>CM021108.1:511093433-511232445 GCA_007115665.2 Sequoiadendron giganteum | reverse complement strand
TGCTTTCATATGGTCTTGATCCCCATTTTCAAATGCTGCCACTTGATACTAGATCAAAGAATAAAGGGAGTGATAGTGGTGTGACTTATGTGATTTGGTTGACACTTGATAATAGAGTTGAACAAAAAGAAAGTTCACATTTGCACAAGGGCAGTTTGGTATTGTTGTTTGCAAAGATGCAGTCATTAGTGTTGTTGTGGTTTGATAGAGGCAAGCATAAGTTGAGTGAGATCAACTCTTTTTACATAATTGTATTTGACAGAGGTAAAAGTTGATTCCCATTTTTCATTTGGTGACCCGGGGTCATCAAATGAAGTTGAAAAATAAGGTTAAATAAAGGAGCAATTTGAGGACACCTGGTGGACTCAGCTTTTGGTCTACTCTCTAGAGATCAAGAATCTTGCTATGCCCATAGGGGGCATACATCCCAAGTCGGAGCCACTGATGACACTCTCAAATTTTGCAAATTTGAGATGTCCATTTCAAAAAAATTGCTTCTGCACTTTCAGAAGTGCACCTGAAGAATCAGTTATGACTGACCCACTTTGGAGGCTTGTATTTTGAAACCTGTTGATTGTCGTACAAAACCCATTTGTAGACATATTCATTTGACATATGTCAACGTGTGTGTCAGTTTTCAGCTTCCCATGATGCATTTTGTTAGAGTTTCGAAAAGTGAAGCTGGAGGGTTTTGACACCATTCTATTGTTTGCTGATTATTAGTTTTGAGAAACAACTTCCTGTTTGAGCTTGGATTTCACAACTAGCTGATTATCATGTCAGAATGAATGTTGTGTCATATTATCCATATCAGGATGATCTCACATGTCAATTTTCAGAGCCTCATGATCTGATTTGCTACTTTTAGTAGATCGAAACCAAATGCAGTTTGTTCAATTTCACATCTACATTCTTGACAGCCTCTCTGAGTGGTCAACTTTGATCATTAATAAATTTTGATCAAAGATGTTTCAAATAAATTCCTTTTGCACACATGCTTATAGTACTTAAATGAACTTGTCTTATGGTAACTTTCCAGGAGTTGATTCACTATTTTTACAAATTGGCAGTTGAATGAGTTTTAATTGGTGCAAAACAACTGTTGTTTCAGAAAAGCCTGACTGGTCAACTTTGTCGATTAATATCTGGTTCTTAGTGATCTGTTTCTCTGAGCTGTCTTTTGCACTATACTTTTGGGTCAAATGATTATATGTCTGCACATTCTCATTTCTCTAGGGGGTCATTTGACTAGTTCCCCAGATTGATTTATGAGCCCACTGGATTAGTTTTGCCCATTTTCCAAATGTTCCAGAAAGTAATTTTTAATGGCAACCCAGTTTATAATTTTACTTCAAATACACTCTGGATTTGTCCCTGATCATTTCAAGGTGAAATTTGTTTCAAAACAATTTTTTTTTTAGTCAGGCCACCTCAGGCCCGACATGCTTTGCATTATTGTGAAGTTGTAAATTTTAAGTTTGGTCAAGTATGATATGAGAGTCTATCAATGGTTGTTTCAAACGATTTCAAGTTTTCAATGCATCATGGAAGGAAGACTCTTGAGCATAGACACTTGATCACAAAAGACACAAAGGACAAACTACAACATTAGAAGAATCAAAACAAAGTGAATGCAGGGAGGGCTTTAGCAAATTTCTAAGAAAATGTGCTCACTATGAAGGCGCGGCTAGTAGGGACAAGCACAAAATGTATATTATGAGAATTCTCTGAAACTTCCAAGTAAACACAAAATGGCACATTGGTGGCCGATGCATAATGAATTTATTGAAAAGACTTTAGAAACTTTAAAAAAAGGATCAACATTGGGGAGCATAAAGAAGAGGTGCACTACTTGGAACAGGGTATACATAGCCAGCGAAGGATAAACCAATGCTAGAGAGGGAAGACACAACCTATGCCAAGCATGGTGGAAGTATGGAGGCCTACGCCCTACGAGCATGGCAAATGAATCAAGCATGGAGGAAGCTTGATGGAGGTGCGTGGCTAGTAAGGAGGGGTGCAACTAGTTGTAGTGTCTTTCCTCCTAGCTTGTGCCAAAATGGAGATGCATTGAAGTGTTGTATGCATGGCTGGTTGAGGCAAATACAAATTGTCTAAGGGATGTCGCAATGTTGTGAAGTGCATCCAGGTGAGGAAAGAAGCAGAGGCCTGCACCATGTAAGAAGTAGGAGCCCACACCATGTGAGGAGGCCACCATGGTTGTTGGGCATGAGCAGCAGGAAGCTCGATGGAGCAATGCACAGGGTGATGTAAGGATGGAAATCCATCAGAGATTAGGGAGGCGTGACATGCAACAAGGCAATGGCATCCATCAAAGTGCCAGGAAAAAATGAGAAATAGCCAGGGAAAACCTCACAGGACTCGCAAGAGGATTGATGACGTTTGCCAAAAGCCCGCGAGGTGTGTAAGGCAAGTGAAGAGGTGGGCCCCATGAAAATCCCCAAAAAGGAAAAGTATTTAAAATCTAAAATGAAATTTGGGAAATTTCAACCTTTGCTCACACACCTCGCAAAATATTTGGTGATGTCATGGAAAATGTGCGAGGTGCACGAGGTTGATGAGTGAAGGAAGAAAATATTTAAAAATTAAATGTTTGTGTGCATTGTGGGGTGGGCCCGGGTGAAATAAGGCATGGGCAAGTATTTGAAGAAGCCCATTTTAATTTGAATTAAAGGGGTGGTTAAATATTTTACATGAATGGGTAAAATATTTTAAATGGAAAATGGGCACATGAATATTGCCCGAGGAAATAAAAGGTAAAGAATGAAATATTTCAATGTGATATATTTACTGATGCACGGGGTAATATTTTATTTTGCCCAGGTAATTGGAAAGTGAATAAAATATTCACTATGAGCAAACATTATTTTGTTGGGGAATAGAATGAAAGGGGATATGGGTAAAATGAATTTAATATTCATTTTATAATATTTAAATGGCCAATATGTGCTGGGTTTTAATATGGAAAAATTCAAAGGGGCAAAAATATTAAGGAGAAGAACAAAGCTGTAGCATTATAAAGTGGGGAAGTATTTTAATGCAAAGTGAAATTTGAAGGGGAAAACGTGCAGGATCTAGAGACCCAATAGTGTGGAATACATTCCCTTAACACTAATACAACAGAGGAGAAGAGCATAAACAGGTTTCAATAGCATCTAAAATAATTGAGATAAAATACATGCAGCATAAAAGAGATTATAGAATTTAGCATTCACAGATTGACACAAGATATACATGGGAAAACCTTTTCAAGTAAAAACCCCACCACACAAAGTCAAGACAATTTGTATTACAGTAACAAAACAAGTTATATACAAAATTACAGTCTTCTTTGATTAGCTCATAGCAACACTTCCTCTATTTCTCACTGTTACAATATTCTCTCTAACATACAGTTCGCACAAAAAAAAACTCTCTTTGCAATCACGTTCTCAACATACTTAATTCATACGTTGCATTCAATTCTATCAATCAACTATCGATCGCAAAGTAAAATCATCTCTGATCCAATCGCACCAAAGATCAACCCATACTGATATGGTTGCATCGAGCCACCTAGGACATAAATTCTTTACCCAAATCGGGTCTTGTCCGCCACCTTGAGTCGACCTACAATAATTGTTGCTATGACGTTGGCCTCTAGCCAATTATCGCTTTGACACTGAACCACATGTCTACATCTCATTCGCCTATCACTTTTGACACCGAGCCCAAACAACCCTTCCTACCGTGCTACCGCAGCCAGCTCCAAGACACACTACGGTATGGCGGTAGCTGACCTGACTGACCATTGGCGGTCTTACCATGGACACCGTGGTCAGTCACTTAACTAGTTGCGATATGGCAGTAACCGTCATCCAGACCGCTGGCAGTCTTACTGCGGCCACCACGGCCAGTCACTTGACTGGTCACGGTATGGTGGTAACCACCAGCCAGGCCATTGGCAGTCTTACTGCGGCCATCGCGGTCAGTCACTTGACTAGCCACAGTAAGGCAGTAACTGCCAGCCAGGCCATTGGCGGTCTTACCATGGCCACCGCGGTCAATCACTTGACTGGCCGCGGTATGGCGGTAACTGCCAGGATAGTCACCACCAGAGCTAGACTTAGTCTCCATGGTAAAGCGGTAAAGGCATAAATGAAACAATTTAACACCAAGGCAAGAAAGATGGGGCTTCAAGCTAGAAATTGAGACATAGTTTCTCAACAAACTCCCACTTGGCGAACACTTCCAGCTACCACCATGGCTTCAAAAATCATTGTTTGTCATAGGCCTCAAGGCCCATTGATTTTGCACACCATCTGAACTTGTCTATGCTAATTGACTTTGTCAAAGCATCTGCAACATTCTTCAAGGTGTCCACCTTTTCCAGACTAAGCTTGCCATCTTCAACCATATCCCTTACAAAATGATATTGCACATCAATGTGCTTGGTCCTAGCATGAAAGGTCAGATTCTTTGCCAAACAAATGGCACTCTGACTATCACAAAAGATTGAAATCTTCCCAACATTAAATCCAATGTCTGAACATAAACAGTTTAAACAAAACGCTTCTTTACAGGCATGAGTTGCATCCATGTACTCTACCTCTTTTGTGGATAAAGCAACTACAACCTATTGCTTGCTCATACAACTGATTGCTCCACCATTAAGCATGAAAGTGTATCCACTGGTGGATCGCCTGTTGTCAATGTCCCCTACCCAATCTGAATCAACATAACCTTGGATGCTGAGAGATTTCTATGATGCAACCATACTGCCATGGTAACACAGTGCATAATTTGAAGTCCCCTTCAAATACCTAAAAACTCTTTTCACAACATTCCAATGTGATCTTCCCGGATTTGCCATAAATCAGCTTAAAACTCCCACTGCTTGGGCAATGTCTTGTCTTGTAGAGACCATAACATACATCAAACTGCCAACAACACTTGCATAATGCACACTGGTCATGTCCTCCATCTCAGTAGCAGACTTTGGACAGTCTTCAACAGACAACTTAGTTCCATGCATGATTGGAACAACAAGCTACTTGCAGTCATCCATGCTAAACCTCTCCAGAACTAATTTTACATACTTACTCTAACTGACCCAAAAAATTTTGCTTGTTCTTTCCCTGGTAATCTCCATTCCAAGAATGTACCTAGCTGCACCAAGATCTTTCATTTCGAACTTTGCAGACAACTGAGATTTAAGATCAGAAATCATAGTCTTGCTATTTCCAATGAATAACATATCATCCACATATATGGTAATAACAAGCACATAATCATTCTCAGATTTATAATAAATGCAATGATTAGATTTTGATCTCACAAATTAAAATTGACAACACAAATGTGTCAAATTTTTGGTACCACATTCTAGAAGATTGCTTCAAACCATAGAGAGATTTAATCAATTTATAGACTAAATTTTGTTTACCTCTTTCAACAAAATGCTGAGGCTGGGACATGTAAATTTCTTCTTCCAGCTCACCATGGAGAAATGTTGTCTTCACATCCATATGCTAAATTTCAAAATCATACACAACTACCAATGACAATATAAATATGATGGATGTCAGCTTTTCTACAGGGGAAAAAATCTCTCCATAATCAATTCCCTCAATTTGAGAAAAACCCTTTGCAACCAACCTAGCCTTATACTTCTCAACACTGCCATCAAGACCTGTCTTCTTTTTGAATATCCACTTACAACCAAAAGGCTTTCACCCTTTAGGCAGTGGTACCAAATTCCAAGTATCATTTTTTTTCAAAGAATCCATTTCTTCATTCATGGCATCCATCCAAGAATTTGAATCAGCCATGTTGTTTGCTTCTATAATAGTCCTAGGTTCATCGGTGCTGGTAATTAAAGCATAGGCACAGTTTGAATCTAACATAAAGAAACCATACCTTTCAGGTTGACTTTTTTCTCGTGTAGACCTTCTTACAGGCTGAGGTTGTTCTTCATCATTAGAACCTTCAGAGCTGCTTGAACTCTCCTCAGTCTCAGGCACACCATGCAACTCTTCCCTTTCTGGAGTTTGGGGAATCTCAACTGCATCCTTTTTCTTCTTGTCACTCTGATCTATCCCAAGCTATTGATCACTTACTGAAGGTTTCATCTCTTGAAATATCACACTTTTGTTGTATATAACCTTCTTAGTAACAACATTCCAAAGCTTGTATCCCTTCACACCAACTCTGTAGCCGATGAGAATACACTTGATAGCCTTGTTATCCAATTTAGATCTCTTTTCATTTGGCACATAAACATATGCCTCACAGCCAAACACATGGACATGCCTCAAAGAGGGCTTCTCACCAAACCATTCTTCCAAAGGCGTCTTGTCAATAGGAGCAGAGAAAGGAGATCTATTTATTAGATAACATGTTGTAGCCATAGCCTCAGCCCAAAACTTCTACTCTAGACTAGCACCACTCAGCATACTCTTTTCTTTTTCCATCAGCGTCCTGTTCAACCTTTTAGCAACTCCATTTTCTTGTGGAGTATAAGGCGTTGTCTTATGCCTTTTAATTCCATGATCAGTGCAATACCTTTCAAAATCTACAAAACAAAATTCATCGCCATTGTCTATCCTCAAACATTTAATTTTCCTTCCAGTCTAATTCTCTACCAAAGATTTAAATTCTTTAAACCGACTGAACACTTCTGATTTACTTTTAATAAAGTATACAAATTCCCTTCTCGAATAGTCATCAATAAAAGAAACATAATATCTAGACTTCAATAAAGAAGGAATATTAACTGGACCAAACACATTAGAATGAACATAATCCAGTATACTAGAAGATTTATGAGGACTAGAATAAAATGAAACACGGTGTTGTTTTCCATAGATACAATGTTCGCAAAAATCAAACTCAAGGTTACAATCATCAAGCCCTTCTACAATATTTTTATTCTTCAAAGTTTTTAAACCTTTATCACCTATGTGACCAAGTCTATGATGCCATAGAATAGTCTTCTCAACTGGGAGTTTTACCTCCATAGCATTTGCAGTGAGAGAAGTGTCTTCATCTTTCTCTACAAGTGTAGCATTACATGACTTTACAGAGGCACTATTGAAAATAACAAGTCATGCATCCAGCTTGTACAGAGTGCCAGTACGAACACCCTTAGCCAGCACTATTGCACCTATAGCCATTTTACATCCATTACTTGAGAAAGAAACTTCTGCACCAACATCATTTAACTTACTGACATAAAGAAGATTTTGAGCCAGACCTAGTAGGTGAAGTATGCCACTGATACCTTTTACTCTCTCATCAAGAAACTAAATTCTGACTCTTCCTCTGCCAACTATCTCCAGCGTTGAATCACTTGCCAAGTATACCTTTCCACCATCATACTTTTCGTATTTAGAGAACCATTCTCTATTGGACGTTATGTGAAAAGATGCACCTGAGTCAACTAGCCAGACATCATCATATGTCTGAGTTGTCAAGGCTACTGCAATGAAGGCATCTACATCACTTTGAGAAGATTCATTGTCAGAAGCATTCTTCTTCTTCTTCTCCTTGCAGTCCTTCCAGATATGTCCAGGTTGCCCATAGTTCCAGCATCTCACCTTGAAATTTTTACCAGGAGACATCGATCTTTGTATACATTTGGATTTAGATTTCTTGTCCTTCTTCTTGTCTTTCTCCTTTGGTCTACCTCGAACAGCAAGGGCCTCTTTGTCCATCTCTAAAGACTTCCTCCACATCTCTTCAGATAACAATGAGGCAACAATGTCTTCCATCTTGAAAGCAGTGGTAGTGCTTCCAATGGCCATCACAAGATGATCCCAACTGTCATGTAATGAACACAACAGGAGCATGCAACGATCCTCCTCCTTTATCTTTACACCTATAGATGCCAGCTGAGTAACACTCATATTGAATGAGTTCAGATGGTCTGCAACAGATGCACCTTTGTACATCTTCAAAGAGTACAACTTCTTCCTCAGGAATAACTTATTTACCAGAGACTTTCCCTGATAATATCACCAAGCTTCTTCCATAATGAAGCTATAGACTGCTCCTCATAGATGCTCAAGAGTACAAAATTGGCTAGACTCAGTCTTATCAAACCTCTTTCTTTTCTATCAGCAAGATCCCAAGCTTCTTCAATCGTACTTTGTGGCTTAGTTCCAGACACTGCAATCTAGAGGTCTCTATCCACAAGCAAGTCTTCTATCTTGAGTTTCCATAACTCAAAGTTGCTACCATTGAACTTCTCAATATCTACTCTACCTGATGTACTCGCCATCTCAAATAAAAACAAGTTTAAAAAATGCAAGATTCCCACTAAAACAGTATTAGCACAAAAAACTAATCTTTCCTACAAGGATAACACAACTGGCTAGGCTCTGATACCACTTGAAGGGAAAAACGTGTAGGATCTAGAGACCCAATAGTGTGGAATACATTCCCTTAACACTAATACAACAGAGGAGAAGAGCATAAATAGGTTTCAATAGCATCTAAAATACTTGAGATAAAATACATGCAACATAAAAGAGATTACAGAATTTAGCATTCACAGATTGACACAAGATATACGTGGGAAAAAATTTTCAGGTAAAAAACCCACCACACAAAGTCAAGACAATTTGTATTACAGTAAAAAAAAAAGTTACATACAAAATTACAGTCTTCTTTGATCAGCTCACAGCAGGACTTCCTCTATTTCTCACTGTTACAATGTTCTCTCTAACATATAGTTCAAACCAAAAAAAATCTCTTTGGAATCACGTACTCGACTTACTTAATTCATACGTTGCATTCAATTATGTCAATCAACTGCCGATCACAAGGTGCAATCATCTCTGATCCAATCACACCAAAGATCAACCCATACCGATCTTCCTACATTGAGCCACCAAGGCCATAACTTCTTTACCCAAATCGGGTCCTGTCCACCACCCTGAGTTGACCTTCAATAACTGCTACTACGAATTTGGCCTCTAGCCAATTATCGCTCTGACATTGAGCCACGTGTCTGCATCCCATTCGCCTATCACTTCTGACACCGAGCTCAGACAACCCTTCATACCACGCTACCGCAACTGACTCCAAGACACACTGCGGTATGGCGGTAGCTAACCTAACTGATCACTGGCAATCTTACCGCGGCCACCATGATCAGTCACTTGACTGGTCGCGGTATGGTGGTAATCGCCAGCTAAGTCACTGGCATTCTTACCATGGCCACCGAGGTCAATCACTTGACTAGCCATGGTATGGCGGTAACTGCTAGCAGGGTCGTTGGCGGTCTTACCATGACCACTGCGGTCAGTCACTTGACTGGCCGTGGTATGGCAGTAACCGCTAGCTAGGCCACTCATGGTCTTACCGTGGTTAGTCACTTGATTGGCCGCGTTATGGCGGTAACTACCAGCTAGACCACTCGCTATCTTACCACGTCCACCACGGTCAGTCACTTGACTGGCCACGGTATGGTGGTAACCGCCAGGACAGTCACCTCCAGAGCCAGACTTAGCCGCCGCAGTAAAGCGGTAAAGGAAAAAATAAAACAATTTAACGCCAAGGTAGGAAAGATGGGGCTTCAAGCTGGAAGTTAAGACATAATTTCTCAACAAAAATTTATTTATTGAGAAGTTAAATAATGTGTAGCAATTAAAAGAGAACATAAACATAATTTTGCATGGGAAAGGGCTGAGATAAGAGCAACTGGATAAAATGATGAGAATCTCCACATGGGTTGTTTTTCAATTACTGGGTAATGATGAGTAGAGATAGTCTTGAGGGAATAATTTTTTTGCTACAAAGGAATGAAGAGGAGATATTCTTTTCAGTTTGATCAATGGTAAATGGAGCTTCCAGATGGCAATTGTAAATCAAGTTGAGGGTTGCTCCTGCTTGCTTCTTTTTTTCTATATCTTCTATTATTCTCTCATTGTAAAGGGTTCTGAGTTTTTGTATTGGGATGGGTAGATAGAGAATTGTAATTTTTGAGTCATTTTTTGAGTCTGTAAGCTATAATGTTATGAATTCATGAGTAAATACAACCATTTTATGCAATTAACATCATGAAGGTGTTTCCACATTCATGAATGTCATCAGATTGTGTCCGTATTTGTACACTTTTAGTCATATAAATTCAATAATACAAAGTGTCTTTGATTTTATCATCTCAAGTTTCATGAGGTTGTTTTATTTGTTCATTGTTCTGTTTCAAAGAAATGGTTAAAATGCTTTGAGCAGGTGATTGTGATTTCAGGTGTGTAGATGGGATTTGATAATGAGAATCTGATTGATAATAAGAGAAGGATTGTTGGTGCAAGACACTAACAGTTCATGCAAAGAATTAACAATTCAATCCACTGGTTGAAGTCTATTTACTAGGGAATTCATTTATGTGTTTGACTCCATGGCCCAGAACTGGCACTGATCTATTTTTCAGTTTGTGCATCTTAGGAATATTTTAAATGTAAAGTCATTATAATCTTACTATTTGGTTGGTTGTGTCCTTCTTTCCAATGGCTGAGAGAGGATTGAGTTACTGAGAATTTATCCAAGTTTGAAGTTGTTAATGCCTCCCTTAGTGTATTTTCATTGGGAATTATCTGCTTTATAAAGCAATGTCAGTGTATGAGTGATTTAAGTTTTGGGCATTGTATAGGTTTACCCACCTTGGTCTTGCAGAGCTAGAAGTGTAGGAGATGTCAGTCTTTGACCGAATCTTGTCAGTTGGCCACTAGCCTTTGCAGTTCTTTAATATAGAGGCTAGCTTCCTCTTAGAGAATTTCAAATCCTAGTTGGGTTGTATTTTTTAAAACACCAACAGACACTATAGTTTATTTGTTGATAAAATGCTGAAAAATGACGTTACATGAGACATCAAGCTGTATATAGTAAATTTTTTTTTTTTCCTTCAATTTTTTTTTGTATATTTATAACTGGAAACTTTAGGGCATGGATATATTTTTTTGCAATTTTAATAAATAGATATTTTTAAATAAATATTTAAATGTGCGTGAAATAAAACACGATTGTTTCTATTCGACAACAACTTTTATATTAAATATTTATCTAAAATAGAAAACAAATTATGCTATCTTAATCTTGATTCTTTTATCTAGGGCATCATATTTTTTTTAATAACTTTTAGTATTTTTCTTGGCATGATAATCAACCTAATATTTTTGTGTTGATAACCTAATTTTAGTATAAAATAAAAATAAAATATAATAATTAAAATATTAAAATAAATAAATATTTTAAAACTACACTTATGGATCTACAAAAGGGTATTTTTACATTTTAAAAAATATGTTATTTATATGAGTAGGAGTTGTTGAAACATTAATTTTTTCAAATAATATCATTGTTTTAGTAAATTGGCCTAAAAGTGATGCTACATATGCATTTAAGCAACAATTTTGGTTGGAAAAGTTGTGGAAGTATTTAACTTATCTAGAATGAATCTTACTAGATCATATGTTTGACCAAAATTGATTTTTAGTTATAAATACTAAAATTCACTTATGCTGATAAGTTGGCCAAAAGTGTGACAAATTTGTACTTTTACCCCCTAGTATTGTGGAAGTAGTACCTTCATGCTTTGATTCTTCCTATTTTGAGATGTCTTGTTTAGCAAGCATTCTCTGATAAATGACCATTGCAGATGATATTATTTCAATTTGTTGTTCTACTGATTCCAAAATATCCTGTTCTATCTTACCTGTTTCCTTAAGTGGATAATGTTGGATATATTCATACATGATTTCCTCAATCTAAATTTGGGATATATATGATCTCGATGTTGACAACTCAACCTAACTGTAAGAATCAATAACCTCATTTGCTTGTGTAATAATGTCAAGAATAAATGAATCTTGTTCTGAATGAAGATCATATGTTTGTCCATCCAAAGAAAGTATCTCATGTGTAGATGGAGGAGTATGTGTTATATGGATATGATCATCATTTGTGACATTTTGTATAGATTGGAGAGTGTCTATTAGATCATTGTAGTATCTTGGAGATACAAATTCTTGATCTTCAATGATTTCATAATTTCTTTCGACATGCTTTGGCTCAAGTCCTTGACATGGGTCAATTTCAAAGGATGGATTGCTTACAAAGGGTTCTAGGATATCGTCATTAGGCATGGGAAGCGACTCAATATCCTCTTTAGCTTTGAGTGGATCTAGATCAAGTGTTGAGTTGAGGACTCCTTCAATATCTACAACCATGAGGTCAAAGGATGTCAATATGTCTTGGAAGGGAGCATTGCTAGACTTTGGTGAAAGATGTTGGGACAATAAGATCTACCCATATTCCAAGGGAAGTGTAAAGCACTTACTTTTGGAAGAGTGATGAGTTTTGCATTAACTATCTTTTTAATGTTGATTCAATTGGCTCTCCCAAAGGAGTGCATTCATGTTTGTTACCTTGTGAGATTTGTATTCATTGAAATTGATCCTCGGGTGGTCATTGATCTTCCAGATGTGGTGATTGGGTTTATTTTTTGAAGTTGTTGATCTCGATATCCGACCTCTTAATATTGGGGATATTCTTCTTGATGAGGATGTGAAGACAGCTCAATTATTTGATGACATGCTTTAACCAACATGGGGGAGTGTGTAGATTTTGGGGTGGAGATGTCTCTTGGTGATATGAATCAACAAATTTTCTAAGTATAGCAATTTGATTTTGCAAAAAAATTTCTTGATTTTGATCTTGACACCCTTGATATAGTTGATTTGGTTGTTGGTCAAGCATATTTGGACTATACACTTGTGGTATTTGTATGGGATCATGCACAATTTGTTTTTGGACAATGTTCTGATTTGGGATGATGTTTAGATTTTTCATTATAGGTTGACATGGAAAATTTTTATGGTTGGGAAACATATTGCTTTGATTTGGGCTACTTTGATTTTGCATGAGGTAACCTCAAGACTTGGATTAATAGATTGAGTTTTCAATTTATTGCTTGGATTTTGAACAACATTGGTTTGATTTGTAAACGTATCTATCCCATAGATCACCAAGTGTGTATTTGATATGTTCATGTTTGATAAGTTTGCACTTGGTATATTCACATTTGGAATGTATGGATTGGATGGGATAATTTTGTTTCATTGAAGACTCATGTATTGATCCTTTGGTTGATAGATTTGTAAGTTTTGACTTTGATTTAAATCTATCATAGGGAAAAGTGTTCCAAAATTTAGATTGGGCGTACTCACATTTGTTGTACCATTGAGGTTTGTAGGAGATAATGATCCCATGTATGTATTGTATAAATGTGAGTTTTGATAATCACTTGGCATTGTAAGGCTTTGATAGTTTGTTTGATTTAGATTACTCATGATGTATGAATCAAGTTTATATTCCATTTTTTTCTTGTGTTTTGACCCTGATGACCTCTAAGGAATTTAAGACCAATTATGAGATGAAATATGAAAGGGGCGGGTGATGTGGATGAATGATCTTTTAAGAACTTTGGATCAATGCTAGACTTTGGTATTTTTATTTTGATTTGTCTGATTTGTATAATGACCTTGTAAACCCTAAGATGTTGGATTTGACCTTAGGATGAACTTGTTCAAAAGAGGGTGCTAATTTAACTAAGTGTGAGAGAAAGGATTCATTCCCACACACCTAACTAAACAAGATGATTTGATGTGTTTTAAGGATTAACCCAAGTCTAGAATAATGATGTTTCCAAAGTTCTAAAATTTATTTGGTAGGATGGATTTTGATAGATTTTTGAGATGGATGAAATGTTTGATTTGATCCTAAATGAACCTAAGAGGGACCTTGTTTACAAGACCAAGATAGTGAAGAACATGCTTTAACCTATTATTATTTCAAACCAAAAGATCAATGTTCGCTTGGAAGACCATAAGACAAAATATAACAAGAACATGTGTGGGGTTCAATTGATTTAATCTTGGTTAATGAATTGATTTTACTGCATCAACACATCTTGTTTAAATTCCAAGATGAATGTCTACATCTTAACTCCTTTTCATTCCACAAGGTCCATTATGTGAAAATGAAAGAATCAAGGCCATAGTTTTCCTAGGTTGACTTTGGAGAGAACAAATTGAGATATGGGCCCAAATATTTAGAAGCCTCTAAGGATAAAATCCCTAGGGACAAGCAGTAATACTTGGACTTTTCAAGGATATTTTCTCTTTCCAAGGTGTTTGAAATTTTGATGACTTGTTGAATGTTTATTTCAAAGTTTGAGATCCAAGGAATGTATTTTAATTGACTCACAAATTGTAAAATCCTAGGATAGAAATGGCCATACTTTTTTTAGTACTCAGATTTATCCAAACACTAGACAAATCGAACAGTTAGAGATTTACCAACTTTGACTCCCCTCCATGACACACACTTCTCGGGACCACCAAATCTCAAAATCCTTAAAATTCAAAGATCAAAATAATTTTTCTATTTTTATTATTGAATAGTACATATGTGAAGCAGCTTCAGAATGACCGTTCTTGCACCAACAAGTATTTAAGGATTTTGGTGTCTAAACCATTTTGGATCTTAGTAACAAACTAAGAACACCCACCTATATAATCACCCACTTTTCCACTTAAGGAATGGTACTAGATGCAGTATGGTATATGGTGTCCAAGATAGAAGGTACTTTCTCACAATTTCCCAAACTTTGATATAGCCCACCGGTAAATGTGCTCCAAGAACTTTCCTATGAGTTTCCCATTGCAAGGTGTGTCTCATAGTAAGCCCTCTCTTAAGGGTAATAAAAGAATAAAATAAATTTTTAGTGTTCCTCTTGCACCTAGATCACACGAAGTGCAAGGGGAGAGGATACACACTCAAAATGCACAAAATACAAGATCACACAAATTAATCACTTGTTCATTTTAGCCTTCAAAGAAATAGTGAATTCATTTTTAGAACCAAACTTGAGTGTGAGTTTTCCTTGTTCAGTTTTAGCCCAAAATCAAAGTCTTCTAAGTTCCTAATGTTTAATTTTAACCAAATTTGACAAATCTTGAGTTGTTTGTTAATTTTAAGCCCAAAAATAACTCTAGTTCGTCCTAAAATAGGAAATAAAATGTAGAATTGGAAAGCCTAAGCTATTACAATGAGCGTTAAAAAATTATTTTGGGTTTCCAAATCAGTTTTCCTCCTTTACTGCAAAGGTGATGCTTTGCAACTGAACAAATACGACATTGAAAAATAGAAGCAGTGCTTTGGTAAAAGTTAAAGTGATGCTCTACAAAAGGTAGAGAGCACATATGTGATGCAATATCAAAGTTGACAGTTTGTCAAATAAAATTAAGATAGAAAATAGAATGGTCAAATGTGACGTTGTAGCAGAAGCGACGCGACAACAATGAGCAAAGCTTATGCGAAATGATGAAGGTGGCGCTGAAAGAAAAGGCGACGCTATGCATGCAAGCGAATGTGGCACTGTATGTGAGGACGACGTTGAATCTATAAAGTGTGGCATTGCTCCCCTATGTCTACAAAAAACATAAATTTGAAGAAAATTTTGTCAAAAAAAAGTGGTTAGCCCTCCCTCTAGCGCCAAAATCTGAGTGTCCAATTTGCAATTAACTAACAAGAAACACCAAACAAGTATTAAACATGTTAAAAATTAGACAAAACACTCCCTATGAGATTCTTTGATCAAGAAGACAAGAAAACATGATAAAAACTTGAAATGAACCAAACAAAGCATGTAATCTAGTCTAACTTAAGCAAACCTCCATCCCATATGGGGAGTGGAGCTCCTTTGATGTTAAAAGAAATCCCTTTCCCAATCCCTTTGATAAGCTTTGATGTTGAATATGATTCTAAGTGTGAAATTGACTCCAAATGGTGATAACTTAGCAAAAAATGATGAAAATTATGATTGCTAAAGATAAAAATGGCCATAGTGATAATACTTGAAGTTGTGGATCGATATTGTGAAGATAATTCTTCTATTTATAGAACTCAAGGGTTGAAGAATGAATGAAATTAGTGAATTTGGGGTAAAATGGGAGCCAACGAGAATGTGACACTTGCCATAATTCTATTTGGTGAGAATGGAGCACATTTTGGGAAATGTGTTTAAAGGATGTGGGATGTAAGAGAAATAAATGAAAATGTAAGAGGAATAAATGAGAATGTAAGAGGATTTGAAAGGTTGTAAGAAGAATTTTTCAAATGTGGTTGAGGATGTGAGAGGATGTAAGAGAAGTTATTAAGGATGTGAGAGGTTTTTTGAAATCCTTTGGAGGGAAATTGAATGAGAGGTGGTTGAGAGGAATATTCCTTAGAGTATTCCATTGTGAGGATAAATAGAGGAATTAGATAATTAAAAGGAATTAATTTCATATAGTGGGTGATCCCACAATACTGGTTTACAATTTTTGGCCAAACTGGACACTGAACTTATTTTTTCTAACTAAATATTCACTTTCGGGCACCTATAGAGGCTAAACCGTGACGAATTTGAAGATGATACAAACTAGTGATTTGTGACATTTTGTCTATAGATTCTAAATATATTTTTTTCAAAATATTTGGAATAAAATTGCACTTCTTCTTGCATCTCCTTCGAAAACTAGTTTTTTTTAGTAAACACCATTTTTAAGGAGTGATGCTCATCATATACAACATAATTTATTTTCCATGAAGGATAAAATTCTCTTTTTTTTGAATTTATATTTGTAAATATGATATCTAGAGCTTTCATTTGGTTTCATAGTGTTTTATTGAATATTTTTTCCTTAATGAAGTTTTTGAAGTCAAACCAATTAGAATTCAGACATAGGCGGACTATATACAACATAAAATTTTTTGTATGTATCGAAATTTAAATTTTTTTGGTTGGATCAAGTATTTCAATATCTAGTGCACTATTGATAATCTACTATTTTTCAACATGTGCATAACAAAGAGCTTGATTTTCGGTGAAAAACCTACATTCACAAGAAATAAAAAATCAATATAATAATAAAATTAAATTTATTAAAAATTATAATTGTTGGGAAGCTTATAATAAGGATTATATACTTAGAAAAATAAAATTTTAAATGAATTCATTTGATCCCCCAAAAGGTAAATCAAAAGTGGTTTTTTATTAGCATTTTGATAAGGTGTAAAGGAGACTCTGTTATAGGTATGGTTTAAAACTAGCAGGGTTCTATCCAAGGGAGTTTGATCTAAGGTGGTTTGATCAAACCCTCTTCAATTGGAATCCTTCAAATGAAATTTTTTAAGGCTTAAATCATTATATTTTCTAAAAATATGTGATTTTAGAAAATATCACAATCTCCCAGAAATTGTAAACCAGCATTGTGGGATCACCCATGTGCAACCTGTTTAGTTGACCATGGGTTGATTTAGCTCTTGAAGAGTTAAAAGCTAGAGGATTTATTAATGTTGATTAGAAAGTGATTTAGATTTAATTAATTCAGAATTAATTAATTGGAATGGATTAGATGATAATGACATTTGATTTGACTTATTTAATCAAAATGATAAGAATTTGGTGGATTTAATTAAATTAAATATGATGAAAATTAGTTAGAAAAAGGGGGAATTAATCAATAAATTTAATTATTTTATTAATATTTGAATTTGTTGAATTTACTAAATAATGTTGATTATTTAATTAATTGGTTAATTCGAAGTGATTTAGGAGCAAATGGTGTTAATTAATTGAAATCAAGTGTATAGTATCAATCAAGAATTTTTAAGTGTCTACAGAAAGTAAAGACAAATTTTATTTAGCAGCATCTCTGCTTCTTGTCAATACTCCTTTTCTCTTGTCTCCAATTATTTGATTTCATGAATGATTCTTCTACACATATTTAGGTGTCTTTGTGGACACCACAAGAGATTCTTCTTCTTCATTCTAATTTTCCTATTCTTCCACAACTTCTTCTACTTCTATGCAATCAGATTCATCAAATAGATTTCCATCAACTTCAATTGAATTCTTCAATGCTTCATCAACCTTGACATTTGTGCTTTCTACAATTTTTCTCATCCTTTTATTGAAACATCTATAATATTTTCTTCTAGTATAGTATCCAAGGAAGATACCCTCATCACATATAGCATCAAACTTCCCTAAATTTTCTTCACCCCTTTTCATATAACATTTGCTTCCAAATACCATAAAATACTTGATAGAAGGAATTCTTCCACACCATAGCTCATAGGGGGTCTTAGTAATGTTATATTTTTCTTGAGCTCAATTGAACACATAAATAGAAGTGTGAATAGCTTATCTCCAGTAAAATTCTGGTAGACCTACCTCAGTAATCACTAATCTAGTAGTTTTTTGAATCATTTTTTTCTTTCTCTCAACAAATCCATTCTGCTAAGGAGTTCAAGGAGTAGATAACTATATTTTTATTCTATGAAATCCACAAAACATGTTAAACTCAATAGAGGTGAATTCACCACCTCTATCAGACCTTAAAAAATTTATTCTCAAATTTTATACATTCTCAAGAATAGCCTTAAATGGCTTGAATCTATCTAATGCATCATATTTCTCTCTAAGAAAAGTAACCCATGTATATCTAGAGTAATCATCAATTAGAAGCATAAAATAATTGACACCTTGTAGACTTCTCTCTTGTAGGACCACAAAGATCTATATGAATCAAATCTAGTAGTCCAGTATTAGATTGTTTCTTCGACCTACAACAATTTCTAGATTTATTTCCAAACAAACAATCCTTGTTGATAGAATTAATAGGCCTTTTAATCCTCACTAAATCTCTCATGGCTTGTACAACACTAATTATAACCATATTATAAAATTTCATGTGACACATCCTCTAGTTCCATAACCAACAGTCATTAATCTAAGACATAAAACAATGTCCATCAACACCCTTAAGTTGATAAATATTTCCTTCAGACTTCTTTCCAATAGTAATCACTATTTTCGATCCTTTCCTGATTTCACATCTCTCATCCTAAAATACAAGATTATATCCTTTACTACACATCTGTCTAACACTTAAAAATATTATGCCTTAAACCCTTAACATAGTAGGCATCATCAATATTATGCTTTCCATCAAAACTAATTGAACCTATGCCATAGATCTTAGCACTTGTATCATCTCCAAACTTTAATAACCCTCCATCATATTTTTCAAGTTTAACAAACTTACTCTTATCACCAGTCACATGATGTGCACAACCAATGTCAAAAACCTAGTAGTTCTTTTCTTGTTTAGCATGAAGGGTAGAAATTATAGTATCTTCAACTTTCTCTGGAGCACTTTCCTTCACCCGTCTTTCAGTATTAGTAAGATTCATCTTTTATAGCCAAGAATAAGAAGTAATTATCATCAAAATCTCCATAATTAGACTCTTCATTAGAAATAGCATCTTCATTTACATAATATGCTCTCTTAATCATCTTTCCTTTGTTCTCTTTTCCTACTCTATATTTATTCTTCTTAGCTCTTTCTGGACATCTCAAAGCATAATGACCAATTCCTCCACAACTAAAGAATTTAAAGGGTAACTTACCTTCATACTTACCGGAGCCATTTCTCATCCTTCTTACAAAGTTATCTTCATCTAGATCTTCAACTCTTGTAGCCCTACAAGTATTTTTTGTCTTCAATCTATTTCTAGGGCTAGGCTTTCTCATTTCAAATGATGTTAGAGTACCAAAAAATTGATCTTTGGTATAAGTTTTGTAATCTACAAATTCTTTAATAGAAGATACCTTTTCACTATATGCATCAAGGATATTTCTGAGAATCTTCTTTACTATCCTTGATTCATCCACTATTGCACCATCCTTGCATTCCACCTGCCAACTCATCCACTTTTTGTACACAGGATTTAATGTTCTCATCTTCATACATATTTAGAATATCGAATTGTGCCTCTAAATTCTATAGTTATGCACTTCTTTAACCTTTTCATCTCCTTCATGAATCTTTTCCAATGTATCCTATACCTCTTTAGCAGTCTTCGGATTTTGGACTTTAATTAATTCAGAATGCGAAAGAACTTCAGAATGAACTTTTCCTTATTGTTCACTTCATGAGCCTTGATCTCATCAACTATACTCAGACCATTAGTAGGAGCAGTGTATGTAATGTTGTAAATTTTCTCAACATCATATCTACAATATTCTATATATCCTTCCATCTTTGTCTTCTAGAAGGCATAGTCAGTCCCATCAAACCTAGGACACTCAATAGTGATATTGCTTTCCATATCAGACCTTCCTTAAATAGTTAATCTCTTCTCCAAGAAACCAAGCTCTGGTACCAATTATTCAACAATACAAATAGGAGGGTGGTTGAATTAGTTGTAGCAATTTTAACCTTTAAAACTTCCACTAGAGGTTAGATCAATTATCATTCACAAATCGTTTACTCTACTAGTGTGATTAATCATTAAGTGCAAAAGAAAAAACTAAAAGAAGAAAAAACATACACACAATAACACTATATTTACATGGAAAACCCAATGAGGAAAATACCATGATGAGGATTAGCTCACAATATAGAGAATTTATCAAAATCAAATACAAAGGCTCGCTACTAGAGAAGGCTTACTACTAAAACATGACTTACTATCTAGAACATGACTCATTGTCCAACAAGGGTTAACCAACCAGAGGGCTCACTACCACAAAATTACAGATAAGATAGAAGAGATTTGTTACAAAGAGAATAAAATCTCAATGCAATGAAGATTTCCACAACAATTCACTCACACACTTGCAAATACACGCAATAGATCTTGGATGCCTTCAGTTCACTGCCATTGGAACCCTAACATGAAATTAAAACTGATCTACTCAAACTCACATCATAGACACAATTTCACATCTATCTTGCATCTGTCTTTCTTGCATTCATCTTTCACAACCATCTCAACTTGTATTTATACCATCTTCAACTTTGAAACTCATCCAAAGTCAGCCACACACCATTTTCATTTACAAAGTCAAATTAGATCACCACCAAAATATTCTACGCTGGAATTAGAATGAGGGTGACCAAAAAATACTTAATAAGGACCTAAATAAGTACCAACACATTTCGGTATGCTTCATGATCTTCATAAGTAATGCTTAACACAAGGTTGGCCAACACCTATGTAAAACACATAGAACAATTAAGCACATGCAACCTAAATTCAATCAAATCTCTTCGGATAAAAAAGTTAAATTGAACATGATCATATCATCTCACTCTCAGAATCACATGTCCTAAAACCATAAATCAGAGAAATATGGAGAAAATACATTTCTCCCAGACCATAGGAAAATACACTAAAAAACATAGTACACATACTGGTGAACACAACTCATACTCTACAATGATCCAAAAACCAAAAATCTAGATATGGCAACTTCCAACAACCATGAAAAATGCCTCATCCTCACTAGCATAGAAGAAAATCCTAGAGAAAAATCTGGAGCAAACAATAAATACCTACAACCTTTATTTATTAAAATTTACTCAATAGCCTCGACATACATCTAATAACCATCATTCATGACATCAATGACAACAACCACTAGTTGACAACCAGTTGACATCAATGAAAACACCTTCATACTTGCAACAGACATCATTCCTGTTTCCATATGAACACTCATGTGATAGGCCCACAAAGCATATGTACCCTGAATGTGTGAATCCTTATCATTTTTATTCACTATTTTTTGAAGAATGAGCTCAAGTGTCTTGTTAGACACTTCTTCTTGGCCATTAGATTGAGGATAATATGGTGTAGAGAATTTATGCTAAATATGAAAATTCTCTAGGAATTGCTTCACTTGTTCTTGAATGGTGTACCATTATTGGAAACTAAGGTGGAAGGTAGTCCAAAGAAAGCAATGACCTTATTTAGAAGAAAGCTATAGATAGCTTTAGCAAGCATGGATCGAAGAAACATGGCTTCAACCCACTTAGTGAAGTAATTAGTAGTAGTGATGATAAAGATATGTCCTTTAGAAGAAGGAGGTGATATTTTTCAAATAATATCAAACCCCCATTTTGCAAATGGCCAAGGAGAGGTCCGATTTTGTAGCTTTCAAGTAGGACCATGAATAAGATAACTATGTTGTTGACATTGTGAGAACTTCTTGAAAAAATAGATGGAATCTTGTCCCATCATTTTCCAAAAGTATCCCATGTGAATCAATTTTTCACCAGGGATTTACCTCCAAATTGTCCAGCCCTAAAACCCGAGTGGGCTTCCTTAAGGGCAAGGGGTATTTTTGTTTTAGCAAGACATCGAAGAAGTAAGCCATTATAAGATTTTTGATAAAGGACATATGATAAAACAACATAGCAGACTGACATTTTTTGGATATGAGAGTGATCATTCTTCGTCGCATCATGTCGAGAAAGTTTCCAGTCTTTAGATAGTTGTAGATATTAGAATACCATTCCCCCAAGTCTACGTGAGAACACACAAGAGCATCAAATTTATGCTGGTAAAAAACAATAGGATATCGAAGAATATGAACCACAAAGTGGTATTCTTTCGTATCCTTATCCAAAGGTACCAAGGAGGTAGCGCTCACCATGGCATCCACATGTTAGTTTTCTCTCCTAAGGAC
Organism: Sequoiadendron giganteum; assembly: GCA_007115665.2. Classification (NCBI taxonomy): domain Eukaryota; kingdom Viridiplantae; phylum Streptophyta; class Pinopsida; order Cupressales; family Cupressaceae; genus Sequoiadendron; species Sequoiadendron giganteum. The sequence goes on along the minus strand of CM021108.1, from coordinate 511,209,854 downwards.
ACTATCTATTGTGAAAGAGGAGAACTAATTAAGCAAGGAAAAGGAAAGGTCTCGATACTGAGACAACCTACTTTTCTTAGCTTGATAGGTTCCTATAATCTAACTCACAATAAGCTTAGAGTCACCATGTATACGAATATTTTTTATGTTCAATGCAATCGCAACATGCAAGCCGATAATGAGGCCTTCGTAATAAAAAAAAAATTGGTCCAAGTAAACTCCAATCAAAAGGAGAGAGGGACTAGCTTACCTTCAGGCGATATTAGATTCACACTCGCTTTGAAGCCAGCCTGACATCTCGACCAATTGAAATATATTTTCCACACAAGATGATGATTAATCACAAAAATATTCTCATTAGAAAATAGGTCCAAACTCGAGAAGGATTGAGATGAGGGAGTGTCTACCAATTGATCGACAACCACTTGCCCTTTTATCGATTTTTGAGTAGCAAAATTTATTTCAAACCTAGAAAGCAACATTACCCATTTCGATAGCCTCCCAGCAAGGTCAACACTAGAAAACAAGTGCTTTAGAAGATCACTTTTCACAATAACATGCATCTCAAAATAAAGAAGATAATGTCATAACTTTTACGTTGCAAAAGTAAGAGAAAGACATTATTTCTTCACTGAAGAATAACGAGTTTCATAATCAATGAGGACATGACTAATGTAGTAGACTACTCTTTCTCTCCTAACATCATCATACTGAGTGAGAAAAGCTACCAAAGTGTACAAAGATGTAGCAAGGTAAAACAAAAAGGGTCTATCTTGCATTGCCGACATTAATATGAGAGGATTGGCGAAATAATATTTTATTGACTCAAAATATTTTTGGCACTCCTTATCCCATATAAAGTGAACGCCCTTCTTTAATAACTAAGTGAAAGGAAGGGTATGATTAGCCAATTCATATATGAATCTATGAATTGCCTAAATCTTCCGTTGTAAACTCTACAACTCAATAATGTTCCTAAGTGGAGGAATGTTAAAAATTGTGTTGATCTTATTCGTGTTGACTTCGATTCCACGATGAGAAACTATGAATCCCAGAAGTTTTCCTACATCCACATTGAAGACACACTTAAGAGGATTAAGCCTCATCTTATAGAGTTGAAGCCTTTCAAAAATAAGATGAATATTTTCTACATGATCTTGATGATTTATGTACTTTTACAAGATTTCATCAATGTAGTCTTCTAAAATCTTATGAATGAAATTGTGAGAGATTAACATCATTTCCCGTTGGTAAGTTTCTCCTGCATTTTTTAACCCAAACAACATGACCACATAACAAAAGATACCCCAAGGGGTAGTGAAGGTTGTCTTACACTGATCTCCCAAGTTAATATGAATCTTATTATAGCCTGAGAAGCCATACATGAAGGATAACAAGGCATGGCCTGTAGTCGATTCCACAATCATATCAATATTAGGCAACAAAAAATAATCCTTAAGAGAAACCTTATTGAGATCAAAAAATTCAATGCATATATGGATACGACCATTAGGTTTATTGATGAAAATAATATTCAAAATCCAAGGTGAATAGTCGATTGGATGGATAAAGCATACTTTTAATAACTTCTCTATCTCAATCTTAACCAACAAGGTGACCTTAGGATTGATCTTTAAGATTTTTGTCTTAACAGGCTTGGCATCAAAACATAAGACAATTTAGTGAACCACTATAGAATCATCAATACTTGGCATATCCTCGTATGACCAAGCAAATATATCTAGATGAGAGTGTAAAATGTCCAAGTGCTCCCTAGCTTCTTTAGAAGAAAGGCACTTCTCGATCTTAATCACCTTTTCAGAAGACTTAGGATCCATAAAAACTTAAATAGTATCCCCCTTGAGGAGAGGACTACAGTCTATAGGATGTGCTATTGGGACACCATCATCTATATTAGATAGAGGGGCCTCCTCATCCATATTCAAAATAGATTCACCATAGTATGCCTATTTTCTCAAGCGATACAAGAATCATCATTTATGGTGAAAAGAGGGAAAGCGGGAGTAGGCACCTAATAATTCCTCTAGTGCTTCCTCTAAGAAGAAAACATCTAAGTGGACTTTTTTCGGCCTCTACTACATCCTCTATCAATTAAGGATGGACAAGATTAAGAGGTTCAACTGAAATCATGTAACACTCCACCAAGGTTTTGGCTTAGATTTTTCAAGAGAGAATCCCAAACCTCGATAGTACTTTTCAGGCTTAAACTAGATAGGGACCCAAATTCCTTGTTCAATATGTCCTAGGCCTTTATGCCCATAACCATATTGAGAAAAAATCCTATACCCTAGACCATAGCGCATTTGAAAAGCTTAAGAAGGAAGTGGTTCCACGTAGAGAGTATCATTCCCCAAATGGAAATCAAATGCATCTACAAGGCCACAACCATCTTCCTTATTCAATTCTTAATCATTAATCTCCTTAGCGAGAGTAGGATTATCCTCCTTCGTAGGAGAATGAATGGTTTCCTGAATAGGATCACAACTTTCCTTGTCAATGGGAGTCTTATTTACTTCCTTAATAGAGGTGTTTGAGGTTACTGGAAGTTTAAGATGAGAAAGATTCACTTTCTATTCGATTCAAAAGAAGAAGTAGATAGGGAAGACTTAGGACTTTCTACTTTAAGTTGCTCCTCTTTAGCGACTTTCACTTCGGGGACAACCTCTACAGAGGGTATTTCCTAGGAACATTGCATTCCATCAGAGGTTTGAGATAGAATACAATTCTTAAAAGTGAAAATAAGAGAATCTCGATCAACAGTCGCCAATTCACAAAGGTGGACAACTTCCAGATCAACTTTGACTATGACCAGTCGATTGTTTACAATAAACTTCAGAGAATGATGTAGAGTTGAAGTTACAACACCCATAGCATGAATCTAGGGTCTCCCCAAGATAATATTATAAGGTAAAGGACCAGGCATCACATAAACAAAGGTGTGTAAGGTAACGGGGCCTAACTATAGAGGCAATATTATTGTTCCTAGGGATTTTCAACCAACGTTATCAAATCCATGAATGTGAAAAGAAGAAGTAGCTAAGTAAGAAGAATCGACTTTAATATTAGGTAGTATATCTATACCAAAAATTTTGAGGGCCAAATCGGTGTCAATGAGGGTACATCTAATACAAATAGTATTAATATTAACTATAACCATTAAAGGATCCTCTTGTTTTTACACATCCTAGGGGTAGAAGTTCTTGCAGATAAAATGTGATATTCAACGAATCTACATGAATATGAGCCATCAATGAATTAACATTCATCGGCCTAGTAGAGGTAGGTAAGAGGATCTTTTGCAAGGCTTCTTGAACCATGCCTTGATAAACTAGAGCGGTCTGAAACAAATCCCAAAGCAAGATCTTAGCCAGAGTAACACAAAGTTGCTCGACGAGATCATAGTCTCCAATTTCTTTAGTCGCAAGTTTAGATGTCGAAGGAAAACTAGGTTGAGAACGTGGTAAAGAAGTAGGAACATGAGTAGGTTGAGGTGTAGGAATGGAAGGTTTTTGATCCAATTTTTTCTTATTTCTTCTAGTATTATATGTGTGCCCAACAACATTATAAGAACTAGAATTTTTGGGTTTCAAAAACCTTGAATATAAATCTAGTGAATAATTATGATAAAAAAATCCACAAATAGAATGAATCCTCTTAGATGAGGGGCTAGCCAGAGTCAAGTAAATAACGAGTCTCTTAGGACTTGGAGAAGCCGCAAAGACTACAAAAATATTTATTGACTCTTCAACTTGCAATAGAGAAGTTTGTTCAGAAGATCTACAAGTAGAGGAAGATGCTTCTGAGAAATTGTCTAGAGCATCATCCAACATAGCCAAATCTTCCTTGGAGAAAGCATTTTCATAAACATTAAAACATGGTAGAAAAAGATCAGAAATGGTTCACATCGGGTTCACCAAAATGTCAAATAAGGGGGATTTACTGCACACAAGTCTCTTTATTCTCAAGAGAATCCAAGGGGGTGAACTACCCTTAACCACCTCAAATATTGTTGAATGAAGAAATTGAAAAGAAACCACACATAAACTAATTATCACAAAAGACAGCTTCAGAATTCGAGAGAAATTTTTCAAGATCTCTTCCTCAAAAGGAAGAGCTCTTGGTCAACAGACTATAGCACGGCATCAAGATGCCAGCATAGTGTGCTAGAGTTTGAAATATGTGTTGGCATCTAAGGAAAACAGAGGACTCAAACCTTGAACAGAATGACTAAAACCCCACTATCTAGCACAAACTTGAGGTCTATTTTATAGAATAACTAAATAGAAAGCAAAAAATGAGCAAAAGTACAAAGGAGAGCTAAGAGAGGACTTAGAAATGACCAAGAGTTTGAAACCTTCCTCCAAGCTCCACTTCGGTAACCTGCACACAAAACGAATAGGGAAAAATGTTGGGGTTGTTTAGGGGCTTTCCGCAATCAAACCCCTATTTGGGTGTTCCCACCTCCACAAACAACAAAATAGATAAAGAGAATAAACAAAATAGACAAAAGGAATGGTGAAAACAATCCTCGCTTGAGGAGGAGAATCTGCACCACCAAATAGCGAAATAAAAAAAGTGATTTAATCTATTTGCAAACAAATAAGAGCAAGAGAGTGTTACCAATAGTCCTTGGCCACCTCTTGAACAGACGGATTCACCATTGAATGCTTGATAGAGAGATTTGGTTGTTAGAAGGACCTTAGTTTGGCAAATCTTCACTTGTCGAAGTGATATTGCAAAGAGTAGAAGAGGCTAAGAATGAAGTGAGATTGAGAAGAGAACCGATCGAATGAGATAGAACCCCCCAAAATGAGAGAAAAAGATAATTTTTGTTGCATGTAAGGGCATAAAGAGGTGTTACACCTGAGAATATGACTACAAAGACACGTGTCTTGAGTCAAGATTCAAGGATTCCTCATTTCAAACTCAAGAAACCACAAGGACACTAGCGTGCTATGTAGACATCTACGCATCGCGCAGGTATCTAACATGCTAGTTTTTGGGAAATAGGATTATGGACTATTGTCACTTCATCATTGGACCTCATGGTATTGGAATTGCAAAATTTTGACCCATGAGGCTCTTATCATAAATGTGTTTTGGTGCAATAAATGTCAAGAAAAGTGCTAAAATATGAAATTGTACCTAGGTACAATTTTGTGACATTACAAAACTCACAAGGAAGTCATTTGTATGCACCATAAATGTGTAGGATGGAATAGGTGGGAAAATGTTGGGAAGCAGGTTGTGAGAGAACCTAGAATTCAGAACCGAGTTCTAAGTTCTAATTGGATCTCAAGGTCTAGTTGCAATTCTTTGAAAAAGGAAGCCAAAGAAGGATGGGGGCTTGGCCATGGGAGGAACTTGGAACTTGGAAGAAAGTTTTGGGATCCAAGAAGGACTCATGGCAGGAATAGGAAGTTATTATGTAGATGAGGAAGAAGAGGGGTTGGAAGTAATATCTTGAAAGGAACATGGAACTTTGAACCAAGTTTGAGGTTCCAAGCCTAGCTCACAACCCAACAAGAATCGTCAAGGTTCTAGAGACTCTAAGAATCTGAAAAATTTGAGGAAAAATGTAGAATCCAAAGGAAACAAATCCAAAAGGAAAGAAGAGGACAACCAATAATGGGGAACCAAGAGCAACACTAAGAGAAGACTTAAAATAAGGAAAAAATAAAATAAAAAAGGAGGGTCCCTAATGATTGTAAAAAAAATGTGTGGGGTATGTATGTAAGGCATAATACTTCTATTTTTCTATACCATACTACCAAAATCAATGGCACAACTCAATTCATCTTCCCATCTTTCCTAAGAACTAAATATTTTTATTCATTACATTTAATCTTCAAACATAATATTTAATTGTTTAATTATCACTCCCAAAACTGTCAATTATTAATGTAGGTTTAATTTAAGAGAAGGTAACTATAATTGAATTATATATATGTAACTATAAAGCCCTAAGATCTCATTAATATGTTTTAATCACATAATAGTGTTCTCAAAAATATATAGAAGCAATGAATTGAAAATAAGATTTGCTAATTAGTTAAATAGTATATCTTTTCTCATTAAAATAATATACTTATTTAGTATTTTATATATGAAATTTGAAATATCAATATTAGAATTATTTTATTTACTTAAATGTTATTTTATATTACTTTGAAACTATTTCATTTATTTTATATATGAAAACAAATTCTATCTACTATATTTACTTTTAAATTTAATATTTTGACATTTAAATGACTTCAAATTTAAAATAAAAGATAATAATTTTTGTTAACACCACTCCACTCCTTCCTACCATTATAAAACACCTCACATTCGTTATATATAATTTCCATCACTATTTAACCGGTTTGATATTTCAATCAAACCATTGAAAACATTAAAATGAAAACCCCGATGAAATCTATTCATTCCATGTAAACTGTACATTCTTAGTGGTCGCAAATGTAGTGGCAACTCATTGTAAGCAGTACCATAGATATTAAATCAAACAAATTTAGAGTCACAAGTCGATACATGAGTAATCGAAACAGATAACAAAATGAATACGTATAGATGTTTTGAAATTCTGTCCCAACCCTAAAATGTATAAGAGAAAGTAGATGATGAAAACGTGGGAACTTGCACACCGTGCCGTGCAGGAATTGGGTCATTGATACCTGCCATGACCGGCTGCTCTTGACTAGAAAGCTCAAGGAAAGGACTTCTATGATTATAACTTCTTGGCATTTCTAATTGGGAGCCCTCATGATTTGAACTTTGACAAATGCCAAGAACTGAAGAGAAACGGTAGGAGTCCAGACAAGGAAGGGTGGGTATCACTTGTCCATGGCCAAGTACTGGTCGTGGAAGAGGTCTAGGAAGGAGAAAACTACCGGAAGGAGTAATGGGCAATCCGGTAAAGTGCTGCACCATAGCCCTAAAATTAGAGGCATCTGTCCGTACAACAGTAGTAATGATTCGCTTTGATGCTCTTGACCTTCTCTTTGGTATTGCCTTCGTACTCCTTCCATCCAAAAACAAACGCCCATTGTTCAAACCACCTATTGTTGTAGTCACACGACTGGTTTGCTCGTTCAATGTACCGGACAAGGAGGTGGAGAAATCAAATGGTTTGAATTGATCAGAGCTACTTATTGGGGCTTCCACAGTAGTATTCATGTTAATTTCTTCAGCTCTAGAGTATGTCAACTTTTCCTTGTACGCGTGCAACCCTTGATTTTGTATGGGTTTGTCAGGATTCATGAATTTATGTAAAAATGGGCTACCAACTACAGAGTTTGATTGAAAGCTTGAAGTTACCTGATGGGAACATGAGCGGTTTATATGTAAGGATTTGTGAGTGCAATATCACATCTTGTAGTAATGGGTGTCTTTTTCATTGAGTGTATTGTGGAAATATGGGTAGATGGCGTGAAGACTAAGGCCAGCATTGACTTGACCTCTCACAGCTCTGTAATGGAAGCAGTTCGAAATGTTGATTTTCTGGTCTTTTTTGTATATTTTAAGGACTTGGACGCCACTGTAACGTAGTTTATTCAATGTAGAAATCCCAAGCACTTGGAAAGGCTCAGGCTCAATGGGCCATTATTGTGTCAGTTTATTCAAATCAAATGTTGATTAAAAAACTTTTTGCGTGAAAAGCAAAATTTGATTGCTAATATTATAATCTTTTCCACAGGTGAAACCTGCAATCTGATTTTCACGAAGTCCAATTAGGCGTATCTCTTAGACGCGTTACAAATAATGAAAATTATATTCAATATGACATAGATTTGTAAATAATTATCAGAGTCTTGGATTTCATTGAGTAGATGGCTACCCTTCACCAAATAATTATGTGTGGTTACGGATTAAAATGACAGAAAGGAAATTCCTGTCACTGCCTGTTTTGTAAATGTCGTGTAATCCACTAGAGTTTTGTGCGTGATATAGAAGTCTTTACTGATGATGAAGTTTGTGATTTTAAAATCATTCCTATAAATGTAAATGTACTATTATTTATAAATGTATATTTTATTTTTGAAATATAATATATTTCAAATGCATAAAATAATTATAAAAGAAATGCATATTATAACACAATTTATATATGGAGGAATGTTTAAAAAAAAACTTTTGGATCCGAAAAGATCGAAAGTTTGTATTAATCATTCAAAAGAGTTACACATATAACTTTCCCCTTTGAATTTATACAACACATCATTTCTTCTACAACCTACAAAACAAAAAAAAAATCATACTACTCCATGTTCCAATTTATAGTTAAAAGTAACACAAGAAAACATAAGCAATATGTAATACAATGGAGTCAAACTATGAACTAAGTATTCTACATTCAAAAAAGCACCTCATGGCATGTGTCTAGGAGTTACAAGAATCTTTTTAGAATATTCAATACATTTTTCATAAACTTGGATGTCCAAATTCACTAGAGGAGAAAGAAAATCCACTAAAAAACAAAATAACGATTTCTAATGTCCATAAAACTCTACCCACTTGTTACAAGTAGTCAAAGATGATTTCTTGCACTACTAAAAATGTCATAGATTCTTCTTATATTTTTATAAATCAGGAGACTGATTCACTTCATGCCAAATGTCCAAAGGAGTTGATTTTGCCCAAGTTAAGTTTCCCCATTCAATGTCACCTCCCAAAGTATATTCCAATTCCTTAAAAAATAATATTTAATTAGAAAAATTCTTCTCCACATGTGGGACATCCATGTCCCCCTTCCACAATTCTTGAAGTCATATGAAATATTAACCAAATAATTAAAATATTAAAATTAAGATATATAGTCATAAGATTGCAAGGTTAATCACCAATCCTAAAGAATTTACACTTGCAATTTATGTTGCTATATAAATAATGTAAATATTGTGTCAGAGTCTTTCATTTAACTTATTTGACACACTAATCAGTAACTATTAATAAGAAAATCACATGATTTTTTATCGACTTTTTGTTTGTTTGTTTTGGATTAACTTTTTTATGGCCTTTTTACTTGAGATTATGTTGTGTGGCATGGTCTAATCTTTAGATTAGGTTATACAATAAAACCTATTTCATATATTTCAAATTATATATTTCTTGCTCCTAAGCTTACATTTCAATAAAGTGACTTTTATCCCATGAGTCTACACACCAAATACCATGACTTGAGAAACTAAAAACTTATAATCGGAGTTATTTGGTCTGCCTAGAGCATTACCTATATATTTTTGTGCCACTCTCTTTGATGTTTTGACCCAATTATTGTAATGAGCCAGACTAAACTTTTATTAGTCAACTCAACTAGGCCATTTCCCTATGGGTAGTAGTTTGAAGGAGTTTTTAAGTATACGCCATACACGAGTGAAATTTTTCATACCTTCAAACCTAGGAAATCCTTGGCATTGTCGGAGATGATGATCTTTGGTCAGTTGAATATTGTTACTAGTTCCTCAAGGAAGTTAAAAATTTCTAGCTCTATTGTATTCTTCAAGGGCATGGCCTCAGTCCACCAGGTAAATTATTCCATATCCATGAGGATCCATTTGTGTCCTACACTAGAAGTAGGACTAATATTCCTGATAAAATCAAGGCCCCATTGCACAATGGGTTCATCAACCACTATGAGGTTGAGAGGCATCATAGAGTGTTTCCTTCTTGGCACGAAGAATTGGCATTCCTTGCAAGCTTTAACCAAAGAGTATGAGTTGTTGAATAGTGTGGGCTAGAAATATTTGGAACACATAATTTTGATAGTGGTTGTCTTTGCTGAGAAATGTCCACCTGCGGGACTATTATGGAAAGTGTCAATAATTTTCCTTGCCTGATCCATTGTGACACACCACACTAGAACACCATTGAAGTTCCTTTTGAAGAGGAACCCTTCAATAAGTTCATATGGGAATTGTTCTATAGTCCATAGAATCTTTTCTTCTAAGAAGGAAGGTCTGGTGGATATTTTATGGTATGCATGAATCTTACCCTACTTGCTAGCGAGCAACCTTCAGCTTCAGGTTCTTTTGTTAGAACAAGTTCAAGTTGCTCTTCTTTAGCTACTATTTTTTCATCTTGTGCGAAATACTCACACAATCCTCTTCCTTGGATAGTCTTTGTGGGCTTGGCCTCAATATAATATTTGAGGATCTTAGTGATCCAATTGACCCTCTTTTCAATGATTTCTCCCTCCATGATATATTCATGCACACTGGAATGTCTGACATATACAATCACCTAGCTACAAGATATAAGGTGTCAGAACTTCTTGAGTCCCTTAACAATGGTTTATTCTTTCCTTTCGATGAATTCATATTTATCTCATAATATTTTAAGGTCTATAGACACGTAAAATATGCATGCACCTAACTTTGATCATATTAACACTGTTTCATCTTGAATCATACTCTCAGCTTATCAACACCTTTCATCCCTTAATTAAATAAATCATTATTTATTTAATTAGGTCTTTCTCCTCTGGTGATTAAATTAATCAACTTTCTTTGTTCATTTAAATAATTCATTTTATTTAAATTAAATCTCTAAATTCCTCCTATTAAATTAAACCTTGTTTGATTTAATCTAACATATTCCTCTTTGGTTAAATAAATTAAATCATTTATTTAATAAACCATTTCCTCTCAATTCTGATTTAAATTAATTTATCTATTTAAGTCTAAATTGTCACATCACCTAATTCTCCATTAAATTAATCAAATCCATGATTAACTTAATCCTTCTCACTAAAATCCTCTAGAGAATGCAAGTTGCAAAATAAATCAATTAATTTGATTTATTTAATTCTCTAGTTTGCTCACTTAATTAGGATTTACATGTTGTTTCGTATTTTATTCTTCATATTTTCCTATTTTGAGTATTGCAATTGGATTTCATGGGGAATCCTTGTTTTACCTTGCATATGATCTAATAACTTGTTTGTTTGCTTTGTTTATGCAGGTATCAAATTAGGGGTTCACATTTTGGCGCTAGAGGGAGGGCAAATCTTGAGTTCAAATCACGTTTTTTTTTAAATTCCATTGTTTTCTATTTTTTTTTGCAGGTTACAGGTCCGCGGCACTATTTAGCACCACACCCGCAAACTCCACTGCACCCAGAGAACTGTGTGGTGTTGTTTAGCACTGCACCCGCAAACTCCACCGCACCTAGAGAACCGCACGGCGTTGTTTAGCACCACACCCGCAAACTCCACTGCACTCAGAGAATCGCGCGGTGCCATATAGCATTGCACCTGTTCCAAAGAGCACCGCACGGTGCTATATAGCACTGCACTTGCAAACAGAACCGCATATGTTTTTTTGGGTTTTTCATCTAGTTTTAAAATGGTCGTATCTTGGTCATTTTTTAGTCTTTTTCGAAGCTTTTCTTTTCGAAATGGGGTAGAATTTCATAAGCTATCCAATGGTGTAGTTTTTTTCTCAACTTTGATAAGTTAAAATTTTCAAAATTTCACCTAATGTCAAAACACTATCAAACTTGGTGTAAATTTTAGGGTTTATATTCTTAATCTTTTATCTAACCCTCATATCCTTATATTTATTGATTTAATATAACATTTGGAGCTTGTATTGCAGGTTTTAAAGGATCATGGAGCATGGAAATGAAGAATAAAGAATTATCACATAATTGTAACAAGTGTTTTTGAACACTTTGGGAGAAATTATAATCCCTTTCCAAGGATTTGTTTACTTTCATGCTCTTAGGAAAACTAATTTTACTTTGGGCTTTAAAAAGAACAATCAAATTTCTTTTATGATATCATGTTTATTTTGTGCAAAGTGTTTCTAAACACTTAAGTGTTCTTCAACACTTTTCAAGAAACTTGTTAAAATCTTTGACCTTAGAATACTAATTTTTCATTTGGATCTAAAAAGAACAAACAAACTTTGTTTTTTATAGTTGCCAAGGGGCTAAAAAGAATTTTAGAAATTTACTAGTTTTCAATTTGGACTTAAAATTCAACAAGGCAAACTTCACATTTCATTTTGGTGATTCTAAAATGAACTCATTATTGCTTTGAAGGATAAAATTGAACATGTGTCTTTTATGTTTTGCAAACTTTTTAATAAATTAACATCATTAAAATGCATATGCACTTCTCTCGTGCTTTATAGCGATTTTGAGAATCAAAAGCATTTTAGTGATATTAACTTATCGAAAAGATTGCCTCCACATTTGATTTGGGCACTTAAAATTGAACAAAACATGCGAGTGTGAGCACGATATATTGCGAAGGTTCTCCCCTTTGTTTTTCAACAAGGGTTGTGTGAACGACGGGATATTTTAGCTCGTTTTTGTTAACTTAGAGGGCTTGCCTTGTGGGAAAAAGTAATCACCCAAGGGAACGACCCAACCGAGAACATGCTAAAGCCAAGTGACTTCCACTTGGGATATAAGTGTGGATATTGGAACAAAGGCCAATATCACGAGGATTATTCCAATGAGATGGACGGCAATGGACTCTCGCAGATGTTGGATAATCCCCCACGAACGGAATGCCCGAATTAGAACCCCTTGTTTAGAAAAAGGCCAAAACCTTGTCTATCTTGTTGGTGCAAAAGGTTATGTCCTTTGAAGCCGCCCCACGTAACATGTGGTCTTGTTATGGAAATGGAAAGTATGCCATGGGAGATTCATGGGTACTAATGCTTGGCTGACCTGAATAAGTGAGTGTCGTGGAGGGGAGCTAGTGTGGTCAAGCATTTAGCCATTCACACAAGATATGCACAGTTGGATTTATCGAAGTGGGAACCCAACAAGGTATTGTCTCATCAACCTAGGAGTGTAAAAGTGCTTGGAAGAACACATTGCTTGATCTTGGAAACATTTGAAAAATGAACATTCAGAAGGGCCTCAAATTTCAAACACCTTGTGGGAAACAAATACCTTTGACGAATTTAAACACTCTTGCTTTCCCTAGGGATTCTATCCTTAGAGGTTTCTAAGTGCTCAAATTCTATCGTCATTTGTTTTCACTAAGAATAAACTTAGGAAAATTTTGCCCTAATTTTCTTTGATTTCCACATAACGGGCCTTGTGGGATGAGAACGAAAGTTGGACATTAGACATTCAGTTTGAAAACATAATCAAGCAAGTGCTTTTGGTAAAAAGGAATTCACTAAGATAAAAGAAAAAGACAAATTGGATTACACATGTGTTTTCTAACATGATTTCCCACAAAGATCAAAATCCCAAAACCAAAGTTGAAGAAGCTTAGTCTGAAAGCTCGTGAGGAGCGTTTTGAGATCTTGAGTTGTATGAGTTTTACTATCAGTAGAATCCTGAACTTTTTGAAAGGTTTTCTTTCCTCCCATAGGAAATATAGCATGTTCTTCAACACTGAGGTCTTGTAAGCAGAAGTGTTATTCTAGGTCAAGTCTAGGATCAAATTCAATCACTTTCATCCATCTCTCAACCATTAAATCAGTCAAAAGTCACCTCACCAACAACTCTTGGAAACTTTGTAAACATCTTTTATGCTAAACTTTTAGGCGAAATCAAAACCTCTTTGATTGACTTAACACATCTAGTCAAACCATCATCTTATACACAAGTTCTCTCTTAGGGTTTATGAGTTCATCTTGTTTGGCTTAACACACCTAGCCAAATTATCAAATCATCACCTCGTTTGGCTTGACGCACTTAGTCAAACTACCATCTCGTAGGAGTTCACTCTATGGATAACACAACTTCCTAGAGCTTTACAATTACATTCATCACTCTTGGTTGACTTAACACACCTAGTCAAAACCATCAATCCAATCACGAATCAATCAAATCAAGTCCTAAAAGTTTTAGCATTTCTTTCAAAGTTTCTTTAAGAGTTCCATTCATCCATATCACTCATCTTTCATTTATCTCATCTTCATCATCGATTTGATCCTTCAATTATCCTAGTTCTTCGCTTCTTTGAATCTAAGGTTTAGACCGATCTAAAGTATTAGAGGTTCATCTCTTACATTCTTGAAAATTGATCTCCATTTTATGGTTCAAACTTGATCTCAACACAAGAGGGACATGGAATATAAATTTGATCCATCCATCATGAGTAACACAAATCAACTAAACTATCCAAGCTTGGCAATACCATTTGATTTTCAAAGCTTGTACAATGCATACATGGGATCATTATCTCATACAAACATCAATGGTACAACGAATGTGAGTATGCCCGATCGAAATTTTGGAACACCTTTCCCAATGGTAGATTTCAATCTAAGTCCAAATTCACAAATCTATCAACCAATCGCTCAATGCATGAGTTTTCCAAACAACATTATCCCACCAAATCCGTACATTCCAAATACGAGTTTTTTGAACATGAACATTTCAAATCCCATCAATGTTGTTCAAAATCCAAGCAATATGTTGACAACTCTAGGTATTGATCCAAGTCAGGGTAACCCCATGCAAAATCAAAGTTACCTAAATCAAGGCAATATGATTCCCAACCACAAAAATATTCGATTTCAATCTATCATGCCGAATCAAAACATCATACCAAATCATCCCATTTTGCCATTGATATCTCAACAACAGGTGGCAACCATCCAAGAAATCCCAACAATCAACAATATTCCCATTCCACCACCACCACCACCATCGCCAAAACATAGCATGACCAATTCATTCTCCATCATGTTGCAAGCTGCACAAGAAGCTTCCCGCAAAAAGGTACTCCAAGCCCAACAAGCCGCACAAGTTGTGCAAGTAGCTCAAGTAGCCTGACAAGCTCAAGCGCAAGCACAAGCACAAGCACAAGCACAAGAGCAAGCATTCCAAGCACTATTGCAAGCAATCCATGAACAAGTAGCTCAACAACAAGCCAAACAAAAAGCATTGTTGGAACAACAACAACACGATCAACAACAAGCGTTGTTGGCTCAACAGCAAAAACAGGCATTACTCGCTCAACAAAGCTTGCAACTGATTCCCACCATAATAATTCAAAATGATGATCAAGATCCTTTGACCAATGATAATGTTGAAAGTGTCTCTACATCAGCTAATGAGTTAGAGGACATATCTCAAGAATTTATTCCAAAGCATGATCAACATCTTTCACCAAGGTCTAGCAATGATCCTCTCCAAAACATATGGCCATCCTTTGACCTCATGACATTTGAGAATCTTCCTATGCCTAATGAAGATATCCAAGAAAGAAATCCATTCTTTGAAATTGACCCATGTCAAGAACTTGATCCAAAGCATGTCGAAAGCAATTCCAAAATCATTCAAGATCAAGAATTTGCATCTCCAAGCTACTACAATGATATAATGGACACTCTCCTATCCATACAAGATGACCACATCCACATAGCACATATTCTTCCATCTACCCATGAGATGCTTTCTTTGGACGGACACGTAGATGATCTTCATTCAAAACAAGAGTCTCATACTCTTGAAATAATTATCAAGGAACAAGAGTTTCCTACTCTTAAAATTTGTACACAAGACCAAGATGTAGAAATATCTTGTGAAAACATATCAAAAGCAAATCATGAAGAAGGCTCCTACATAAGTCATGAATTAGAAACATAATGTTAAAGTATATCAAGAATGAATCATGAGGAAGAATTTTGCGTGGACATTGAAGCATCAATACCTCTTGAAGAAGCACTACAATCTGATATCTCACAAGATCAAGCTAAAGATATCAATCAAGCATTCATCCCACATATGGAGGATCCCGTCACTTATAAAGTTGGATCACTTAACTTTGTAAGGGAAAATCATCTTATCAATGAAAGAGCTACGGCATTTGAAGATCCGCCATAGAGCAGAGAAGGAGAAACACCTTGTTTCCAAGGTAAATCATATCCTATGGCAAATAAATTTAACCAGTAGATGAATTATCAAGGCAGAGGATTAGGCCTACATGAACAGGGTATCCTAGAACCAGTGCAAATTTTTGCCAATCCTAAACATCAAGGCCTTGGTTATTCAACAATCAAGGGATCTCAACATATCAGTAATACTTCCACAAAACTGGGGGCAACTTCGTCTTGAGCAAACATCAACATAGGGGGCACGAAGGATCCTTATGGTGAAACCAATGCCAATACTACAACCCATCACATCATGAATCTTCATCCACCCATCACCCCATCCACAAATTGGGACCAACGTCAAAAGAAAGATTTGAATCAAAGGACGAAGCATGAAGGACAAATAAAATACAAGTGGATACCAAAGAATACAAAGAAAAATTATCCCTATCAAACTCCATCAATTAAAGAAACTATGTGGCAAAATAAGAAAGGGAAAAGTATCCATCAAAGATTTTCACAAAGAAAAAATCAAGCTTCTCAAGCAACATACAAAGTGTATCGAGCAGTTGGTCCTAATTCCATGAACACTTCCATATCCACCCATTATTGCTCATCTTCCCAAGTTTGGAGAGTCAAAGGCTCCAAACTGTCAACCAATCCATCTTTTGTTCCTAAACAAACTCCACCATCCATGCCTTCACGCATAATATCCAACTCTCACATTGACCATGTATTGGCGACAACCCTTCATCATAAGGATTCAGAAGGCACTCTATTGCGATGTGCACACAAAGACAAAGTTAACTCTGGTACCAGCAAAGCAGATCATAAATCTCAAAAGTTGCTTTCAAGTGCACGTGTCTTGGCAAAGCAACTTATTCAAGTAGGATACCAATGGCATGTTATGACAGAAGCATCAACATCAACACCAACATCAGCACCACCAGGTGGTTCAATATCAGCTTAAAATCTCTCAAAAAATACAAAAAAATCCAAAAATCCAAAAAAATCAGAAAAAGGATTGAAAATAGTAAAGAAAAAAATCGTCCTCCAGCGAAAACCATTTTGGTGGTGCTTTGGACAAGTACCATGATGAAAACCTGGCAAACAGGTGTAATGTGTAGAATCGAGCATCTACGTGTGCCAGTTCAGGAGAAAGCATCTTATCGCATCCATAATAAACCCGACATTCCATCCATATCATCCATTTATCCAGGAACCACTTATCCAATCCATTTTTCATATATTTGCATCCATCTTCCACCTTATCTAGATCTTGATAAAGGTTTGGTAAATGCTTCACACTCAGTTATGGTAAGCATCTTGACATGGGTCATTTTCATTGATCCCATCCTACACAATGCTATCTGAACCTTGAAGCACTATCCAAAGGTGCATCCACTTTTTGAACACCATATCTTATCGCAAGATGATCCATATCCATTCGTCCATCCGTCTATCCAAGAATCCAAGAATCCACCCATGGCATTCGATACATTGCTAGACACTGGGGGCAAGTGTTTACATCTTTCTTCTTTGGGAAAAAATCTTGATCTATATCCTCCAACTTATGAAGTGATCCAAACATTGGAAAACATGAAATCAACTTGGTCAAATCATTTGTATCCAAGTCACTAGCCCATGGCATATTTTGACAGGAAGACATTCCTTATCATGCTCTATCTTTTGTCGAACATCAATCCAAACAATCAATATCAGTTGCATCTAATGTGTACTTCAATGTCACATCAAATCATCAAAGCTATTTTGTTCCAAATCAAGCTTCATCAATCTTGATCAATCGAATCCAATCACTTTGTTTGACTTAACACACTTAGTCAAACTATCATCTTGTGCACGAGTTTACTCTAGGATAACACAACTTCCTTGGGTTTACAAGTTCATTATCATCTTTGTTTGGCTTAACACACTTAGCCAAATTATCAAATCCATAATCACCTCATTTGGCTTAACACACGTAGCCAAATTATCCTTTTTGTATGAGTTTATTCTGGGATAACACAACTTCCTAGAGTTTACAAGTGCATTATTGCTTTTGTTTGACTTAACACGCTTAGTCAAATTATCAATTCATCAATCCGATTGATCAACATTAAGCTTGGTTTTCAACAAAAATCCCAAAACAAAGCACTGATATCATCACGTATCCATATCCAAATTGTCAAAATCATGCGAAAATCCAAAAACATTAGAAAAATCAATCTGAAAATCAAAAACATCCAAATCATTCAAAATCCAAAAAACATGTCAAAATATCAAAAAAATTTCAAAACAAATTCATCATTGAGTCTTGTCAGTCTTTCACCTTGTCGAACTACGTCATCTCTAAGCTTGAACGTAGGCAAGGTTGATCTTTGATCATCCCCCAAGATGGTTAGGGTCAGTCCTTTAGGCGTTTGTTGCATTGGCAATCTGTGTGCCCATCCATCTTTTCATTAAGTCAAATTTGTCGTCAGTTGAACTACGTGGTCTCTGCGTGTATAACGTAGGCAAGGCTCATCTACGGATCAGCTCCCGAGACCCCTAGGATAGGTCTTTAAGTTAGTTTGTTCGTCATAAAATCTTGAAAATACCAAAATCATTTGTAAAACATCTCAAAATACCAAAAACAGCCTCAAAATATCTGAAAAATCCAAAATGGTGCATCCATTTCATCTCGCTTTCACCCGTGATCATCTCACTCATAATAAAATCAATCATCGCCTTCACCCTTTGGCAAGTCAGTCAGAAGCAAGTATAGCAGGTTGCAAAGTGAGCACCTAATCGTCAGAGTCTCAAGTCTAAGAGTAATAAACAAGCAAGTTAGTCACCTCGGAGTATCAATAGCTTATCACCCAATCAGTCTCACCAAAACCCTGATCACTACATGTCCTAGGATGAAGCTTTCCTGCGATGGACATAAGCATCAAGTACCCCTCACACTAGTTAGTCTTGGCTAGCGGTACGAAGAACATTAGCTTGTTTGTTTACTTTATTTTGGTCTTTTGACTTATCTTATTTTGCGCTCATTCTAAGGACCCCTTGATGATGCCTAAACAAAACAGGTTTAGAGAGAAAGGAATGGGGCAAAAGATCATTATCTTTTTATCTTCTACACTTGTGGGATATGCTTGTAAAATGACTTATTTGTGCATGCTTTGTTTGGTTTGTAGGGAGGATGTTTTAGATATCTTGTTGACCACATAGGAAAGCTTGCTTTCCTATGTTTTGGCCTGAGATGTTTAGAATGTCTAAACTACATCCTGAACAAAGTATGCATGCTAAGTGTGAACAAGAACACTCCTATCTGATTTTCGAGTCAAAGTCCATCACACTAGGTACAACGCCATCCTGGTCCTTTATACCTTGATGCATCGTACCTATGTGTGTTATCAAACATAAAGCAATTGGCCCTTTGAAAATCCCAACTCCTAGCAATACATCATCATCATCGATAATAATGTGAACTTGTGTGGATCCTCCTTCCATCCATCTTATAATTCTTATTCTTCTATCTTTACTAACATTTCTATCTAAAATCGGTGTGTTGTATCAAAATATACATGAGGCTACCCATGGCTGATGACTGTATACACATCATCACAATTGTCTACATCAAAATAATTATCGTTCATCCTCTGATCAATAGAACCACTCCTCTCGCATTTTATCGTGATCTCAATCGGAAAATTGTACATTTTCGCTCGACCTCTTGAGGGGGCAGTATACCAGCGTAATCCTTCTCGCTGGGGCAATAGTGGGGCATTTGAAAAATCGAGAAATTTTGAACTTTGATCACAACTATTTATTCTTTCAATCAATGCAACAAGTACATTGCTTCAAAGAGGGGCAAAATGTAGACACGTAAAATATACATGCACCTAATTTTGATCATATTAACACTGTTTCATCTTGAATCATACTCTCAGCTTATCAACACCTTTCATCCCTTAATTAAATAAATCATTATTTATTTAATTAGGTCTTTCTCCTCTGGTGATTAAATTAATCAACTTTCTCTGTCCATTTAAATAATTCATTTTATTTAAATTAAATCTCTAAATTCCTCCTATTAAATTAAATAAATTAAACCTTATTTGATTTAATCTAACATATTCCTCTTTGGTTAAATAAATTAAATCATTTATTTAATAAACCATTTCCTCTCAATTCTGATTTAAATTAATTCATCTATTTAAGTCTAAATTGTCACATCACCTAATTCTTCATTAAATTAATCAAATCCATGATTAACTTAATCCTTCTCACTAAAATCCTCTAGAGAATGCAAGTTGCACAATAAATCAATTAATTTGATTTATTTAATTCTCTATTTTCTCTCAACAAGGCATCAAAAGGGAATATTCCCTCATTTGAATTCAAAAAGCCAAGTGGGCTTGGTCCTTCCAACAAGGCATTCAATGCCTCTTACATGTCCTTGTGCATTGAGCCAAGTGACATTAACTCCACTCTTCTCTCCCCCCAACTTTCAAATTTGAATTTCAAATCTCCCCCTCTTTGGCACATTGACCAAAATGTGTTCATTCCTCAACCATTCACATCTTGACAAATGGCACTTAGCCATTGGATGTTGAATGATCCCACATTGCATATTTTCATTCATTCTTCCAAGATTGAAATCTATAAATGAGAGACTCTTCCTCTCATTCAAACATCCACATCTTGAGTAAACTTACTCTACTCAACTTCATCCTCAAAGCAAGATCTTAGATAGGTTATTGTAGGTTTTCTCAAGAACACATCATTCTTCTTCATCATCAAGTGGATCAATCATCAACAATCACACAAAGGAGTTGGGAAAGGGCCAATTGCAACACTTCATTGGCACCAACTCCCCCATGGGATCTCTAGTTTGCTCACTTAATTAGGATTTACATGCTGTTTCATATTTTATTCTTCATATTTTCCTAATTTGAGTATTGCAAATGGATTTCATGGGGAATCCTTGTTTTACCTTGCATATGATCTAATAACTTATTTGTTTGCTTTGTTTATGCAGGTATCAAATTAGGGGTTCACAAGGTCTATGAGTGAAGAACTATCCCTTCCTTCATTATCCTTTTGGGTCAAAACTATAGTGATGCTATATTTGGTACTAAATACATACATTATGAAGTCCTTTGATAGGTCTAGATTGACTAGTACAGGAGGCAAAAAAATAGTGTCCTTAACCTTCTCAAAAGCTTCTCTAGCTTCCTTTGTCCATTTGAACAATTGATCCTTTTTTAGCATTAGGGTGATAGGTCTAATTATTCCTACAAAATCATAGATGAAGTTTCTCACAAAATTTAGCTTTCCTCAAAAGGAATGAACTCCCTTCTTATTGACTAGAAGGAGAAGTTCTCTTATTTCCTTTACCTTCTCCAGATCGATTGCAATTCTATATTTGGACACTACATGTCCCAATAGTTTTCCTTGTGGTACTCTAAAAACATATTTCTTTGGGTTCAGGGATATCCTGAACTTCTGACATTTTTTAAAGATTAGTTCAAGATGGTCAAAATTATCATCCTTATGCTTGGATAATACTATAATATCATTCAAGTAGATCAAGATTATTTTATTGATCAAACCCCTAAAGGCGATATCCATTTCTCATTGGAAGGTGGCTCTCGCATTTGAGAGGATGAAAGGCAATTTCGCATATGCAAACATTCCCCACTTAGTAGTGAACATTTTTTTTGTCGGTCTTCCTCTTTTACCCAGATCTAGTTGTAACTAGAGAAGTCATCCAGTAGAGAAAACATATTTTCCTTTGCCACTTCTTGCAAGATAGACTCCATTGGAGGCAAGGGGTAGTGGTCTTTCAGGGATACTTTGTTCAAGTCCTAGAAATCAACACATAGGTAAATGTCTCCATTCTTCTTTTGGACTGGAACTAGGATAGATATCCATGTACTGTGCTTGATCGAGAAGATGATCTAGGACTAAATTAGCTTGATTAGCTCTTTCACCATCAATTATTTTATCTTCGAGTTTACTCGCCTCTAATTTTGGTAGATAAGTTTTGCACCTTTTGTTAGTTCTATAGTATGTTGGATGATTTCAGGATCATATCCCTTGAGGTCATCATATGACTAGGCCACTACTCCATATTTCTTACAAAAATGGATGAGTCTTTCCATATCATGCTATGGGACATATGTTCTAACTTTGAGCCTTCTTCCATCTTCGACTTGAAGATCTGCATAGTCGCTTTTGTTCGCTACAAACCTCCTCTTGTGATTTCTTGCATCATCACAATCAAATAGATTTTTGAGAGTGATCAATCCTTTTGGGAGTTTTTTTTACCTTAACTGAATGATTTTCCCTTCTTATGCCTCAAAAATTATTGGTTGGAGTTGCTCAGTGAAATCTCCAAATAGCTGGATGAATGGGTTGATTTTTTCATCATTTTCAAACACTTGCTAGCTTTGATCATTATCTAGGATTTTTGATCATAAAATTACTCATACAGAGTGTATGTTGTGAATTAAATTAGAAGCATGATCAAATTGAGATGCAATTGTTTCCATGTGGTTCACTTCTTTATTTTTATCTCTATGAAATTTTGGATATTGAAGGCTTCGAAGCTTTCAATCAGGTCCCAGACTCTATGTCTATAATATCTCATGCAAAAATTCTTGGCTATGGAAATCCCTTAGAATTGATTGATGACTAGCTCGGAGTCTATGAATACCATTGTTTTCTTAATTCACATATTCTCTGCAAGGCTTAGACCTTGCACTAGGCCTTCATACATAGCTTCATTTTTCCTACAAGTGAACTAGAAGCAAAAGGACCAAAGTGTCTTTTCATTGGACGGGGATGTCAAACATATCCTATATCCTACACCAAATTTTCATCTCGCTCCATCAAAGTAAAACATCCATATCTCGGAGGCTGGACAATCCTAGGATTCCTTCAAAATCTTTGGGATCACCTGATCTTCATCATATATGACATAAGTTCCTAATCTGGTGGCATGATAGTTACCAAAAGGATCAATGTTTATATATTCACTCAAAAGGACCTCCTCTTGATCAGTCTGGTCTCTATTTGACTTCTCATTCTCTAGTAGGTCGATATCGTGTGTCTCATCTTTGGTAAAAGATGTATGAGCAACCTAAAAGTTGATCATGGCATCATCAACCACATGTTCTAAATGTAGAGGTTTGGATATTATTTTAATTTTAGCTCCATGCTTGGTCCTAAGGATCAAGTGTAACCAATCTAAGGAAAGATATCCACCTATCTTTGAGGATAATTCTCAAGATAAGAAAAGACCGAACATGGGGGGAACATCAATGATCATGGTATCTTGTGGAATTGTGATATTGGGATAGGAGAATAGAGTCAAGGGGAGATTTTTGACGACACCTATGGTTTCAACCTTGTTCCCATCAAGTTGCATAATCCCCCTTTTTAAAGCTTCATATCTAAGTCCTAAGGCTTTAGCTGTCTGCTTGGGTATGATTGTGGTGCTAGCACCAAAGTCAATAATAGAATTGTGCAATAATTTCTTCCCCACAATAATGATTAAGAAAAAGGGCTTGAGTTTTGGTTTATCCATAACTTTGGTAGAGGCCTCTTCTGCACTATTTGTGAGAACTTTGGTAGGAGGTGATGGATCAACAACCTTTGCCTTGAGTGATAGCTCTATCGGTTCAAGAACTGCATCTTCCAAGAGGGCCTTCGATAGTAATGACTTATGCTCCAAAATAGCTAAGATACCCCAGAGGTACATGTTAGTGGAGTATTTTTTAAATTGTTCCACCACATTTAATGGCTGTGAATTTGAATGCTTTGATTCTTTAGGCCTTTTTATAACAATCTCCCTTCGTGGTTGAAATTTTTGTGCAATTACAAAGGTGCTAGGAGTTTGGTCAAAGGCACTTTTAGGCTATGGGGTGACCGGCTCGCTCGTGAATCTCCTCTTTGAGTGAGTGTTGTAATTGAACAACACTTGTAGGGTCTATAATGTGGATGCCTTGTTTGTAAATACTACCTCTTCTCCTTCCATTCATGAGAAGAGCATGTGGTTGAAAGCTATGTCAATTTCTTGTTCCAAGGAAATCCCTTGCATTTTAGTGGTAAGCACCACATTTTCCATTTGTGGAGAGGTATATGCATAACCACCTAAAATCAACACCATGCCTTGACTACACTGTTCCACCACCTTTTGTTGTAAGTTGTCACACAGGAAGTTTCGGTGCATATGTGTGTCATTGCAAGGGAAGCACCAAGGGTTGATGTCATCGATGAGATTGTTTTTCCTTGCCACTAGCTCTCTATTTGAACTCAGTGGGACATTAGGTAGTGGATTAAGTACTAAAACCATCTAATTACTCGATTGAGCTAGAAGATTTGAGAAAGTACCTCCTTGGTACTTGTTCTGCTAGTAGGAATGTCTCCAACCTTGGTAATTTTGGTATGCTAGCTTCAGAGGCATCGACTTCTTGCTCTTGATGGTAGTCACTTCATTTGAAATACTCAGTAGCAAATCCTTGACATTGTTCATCTAATCTCTTGAAGGATTAGATGTAGAGGTGAAATTTTATGGTGTACTTGAATATGTGTACATAGATTGAGGAGGAGCAGGCACACTAGTAAATGCTATTTCCTAGGTGGGGACTGATATGTCTGGAAATATAGGCATAACAGGCTGAGGTGGTAGATTTTCAGTGTCATTTAGGTTATTCTCCACTTTAACAATGTGATGGAGCCTCAAATTTTGTTCTTTGAGTTCCATTAATTATTTTGCCACATTGTTGGTCTATCATGCTATTTGGAAATTTCCTAGGGTTTGGGTTTTATTTTTTCCTTCATGGAATCTTAGTGTTCTATCTTAAAACTTGGGTTGGATCTATTTCACCATTACCTTTTTGAGGGAGGTTTTAAAATGAATTATGTCCCATTGACTTATCTAGGTCGGGCACCTTTTAATAAATAATATTAAATTTTTTGCCTGACTTTATTATTTCCTAAGTCTAGGTCGGCTCGTGCCCCATGCTTTAAGAACAACTTTAAGCCATTGTTTGTCATTGGCCTAGGTGGTGTCCCCTATCCCCTTTTAATAATTGTTTTATTTTTGTAGGAAATTTTTTTAATGACCATCGATCATCCTAAGGTTTATCCTGACCATTCGCCACGATCTCATGATTGCCTCACCGCTTGGTTTCAACTGATTGTGAAACCATGGGCGAGCACCATGTGTCTCAGTTGGTGATGCCAAAAAAATAATAATAAAGTGTTTAATATTTGTATCAGGTTTTAATATGATATAAAGTGGGTTACTAAAATAGCTATGAGATGCACCTGCTCGAGATCGACAGTTGTGTTATAATTTTGATGAAAATTTTCTCGATGGTTATGTTTGGTACTGATGATGGTTGCGAATGAACATGATTTCCCATGGTGGGAATCAATGGCTACCCACCATCATGTGATCCAAATATGCAGGATATTTAGTGATTGTGATATCATTGGCAGGCGCCATGTGTACTCCTTTGGCATTGCATATTATGGTGGGCCCTCGATGCTGACATGGAGATTCCATTAGCCTTTTTGAAGGTGGTCATTCAATGTGTGACAAAAACAAAAGATCGACGACTGGAAATTAAATTCACATCAAATGCGATTGGAGTCATTAGCATGACATGAAAATGAGATTTAATAGTGGATGAGACATCTACTGGCTAAATTTAATCGACATAAAGTATTTTATTTCATTCTATCTTCACCACAAAAATCATTCAAGTATTTTCGAAGAGGTTCAGTGCTAGAGATAAAGTTTTTCGAGCAATCACAATGAAAATTTGGTTCGTTGCAAGGTGCGAAATCTCGTGAGTTACTTTCTATATCACTAGGTTAATTTTTGTGAAAGGGTTGTAGTGTGTTGGTCAAGGGGATTGTTTATTTATTTTTGTAGGGTTACTAGTTCATTTGAATTGTGGGAAATTGCACACTTGTGTTGGAATTTTGTTTTCTGGGTAGTCCTAGTTTATTCAAGAATTTGAATTTTAAGGAAGCCCTAGTTGTTTCAGATGGAGCCACCGAAGCAGCACTCATGTCAATTATTTGCTAAGGAATTTATATAATGATTTTCTGGATCAAATTTCGTTATCAAACAAATGAAAAGAAGAGGGGTTTGGTTTTAATGAGTGGAAGAACCTTAGGCGAAGGACTAGTGTGCAACAATTATAATATTGCAGATGTTAGGGTTCCTATGACTGGTTTGAAAATGTTTAGGTTATCGTATGGATAGAGAAACCTACCCCACCCCTTATCTAATGGCTAGAAATACGACATGGGGAAACTAGTATTGCCAAATGTGTTTCCTAACATGGACCTACTCAGAGCAGTGGGAGAACATTATGACCCTGTTACAAGGGTAATTAGGGATAATGATGATAGGATTTTGCTAAGTATAAGTACAGATGAGATTCAGAAGGTTTTGGATTTGAGTGAGTCTAGCTCATTCTTAGTCCCAATTGATCTTGAGGAGATGGAGGAATATGAAAGGTCAAAGTCTCTTTTTAGGTTAAAGTTTCTTCCTCCTCACCTGGCTAGGCCAAGTAGTTCAACAATTCATATCAGCCCAAGTGACCAGGAGCCTTTTAGGCTAAGCTATTTTGCCAATCACTTTTTGGGAACATTTTATTCATTATTCTAGATTTTTGGATTCAACCCAAATACAGTGATACCCATTGCATATATGTTCATGGGGGCTCAGATTCAACATCCCAATTTCTCCATGGTGTATGACTACGCATATTTTCTAGCAGAAAAGATACATGAGGATTTGCTGAAGTTGCATGTGGGGGATGATGGTACACCTTTCTTTTGGTACTCCTTGTTAATGCATATGTTCCTATACAATAATTATGACTTCTTCTTAGAGAAGATGGATTTGAGGGAAGAAGTGAATGGAGAAAGATTACCAGTATAGGTTTGGAGTGCAGACTTGTCCTACAATAGCGGAGGTGCTAGTTTTGTGCACTTTGATAACTGCTTTGCCTCAAAACTAAGAGCTCAGTTGGTGGTAAATGTGCCCAGAGTTCCTAAGGAGTTGCATGAATTCCTCCAACCAAAAGTGAGGAAGCTTGATTTGAAAGTATACCACAATTGGGGTGACATCATCTTATACCCTATAAGCACTATCCTAATGGTGTTTGGTTTCCAAGGAGCCCCTCATATTCTCCCATATAATGTACCATCAAGAATGGGGTTTTCCAAGGTCATGTGGCAGCTAGGTTGTATTAATGCAGGAAGGTTTTTTGATGATTATCATTTGAAGAGTGGATCTAGTAGGCAACATGAGCCTGAGGGATTCTTTTCCTTGTTCAAGAGATGAATTAAAGGTGGTAGGTTTGCACATGAATTCAATTTTCCTAAAGACCTAATCATAAATGAATTTGATTTGAATAAGTAGGAATTGAATAAGGAAAAATGGATTGCACATGGGAAGTTGCTTGCCATAGTGCATAAAATGGATCCAAAATATGATCCATTAATTGAGTTTACTCAATTCCACAAGAGAATTTATTTCTTGTTGGATAATTTTAAGGAGATTATGGGCACCTTGATGACCAAGAAGGTTAATTTGGAATTGGACTTTGGGGTTCAAAAACCAGAGGTGAGGCCTGAAGAAGAAAGGCCAACTTATTAGCCCTCAGTTGATTGGCCTCTATGCAAGAGGAAGAGGGGGATAAGAAGGGAAAACAAATAATGAAATGATCATCACAACCAAGTCCAAGTTTCAGAGCACCTGGAGGGATAAGGATTTTTGATATGGATTCACCACCAAGAAGTGATCTTACAGTGTTACCATCAGAGCCAAGCCATAAGAGGCAGAGAGTTGAGGATACACAAGACACTCTAATGGATGAGATAATTGTGACTGATCAAGACATGCAGGTTGGTATCCCTTCCCATCCTAGATCAACACAATTTGTACTTTCTAACATGGATGTAAAGGGACAATGTGTACAAGATGCTAGGATGGAGGCCTGTAAGGAATTCTTGGAAAATGATGTATTTGTAAAGACTCCTATATTCTTGCAACTTGTTTGGAGGATGAAACTAGAAGAATACCAAGAAAAGTGCAAGAGAAGGAGAGAATCAAGGCCTCATAGGTCTGAGCAGGAGAATGATGATGAGGTTAAGGTTGAATTAATGGAAGAATTCAAAAAAATCACTCCTGAGGAGGGAAGAAGACTTGTGACTCAGGCTGCTGTCCTATTTTTTCCTGAATGGGACATAGCTGATGGTGTAGCATTGAATGCTATATTACAGTCCAAGCACCCCATACAAAATAGTGAAGAAGAGGTTAGGCAAGCTCTACAAGACTTTGCCTTCAGTGAGGAGTATGAAACTATAGCAATATGGGCATTGGCACCCAAAGGCGGAAAGACAAATGTAACCGATATTAGCCCAAACCTAAGGGGAGGGATAATCATCAAGAGAGCTTCTAAAACTTTAGCAACAAAAGCTACAATCCTAATAGTAAATGTGGAAAAATTGGCCCAAAAGATAGCTGAAAGGGAAGAGGATGAAAAGAAGAATTTGATGGATAAGTACAATATAATAATTGGAGAATATATTAGGATGCGGAAAAGGAATGTTTAGATGCAATCTGAAGTAGATAGGTTGAAATATGGGTAGGTGGGAGAATCCTCTAGTGCTCCTGGTACAAGAGCATTACCTTCTATTTCAGGATCAGTCCCCCCTACTACTCTAATTATTTCTACTCCAGGATCCCCCATCCAGACACCTACTCTCAGTCCTACACCAGGGCTAGTTGAAGAATAATTTGAGTATTCTATGGATCCCACCAAGAAGAAAATATTGAGTAAGATTACAGAATTATAGGAAGCCTTAAAGGCAAGTGAGGATGGTGCAATTTCCAAACAAAATGAGGTGGTTGACACAGTTTTGAGGCATCTAAATGAGTAGTTTGATTGTAGGTTACCATATGTGTATTATTTATATTATTTCTTTTTTAGATGGAATAAAAAACATCAATAGGGATCATGAAATAGTTTCACCTTTGGCTGAGAAGTGGATCCCTAGGTCCAATGATCTAGATGTTATGTATAAGGCCTCTAGGTTTGATGCAGACAACGGACCCAAGTCATTGAGGCCTACACAAATCTTTGTGAAATCATTGAAGGGATTCTAGGCCCTACTTGATGATTTGAGTAGAATAATTAGGGAGCTGGTAAAGAGCTTTGACGACTGGAGTGATACTTTTCAGCTAGATATAATTGATGCACAGGGAAACATTAAGACATTGCAATAGTGGTAAGAAAGCGCAAAAGAAGTTATCAATGCACAAATAAAATTGATTTGTGATGATTCTAATTATGATTTGTTGGTAAGTAGAATGGATAAAATAATTAACACCAACACATTCTTGGAGTCTTTTTAAAGAGAGGCCAATTAGGTTGCAGTGAAATACACACCTTACAAAACTAAGGTGAATGAGGTGGTGAACTTTGATTGGCCAATGTATGAAGAGTATCAGAAATGGGTAGACGAATACTTTACTAAAGAGGAGTAAGATGATGTTTACTACCAGCAACTAACAACTCACTGGTTATAGTTATAACTGATTTTGGTTTTGTCTCCATGGAGGATTTTTGGCATAGGTTTTGAGGTTTAGTAAATACAATGGCTATTCTCTAATGAGTGGAATTAACAAGAAGATGCTCTGGGACTCGGTGATTGTAATCATAATTTTGAAATGTCACAAAGCGATCCAATTAACGAATGACATGTGTATTTTCTGGCCCAATGCTTTTTTCTCCTTCATTCTCTATAAGAAGGATTTCAAGGCTAGAAATAGGGGTTAGCATGTCAAATATTTTTTAGGTTGAGTCCAGACATAGTTGTAGAGCAAGTTGTAAAGCCTTATTTTTTAGTGTAAATGTAATTTAGGTTTTGTGTCATTCTGTAGTCGGGTTTTGGGTTTATGAAGGTTTGATGTTTCATAACAGTACTAGCATATGAATTATAATGATTAATTTTGAGCTCATTTCTCTCCTTTGTATAAGCATATCATAATTTTGAATAATATAATCTAGGGTTATTGCATTCATCTCACTGTTGTGGTGTGTATGACTTCCATTTTGGCTTTAATTCAAAGAATTAATTAAAATGCTTGAATGGATTTATAGATGGATATGTTTATAAAGGGATTTGGTAAGAATTATTGGGTTAGGATATAAATTGATGATGTTGTAAGGCAATGTTTTCAGATATCTTATATGCTATGTGTTTGAATCTATAATGGAATTTTAAATGTTTGTGAATTTTACTCCCCAATGGTATATGGCACTGGTCTAAATCATATGTGTTTGTGAGGTTTTGTGTTTGCTTGTCTATTCTTAGAGCTTGCTACTAAATTGCAAATTAAATGACTATCGTAAGTTGTGAAATATTGTTGTAATCATCTCATGCTCCAAGTATTTGATACTATTGATAAAAAAATAATTCAATTCAGTATTATCCTATTCTATTGAAATATTAAATGGGATTATGTGCTAATTGTTAATTATTATTTATAATTTCAGTGCAGATATTATAAACACATTAAAGGGACCACCCTCCTAGGTTTTGTAGACCCCGAAGTGTAGGAGGTTTATTGTTAAAATCATCGTCAATTGGTCCAGGTCCTTTGAGTTGCCTTTGATTAGAATTGGGAATTCTATAGGTAGAATAAAAGATAGACCTGGTTTATAGTAAAAACAACCAACACGATGATGTTGTACATATTTTACAGAATGGTTCTACCAAGGGACTAGATCATCATTGAGATGTCGACATTGATGGGTTTTAGGTAGAACATGAATGCCAACACGGTCGATGGGTGAATAGAAACTTGGAGCCTCTACTAAGTTATGTGTAACTGGGTGTTGAAGTTAGTCATGGCTTCATATGGGGCCCACTTTATGGTCACCAACTAATGATATAGTGAAGACCGGTCTCCATCATTCAAAATATTTCATAGAAATGATCTTTGAGCTAATCCCATGTACCAATAGTGTTAGCTTGTAGAGTGCACTACCAATATTGGGACTTACCTTTGAAAGAAGCTACAAGTAGCCTCAGTGCTACATTTTGATCAGCCACACCATGCACCAGGCATACGTTTGCCACATCTTGCAAATGTTTGGATGGTGTCTTCGAGCCATCTCTAGTGAATTTGGGTATAGGTTTTAAAGAAGAAACCAGGATAGTGGCCTAGACAATGGGTGAGGTTGGTGCTATAAGGGGCTTCTGGAATCCCATGCCACATAATTTATGTTAGAAATTGGAAACATGCCTAGCGAAGGGATCAACGTGTTTACTGGATGGGTTCTAGTTCACACTATTACTAGAGGTGGCACTAGTAAGCTAGGGTTGTTCACTATTTGGGATATAGTAAGAAGTGAATGGATCATACACCCACTTAAGGTTTAAGTACATTTATGAGATCCCACTGGGTGTGCCAAAAAAATAAACTATTGATGCCAACATTGAAAAAAAACAACCTTATGGGATACTCAGTTAAGGGGGGACCTATTGTGCTAAAATAAGTAACCTCCAAGTTTTTAAAGAAGCTAAATTCTTCTGTAATTTGGGGTTTGGAATGGGAAAACAAAGAAGGTATATAAAATAAAGATCTAACTAAGGTGATGCACCAAACTATAGGTTTATTTAGGCATGTGAGACCTTCCTTTCAAACATGGTTTGAGGGTCATTCAACAATCTCCTATTGCCCAGAATAACAAAAATCAAAGATTAAAAACTTGAATAGTTTACCAAATAACACAAAATAACTCCCATACACATTTACTGAAAGGAAGATTCTAAGACATGGTCTAAATGAGGAAAATTATATTGAAATTATAAAAATTCTGCAAATAAACTACCTAGTACAATAATAGCATAGTATAATGTTCTATCAAATAGAGTTGATCCCACAATACTGGTTTACAGTTTTTGGCCAAACTGGACACTAAACTGATTTTTTCTAACTAAATCTTCACTTTTGGGCACCTATAACAACTAAATTCTAAGGAATTTGATGATGATGCAAACTAGTGATTTGTGACATTTTATTTGTAGATTCTAAATACATCTTTTTCAAAAAAAATGGAATCAAATTGCACTTATTTTTCCATCTCCTTTGAAAACTAGTTTTTTTAAGTAAACACCATTTAAGGAGAGATGCTCACCGTATACAACATAACTTTTTTTCCATGAAGGATAAAATTATATTTTTTTCAAATTTATATTTGTAACTACGATATCTAGTGCTTTCATTTGGTTTCATATTGTTTTATTAAATATTTTTTTATTAATCAAGTTTCAAAGTCAAACCAATTATAATTTAGACATAGGCGGACTGTATACAACATAAAGTTTTTTGTATGTATCAAAATTCAATTGTTTTTTTTTGTTGGATCAAGGATTTCAATATCTAGTGCACTGATATTATTAAAAATAAAAATTGATAATCTGCTATTTTTCCACATGTGCAAAACAAAGAGCTTGATTTTCAGTGAAAAACCTACATTCACAAGAAATAAAAAATAAATATAATAATTAAATTAAATTTATTTAAAATTATACTTTTTGGGAAGATTATAATAAGGACTACATACTTACAAACAATAAATTCTAACTGAATTCATTTGATCCCCCAAAAGGTAAATCAAAAGTGGTTTTTTATCAACATTTTGATAGGTGTAAAGGAGACTCCGTTATAGGTATGGTTTAAAACTAGTGGGGTTCTATCCAAGGGGGTTTGATCTAAGGTGGTTTGGTCAAACCCTATTCAATTGGAATCCTTAAAATAGAACTTTTTAAGGCTTAAATCATTATATTTTCTAAAAATATGTGATTTTAGCAAAAATCAGAATTTCCCAAAAATTGTAAACCAACATTGTGGGATCACCCATAGCTAAGAAACAAAAATGCCAAACAATTGGCATAGTCTATGAGTCTTATACAATAATCTAAAAAAATACAAAAGTTCTGGTGTCTTTCCTTATTTTTTAATATATTTTGAATCCATTCTTCGAAAGAAGAAGCAATATTTATAGAAAATGATCCAACCACCATCTAGCTAATAAAAGAAAATATTCCAAGTGAGAGAAAGGATGTTCATCACAATGATCTCCCAGGCCATTACAATGGAAAAATTCCAAGCCATAGAATGCAATCATCTTTGAGACAAAGGAAATGGTCCCGGCGTAGAAGTAGCACACTCCCAAACAGACATGTGTCGCTAGCCCATGAAGTCAATAAGGAAATGCACCAAAATGGAATAGACCATTGCTCATTCAATCCTTCCCTTCGATGAAATTCCCATGAATAAGACATGTGGAGAAGTCTTCATTACTTGTGTTGATTGTGGGGTCCACCAAAAAGGTGCACACAAAAAGATGGTACATGGCATGTGGGTGCAACCCAATAGAGAAGCGAAGGGAAGCAAGCCTCAAAGTTGCATTTTGCTGGCATGTGGATGCATGTCAGCGCTCAACAGAAAAGAAAAGGACAAAATCATTGCAAGGAGTTTGTGGTGGACATGTGGCACATCAGGCAGAGCTCGAAAGAGAAAAGGGGGTTGAAGATACCAAAAATACATAGGGTGCAATCAGAAGCCAAACAAAATAATACTATCAACCTGAAGGGAGATCGAGGGATTTCATATCCAAAAAATGAATTTGTGATATTATGTATTGGGTGAGGTCTTGAGAATTTCTTTATAGGTTAATAGATTTGTGTCTATGCTAAATTTAATGAGGGACAAGAGGTGATGGAATTAAATTATGTAGATATTTGTGTGTCTATGTTGAATTTAATTAGGGATAGGAGGTGATGGAATTAATTTAAGGATGTTAGGATACAGGATGGATGAAAGGGGTAAAGGATGAAAACTTTGGAATGTAAGAGAAAAAATGTACTTTTAGGAGGGAGGAATTGAATTTGAGACATAAATACCAATAAAATGGATTTGGAAGTCATAAATTTTGATGTTTAGATTTATCTAGAATCATTTGGGATCTAGAAGGTGTTAGTGTAATTAATTATTTATTACACTATAATAGGTTACATTAGGTCTTAATTTAATAATTTAGTCCTAGATTGCATTATTAGATAAATCATTTAATAATGGGGTCATTACCCTTTCCATGTTTGTAGGAGATAAGATTCCTTCTAGAAGATGAGTTGTCTTTTCTAGAACTTTTCTCTATCTTGTCATCAATCCTTAGGTAGGTTCTTAGGGTCCTCATGTTATCACATGTTGTTAGATTAAGAAACATGGCAACATCTTGTGCATTCTAGGTTTCTCTATTGCCTATTAATCAGGGTATATGTATCATTTGAAATATATCTTTTCATTTTCATACCTCATCATTTGAGAGGTCTTAATATCAAGCAAGCTCATTCTTGCATATCCTCTTGTGGAAGGTTTATCATTTTTTTTGTAGGTGTTCTTGGGTGTTGAGCTAATATCTTCAACTCTTACATGGTATCAGATAGATTTGAGGCTCTTACATGATATCAAAGCCTTGCTTGCAAGACCCTTCTTAAATTTGAGGATTGAGCTATGGTTGTAAGATCTTCTTTGAGGTTGTCTCCATATAAGGTTTTTCTTGGAAGGTCACTTTTGGCGTGTGTTGGAGGAAATATGAGCTGATATCTAAGTCTAGGGCTATTGAAAAAGTTAGAATCGACTTTTTTTTTTCCAAAATTTGACATTTTATGCCAAAGTTATGAGGATTTGAAGTTTTGCAAGATCTAGAGATTGTAGACCTTCAAGATAATTTTCACCTCAAATCAACCTCACCATCAGATCTAGAGAGTTTGAGAGATGAAAATTGACATATAACATGCCTATATTCGGTGTCGGTTATTCGTGAGGCAAAATAATGTTACCCAGTAGGCCATACGACCCACCAGGTATAAAGTATGATATATTTGCAGAGTAATAAAAGAAAATTATTATGTTTTGAAAAATTATTCACTGGCTTTATTAAAAAATTTGTATTTTTGCAAAAAAATCATGAGGCAAATTTTCATTAAATTTGGGGCAAATTTTATTATATATTCGGGTGTTTGATTTTCTTAAAAATCTGCAAATTTATTTTTCGTGGTACATTCATACCACATAACTATCATATTTGATAGTTTAGTCGGCCTTTGACTGGCATTTTCTTCAAACGTCCTGTCCACCTTATCCTTTTTTGCAACCTCCTTCATTGTTGATTTACACACTACCCCTGCCATGAATCTCTCTGCCATCGGTTTCTTTCCCTAACCACCGCTCCTCCCACTGACCTTTTCCCAACCTCCGACACCCTTTTTCCAAGCCCCTGGTTCTATCCAAGTCTAGAAGCTCTGCTTGGAAAAATGACGCCACCAGCAATGTCGCCCTTGCAACACCCGCCTATCGCCCGCCGCCCACCTGGTGGCGGGTTATTTTTTGCATCTGTGCAAGGTGCGGTCATATGGAGGACTATCCACTGCCCCCTAGGAGCTATAAATTTATGCCATTTTATTCATCAATTTTTGTGCCCATTTAGCCTGGAGTACCCCCAAGTGCCCTAATACAATGTTTTTTTAAATTTTTCCATAACTTTTCGCCATGGTGTCAAAAATTTGCAAACGAGATATTGTCGGAAAGCTGATTTGGCGTACTTCGCAGTGGTATAGGATATTTTTCTAGATTTTTCTGTAGATACAAATCACATCCATTTGAATTCAGATCTCCCATTTCGACCTCTGAGCTCTAAACTTTCAGCTAGTTTCTCCAGTTTTGGTGATTCAAGTTGCGTTTGGAAGCCATTTAGAAGCTCTATCATTCTTTACATACATATTTTCTAGATTCAACACCAGGTATTATTTATACATGTATTTTGCACATTGTGACATTTTGACTGATTACTTGGACATCTTGAGTCCTAGAGAGGTTCTATCGGTTTTGGAAGACTTCATTTGTAGTATATCTCATATTTGGGAGTTTGTAATTCATTTTGAAGGATATTTTCTTTGTAATCTTGGAGATATATCATAGTTAATTATGATTTTTTCATTTCATCTTTCTTTATTCATATTGAAACGGGGAAACTATAAACAATGGATAAATGCTATCATCACAAATCTCTAATGGCTTCATTTGTTGCCACATTTGTATAATCTTGTTCCCCCTTCTGGTACTGAGAGTAAGAAATTTTATTGGAATTGCAAAAGGGATCATGTCTTAGGAGTTATTGCAATACATATTGATGTTTCAACTTTGAAAATTGTTGATCATTGTGATTTCCCTCACACTCTTTGGACTAAAATTTGGGAGATAGATGGTGATCATGATACTCAACCATTTATAGATGATCCCATTTTAGATTGTCTTGTTCCTCTTCCTCTTTCAGACAGTATTCCCTATGATACAAATACTATGCGGGAAAATTGAATATTAGGAATACTTTGAATCTTCAGATGAGGATGATGAGGTTTCTTCAGACACTCCTCCATAATAGATGGTTGATGTACCTTTACCTTCAGTGATTCCATGTGTCATCATTGATTGAGACTCATATAATTCCTATCCAATAGGAAAATTCTCGTGGTAGTGATTCATTACAATCAATATCTCATTGTCTTCTTGATTGGGATTCCTATCTATCAAACATTCCATCCTTGTTTTCCAAGTCTCACATTTTAGATTTGGAGGAAATATTTGAGGGGATATCTCTCCTATTTTATGACCACCATTGAACACCTATTGTCAAACCATCATGGTCTTTGGATATTGTTCAACATCAGTTTCCATATCTTCTTGATTTCCACCTTCTTCATTGATTGGGTATGTACCTGATTTGATTGTGGCATGTTCGTCTTCATCAGGAAATGAGACACATGAACAACTTTCAGAGAAATCATCAACATCCATATTCATTCCTCCTTCCTTCAATTCCTATCTGGAATGGGAAGCATCTTAGCACTTGCACTTGGTTTTGTTTCTTCTGAAAGGGGGACAAGTTGTTTGTCGACATTGGATCATGAATTCTCTTCAGACACTTATTTTTGGAGGTGATCACATGTTCTAGGGGGGCTATATAGTCTCTATATTTCCCTCCTATGGGGGGGATATTGATTGTACTGTATCCATGTGATGGATGGTGTACTTGGGAGTATTATGGAGTCCTCCCTCCTTCCTCAGTTATCTACATTTCATCTCCTTCTTGGAGAGGGGTTTTCTTCCCACTGGGTTTTCCCCTTTACTCTATTTGTGGGAGATTTTTCATTTTCATATCATTTGTAAATGGGTACCTAAAATGGCCATCATGTAGTCAGGACCCATTTTCTCTACATAATCTTTGCATTTTCCATTTTCTCCCTAAGTTGCACTTATGGGGGATGTTAGTGTAACTAACTATTTATTACACTAGCATAAGTTAACTTAGGTCTTCATTTAAAAATTTAGTTCTAGGTTGCATTATTAGATAAATAATTTAATAATGGGTTCATTACGATTTCCATGTTTGTAGGAGATAAGATTCATTCTAGAAGATCAGTTGTCTTTTCTAGAACTTATCTCTATCTTGTCATCAATCCCTAGGTACGTTGTTACAGTTCTCATGTTGTCACCTGTTGTTAGATTAAGACAGATGACAACATCTTGTGCATTCTAGGTTTCTCTCTTTCCTATTTAATCAAGGCATATGTATCATTTTTAATATATCTTTTCATTTTCATACCTCATCATTTGAGAGGTCTTAATATCAAGCAAGCTCATTCTTGCATATCCTCTTGTGGAAGTTTTATCATTGTTTTTGCAGGTGTTCCTAGGTGCTGAGCTAATATCTTCAACTCTTATAGGAGGAGTAACTACATAAATTTAGCATTAATTTTATATTAAAGTACAATAGAATTTAGATTTTCTTTTATATGAATGACCTATAATATGCCTTGTTCATGATAGCCTAAATATTTTCTTGATATTCCATATTTTGATAAATCCACTTACCAGTCAAATATATTTTTTTGGTAAAAAGATGAGTCCATTTTGAAAAGGGTAGGAGGTGAAAGGGATTATGGGCTCTCCAAGGAAACTATATTAGATGGAATATTGAAGAAACAAGTTGATAGGTTTTTAGGTCATGGGTGGGTTGGAGGAGTATTATTGGATCTTGAGAAGGATTTGTATCATAAGAGGATTAAGAAGGATCCATGGATCCATTTTTGGAGGAGGAAATGGGATCATTCTTTTCAGTATTTGCATGCTTGTAGCATCAAAAAATTTCACCCTTGAAAATTTCACACTAGGTTTTTCTCCCACTATGTGCTTGGACCTTATTATGAATTATTTACCCATTTTATAAACTTCTTTATAAAATCAAACATGGGAAACAAAACTATACATTTTATATTTTTCCCCTGACATTTTTGAGCCTCAAGAAGAATGGGTCTAATCTAGGGAACCTTGTGCCCTAGATGACCTCTTTTGATTTCAAATTTGAATTTTTAATTTCATTTGTCAGCTATTGATATTTGATTTTTTGGAAATTAGAAGAATTGTATATAAATATTAGTCATTTTATCTTTTGAAACAATAAGAAACTAAGAAGCACGAATAGAAAATATTTTGAGAAAATTGAGCATCCCAAAATAATTCAAGAGCAGTCAAGAGTAGAAGTATCATGATTATTGTATAATTTTATCATTCAAGAATAATTTCATGTGTTGTGTAATTTTTTTCATATGTTTTGCATGAATTTTCTTTATGAGAACTAACACTTTTAGGTCTTCAAATCAACTCAAGTCAAGAAACAATTAATCCTTGAAGGTGATGAGTATGACTTTATTATGCCATGGTGATTAGATTCAATTGGTGAATTACAACAATTTACCAATTCATTACTTGTTTATCGATAGCCTCTATCCAAGAAATTATAATATTTATTTTATATAATTAATTTTTCATTGCGGAGGTAGGAATAACATGGGGTTTGAATTAGGAAAGCCCCTATATAGAACAATCTTTCCCCTCTTTTCTTGTGGGAAGGTTATAGATCTGAAGTGAATTGAAGGAAGATTTAAGTATATTTTTTCATCATGCACTCAAACCATACAAGTTTTAAAGCCATGAAAACTAGATTTTCTTATCAACAAACAAATTCATGACAATGAGACCAGAAGGATAGAACCTATAGTCTAGTGACCTTAGGCCTATACATTTTGATCTTACAAAAAAGGACATTCTAGGGCACACTGCACCCTAGACCAACTAATTCAAGCTCAAATTTTTATCCCAAGTTCCTCTATGTCTACCTTCTACATTTTTGGATTCTATTTTTCTCTTATTTCATTTAATTTCTCAAAATTCATAATAGACTATTACATTTTCATAGTTTACATGGTTAGTTCATTACATCATTTAAAATCAGTCAGCTAATAATCATCCAAATCACTTATCACACACATATTCACAAGGATTAGAACATGAGTCCACCATTTTGATACTTCCTATTAAGTTTTGTAGTCAATTTGATTTTATAATATTTTTAATCCTTCAGACTAAATTGGGAAGAGTGTGATTTATACCCTAGATTCCTTTTCCAAATAATTTTTTTTTGTGAACCTCACTATTTCTTATACTTTAAACCCTCTAAAATCTGAAGCATATCATTTTTAAATTTGAATAAAATCTTAAAGTGTTTACATTTATTATTAGTCCATACTTAATTATCATAAAAGGCATTAAAAAGGTAAAAATTTGTATTGAATTTTGCATTCAAAATACATCTAGGGTTAATTTTAGTAATTTCAAAACAAATTTAGTTCATGTTTCTATTGGTAAATCTGCATTAGGTCATATCAAATTTGAAATAAAATCTAAAAGTATTCAAAAATTCATCTAGGAATGTATGTATATTGTAAAAAATGAGAGAAAGTGCATTTTTATTGGACCAAAAACATTAAGTTATTTCAATTTGTAGATTTGTCAATTTAGGGTCAATCAATTTCTATAATTTATAATCTGAATATTATATTTCCAATTGCAATCATATGTTGAGAATTTTGAAAGTTTCTTGGATATTTATCTTGCATATTTCAAAACTATAGTTATATTAATTTCTAGAAATTTATTCATTAGCATACCTACATAGTCACAAAATAAGATACTTAAACATTGTAGATCACATCCAAATCTTGAATTTAGTAAAAATACATATCTAGTCTAGGGAACACCAGACCCTAGACCTATAAAATTTTGTCTAGATTTGGATCACTGGTATGTTTTGTGTCCTTTATTTAGCTTTATTTTGTGATTCTACACTCTATCTAATTTTTTGTGACTATATTATACCTTTCATTGTATAGTAGGCTTGTCTAAGTGTTTTGAAACTCATATGAGCTTCATGACCTAGTGTCCTACTGTTAATAAGCCTATGAGATGTAGTTTTAGACTTATGAAATCTGATGTTATAACGATATCCACTATGGATCTTGATTCCTCTAACTATTTCACACAAGCTATGATTTCAACCCAATCCATTTTGTATTTCATTCCTCACCACACATTATCCATGAATTCCTCACAATTTAACATTTATATGGACTTATGAACCACTATTCCCTATGTTCTAGAGGAGAAACTAAAACAATTAGACAAGGATTTAGAAGGTATTCAATATTACTTAAATGTTGAACCTTTAGCAAGAGATATAGTTCGTATAGTGGACAACTTTGCAAATTTGATAAATAAATCTCAAGGAATAGAAGTGTTGTATGTTCTAGCTCATGTATTAGTTGATAATATCCCTACAATATCTAGTTGCACTCAAGCATTCAAAATTTATCAAAACCAAGGAGGAAAAAAAATTTCATCTCCCATAACCATGCCTTCTATTCCTACATTCATACCTCTAACTATAACATCAATCATACATATACTAATGGCCTAAATCCAAGATTAGGGTTTCCTAGAATGAATCGCTATATTTTTGGCATATCACCCATTACACCACCATACTCATCAACTTTCATAAACATGCCACATAGTAACCCATTGGTCACTCACTCTAGCTCATTATACTCAACAAACTCTCAAAATATGTCACCTAATGTTCTAGTGATAAACCAAATTTTATAAAACATGACATCACTTCAACAATAAATATCAATATTGAACCAAAATAAAAATGGTAAATATCTACAGTAGCTCACACAAAATCCTTTTTTATTGTTCATTCTCAAAACACCCATACCTCCAAACTTTAAGATACCTTGATTTGAAAAGTATAATGGTAAGGGAGATCCTAAGAACCATGTGTTAGATTTTACTATGTTATGTAGTGATTTCATCTTTGAAGATTCATCTTATCAAATCTCTTTACTAGAACATTGAAAGGCATGACCTTGGAATATTTTTTCTCATTGCCAAACAACTAAATCACTTCATTCACACATTTTTTTAGTGTATTTCTCCAACATTTTCAAGCAAACATTGATCCTCATATGGTGTTAACCAACCTAGTTAATTATAAAGAAGTACCTAAAGAACAAGTAACAAAATTTATAAGATGATATCAATTTTTTTACTCACAAAAATCCTTTATTCTTCTTGATGTTTATATATAAAGAGTGTTTATAGGAAACTTGAAACCTAGTATTTGAGGGGAAATTTTATTAATTAAGTATCCATACTTTACACACTTATGTATGGATCTCTATGATGATCAAATATTGGTTAGTCAGTATGAAAGAACACCTTCAGTGACTCCTACTGGTCAATCTAGATCTATACCTCAAAATAATTACCCTTCATTTAAAAAGAAAACGAAAAACTTCATTCAGATAAGCACTCCTCAAAACTCCAATAACATTGAAATTTATGTCACTTTTACAAATACAAATACATATCAATTTAGACCAAGAGATAGGAAATTTTCACAATTACCTAATTCTCTTTATGTGATAATTTTAAAATGATTAGGAACCTAATTCAACTCCCTATGATTAGGCCAATTAAAAAAAGTTAGTTTTTACTACCAAAATTAAATACTAAAACATTTTTTGAGAATCAATGTACACCTATACATGATATAAAATGATGTATGTGTCTTAAGAAAAAAGTACAAGACCTCATCAATTTTAATTAAATCCAATTGGCTAGTATTAATGACAAAGGAAATAAATTGAAATATTTTCAGCTAACCAAAACTTGTAAATCTTCACAAATCCATTACCAAGTAATTCATCCAACTTTGTGCAAAGTAGTGATAATGATGAAGAAGATGGTTTTTCTAACATTTTTAAAACAAAAGAAGTTCAACCTCATAAGGGTTGAACCAATTTGTTTCTTAACATCTATTTTACTCATATTGATGCATCTATAGCTACAATTGATCATCCTCTCCCTATATCCCTAGTCATATTAATGAAAAACCCACAAGGGGAATACTCTTTAATCTTGTGTGTTTATAGAATGTGATCACTGAATAATTTCTATTTTTGCATGAAATTTACAAAGAAAACTATGAAAAATCAAAAGCATGGCTAAAATCTTATTATGGTTCTATTTTCCCTACGATAGGTTTGATAATTTTCCAACTTACTGTCAGAACAAAATAGTTGGATGTTTTATTCACTATTATCCTAATGTGAAACCAATTTAATTTGATGTTAGGTGATCCCTGACTTCACTCAATCAACATGGTCCCATTGGTTATCCAGAAGTACATAAGGTTTCAATTTTAAGATTAAATAAGTACATTTTATCATAGTGTGTTTACACCTTTGTTTTCCAGTGGAAATTTTTCTTTAGATTATTTTTAGCCTCAACCTAGTGAACCTATTAAACCTAATGAAGATCACTTTTTCATATCATATAAATATTTTAAATATAAATGAATAGTTGAGTTGTCTCTTATTAATATCCCACCCAAGGTTCTTCGATCTAATGTGACTTTAATGGATTTTTCTCCTACCCCAAAGGTAATGGAGGAACCTAAGTTTGAATGGGTCTCGTCCCTTGACCACCTAGCATGTATGTCATAGTTCCATCTCTGTCATATTATAAAATACCAAAGGATAATCATGTAATCAACTTTGTACCTCTGAAAGAAAAGAATGTTTATATACCTAATATCATGGTGATCTCCCAACCCACAATGGTCTCTTCAATTCCTCCTCAAAAATAATAAAAGAGACCTATGTTGGGATATACCTTGATTAATCCATCAAAATTTCAAACCCATGCAAGAATAAATAGAAGTACTAAAGAGAATACACATAGATGTTGTGTCATTTCTCACCAATTGGCTTAAAATAATAAAAATTACCAAGCACCTATCCAAACCAATGTTGACGAATTATCTCCTACCCATCCATTCTCATCTTCACTTGATTCAACTCCTCCACCCTTTCCACATCATGCAATTGAATTGTACATGTCCCAACCTAAACAAATAATAAAAAGTGAATATATGGATGATATATTTTGTAGGCTACCTATTATAATAAACTTGGATAATGAAGATTTAGAAGCTAAGATAGAACAAGGACATAATGAATTATCTCTTTTATTTTTTTTATTAATGGAAAATTATCCCTTTTCCTTAATTTGGGAGATAATTAATAATAAACAAGCTGAATGTTTACTTCATTTAGTCTTGTAATGTTTTTTACACATTCACATTAAGTTTAGGGCCCTTTTTAGATAAAATGGAATTAATTATGCCTTGTTTAGGGTGTTGTAAAGTGTATCTTTACACCTTCATGCTAATCTAGGGATTTATTAATTAATTGAGCTTAATTTTCCTTATTTGGCCTCTTCAATTCAAATCTAGACCTAATTAAATGCAAATTTTGAGGGATAAAACCCGAGATTCATAAATTCCATTACACAACACTTAATTTTAGGTGTGTCCTCGGTTAGTGAGCTAGGACCCATTCACCACATGAAAAATTGGTCCTCACTAGGTCCTAGGACCATATTTTGATATAACATTTCACATTGCCCGAAGTGTGTCCTAGGTGAGTGACCTAGGACTCATTCATCCTATGGAAAATGGGTCCTCACTTAGACCTAGGAACCCTCATAATATGTTTTTGGCAATATTTTAATGATTTGAAATTCATGATTTGATGTCAGCTTGTGATATTTGAATTCTAGGAATTAATGTTAAGAAATGTATAAATATAAGGCTATTTCACTAAGTTCATCCTAGAATTTCAAGCTAAGATCCTGTAACACCCTGCCACACAACCCTAGAGGAAGTTGTAAGAAACTTCTTAAACAGACTAAATTATTTTTTAAAGTGCAATTAACATGCAAGTTCACTACCTAATGCCAACAACCTCTAAGGTTACAAGACAGAGGTTATATAGAACCTCAACAACAAAAAATGAATCTAAACCATGTCATTTACTTACTTAAGAAATTATACACATACATTCCAAATAAAGTAGATTACATCAAAGCATAAGAGATAACTTTCAATTTCATTTATCCATAATTAAACAATATGATTACATCTCTCATTTCTTGAATGAGGCAAGTCCAATTAAATATGTTACAATAGATCACAAGATCAACTGAAATAAATAAGGTATGAAATGAAACTGGATCATACGAGCTCTCCAACTGGAAATATGATCCACACGATCAAGAAGTAAAAACCCAATGCAGTAAGGTGCATGTTCCACCAAACCAAGTGGAACCCAAAGGTCCAACCCCCGTGAAAGGAGATAGTAACAAGGATTTCTAGCCAAGACCATCTACCTCAAGACACAAGCTAAAACATAACTGAACTAAAATAGATATAAATACATCACTTTACACAAAGGTTACAATGCTTCCAGAATTACATAATCAATTGCATCACTGATGAAACATACAATTGACTTAGAAGAAGTTTCATCACAATGTTACATGGGTTATCTTGGTGATTCCTCCTAGGCCCCGACCCCCATCTCGGGTTATCCTGGTAACCTCTAATGAATTTCAACCCCTCATGTAATCCAATGCGGAATCAGTTATCTTTCGTAGAGACAAGATAATGATCCTGCCATTCCAGGCCTTCTCGTCTCAACCCAATTCTTTACAAGCCCTTGTGTCCATGAGCGAGGCATAATTA
The DNA here is from genome assembly GCA_007115665.2 of Sequoiadendron giganteum. Classification (NCBI taxonomy): domain Eukaryota; kingdom Viridiplantae; phylum Streptophyta; class Pinopsida; order Cupressales; family Cupressaceae; genus Sequoiadendron; species Sequoiadendron giganteum. Next base: position 511,164,895 of record CM021108.1, on the reverse strand, counting down.
TCTTATTAAGTGTTTGATACTACTTGATACTCTAATCAGTTAATTACATTATCACTGGATTAACTAACTTGCAATGAGTTAGCCTAGCACCACTTTATGTGTCGACCTTCGTTGCAAGCCACTCCTTTAAGACAACACGTGGAAAAACTCCACAACCCAAAGGTACACAAGTGTGACCTAAGGATATATATCCCTATCCATGACATACAGTCAACACATTCTCGTTTGTGATAACCGAGTAACAAACTGGATAGAGTTAAATGCACTACCCAAGGCAATCCAAAGATTGACTAACATAGTACAACAACCCACATAATTGAAAACCCATCTAGAAGACTTTTCTTTCTCTATAACTCAATTTCCCCCAAATGATAATAGAAATAGTTCACAATCAAGATGAGCAAGAAGACGAGAATTAAACTCTACTTTGGATTCACTAAATCCATTTCCTTGTTAACTTTCAATAATTTATTGCATTAAAATATGTCTTTTCAGATAAGGGAGAAATCAATACTATTATTTAATTTCCCTACTTTGGATAAATTAATCAGTTTATCATGTAAATCAAAGTTCATTGATATAAATAATTATTGCTTCCTCATTTCCTTATATCTATTTTAAAGAAATTATAACTTAAATATATATATATATATAATATAATATATATATATAATATAATATATATATATATATATATAATATATATGTAAAATATATATAATATATATATATATATTTAATTATATGAAACAAAATTATACAACATTAAATATTAATATTTTAAAATTATAAATTATGATAATAAAATATTAATATAAAACATATTTTATTATTATAAAATATAATTATAAAAATATTTAAAAAACCAATTTAAAAAAAAAAAAAAAGAAAGACCCTCACATTTTTTGGGTTGTGCACCATTTCCAAAGGTCGGTTGTACGCACAACCAAACACACAGTGGGCATGACTATGTAAACACAGTCTAACACACAGTGGGCATGACTATGTAAACACATCTGATCACATAGTGGGCGCGATAGTGTAAACACAGTCGAGCACACATTGCGGGTATCGACTGTGTTTAAACAACTGACCACTGTGTGTGGCGATCAGGGGTCACATTGGGTGCAGCTCCCCCCACACGCCTCCCATGGGGGACGTGGTGGGGGTGAGCCCCCAGTGCCTCCCTCCAATTTTTTCACTATATTTAAATTTAAAAAAGAAAATGTTTTTCAACAAAAAAAATAAAGAGTTTTTCAAACCATGCGGATTTTAATCTGCCTGATGGGAATTTTCCCCAAAATTTTGGCTAGTATAACCCTACTAAAATGCAATATAAAAAATATGTATATATATATATATATATGTGTGTGTGTCAATATATATATATTTATTACATTTCCATAACTAAATATACAAAACAAATTGAGAAACCAAAGTAGAAACAACCATTTACAGCCATGAATCCCATTTTTTTTTTTTTTCAAACAATTCATTCCAAAACATAGGTTTTCTTCCAAATTTGAAAATATGAATTAAACTAGATTTGTTTTGCAAATCAACAGAGGATTTAAAATTTTTTCAACATGAATTTTCAACAACAAAACATATGTAAATATAATTTCGAAACAACTCAATTGAAAAACATAAACCTAGTATTCTTGAGTTTCAGGAGATCTAGATGGTGCACAGGTTCCTTCCTTGATTCCAACTTCAGCTCAACAATTTCCATAGCTTCAATCCAAAGCCCACAAACAACACAAAACTCTTCCTCCCTTCTATTTTCAATTTTTTGTACTTGTTAAAAAAAATCATTCAAAAATAATCAAATCATAAATAAAATTTCTCCAAAATATCCATGCACCAACCCCCATAATTTTTTCAAAACAAAATAACAAATATCTTCTTTTTTTTAATTTTTCCATTTTTGAATTCAAAACTTTTTCTAAAGGAAATGCAATTTTTTTTTCCTTTAATTTATCTATTTCAACAATATACCCATAACTTTAAAAAGAATAACTTAACTTATTTAATCATCATCAGTTTAATTGAGTAATAAAATAAATTTAACCCACGATTAACTTATTTTTTAATTAAATTAAATTAATTAATAAAGTAAATTACATTACTAACATAATACCAGATCAATTTTAATCCCTAATTTTAATTAGAGAAGCATTTATTTTCCTTTATAACAAGTGATTAAATAGTCGAAGAGAAAAAACGTATTAAATCAATTAACCCAACTAAGACCTGACGACACACAATGACTAGGTTCATGACTTGGCACGGAAAACCTAGCTACTATCTCCCAATCGAATGTCATTGGCCAATGGACACACTCAAACCTGTGAAACCAGGTGGAGTCGATGTCCTGTGCCTATCAACCTATGAACAAAGAATATATCTACATTCATATATATGTCATAATTAAAACACACCGTGAAGAGGAAATCACGGAATCATAGGGCACTCGCAAGTGAGTGATGCGATAGCATCCCCTTCACAAATATACTATTACTAACTGACATATCTGATATATTACTTTAATCAAAAGCATAAAACATCATTAATTCAAATATCCACTTATGCTAATTCAAAACATGTCATCATAATAACATTAGAATATAGTATCATCACATCAGGATACATCACGACAAAATAGTGATCAACTGTAACTGAGTAGATAGTCAAAGTAAACACATAAACTAAAGCATAATAAAGGAGAAAAAAATTATTCGCACAACAGAGAAAAATGGAGGGGTATTGCAGATCCTAGCGCATTCAAGTGGGCATCATAAAGAAAATTCAAGAGTTATTTCTATGGTATTCAAGGACATATTTGAAGAATAATATTGCATCGATCAATATTCCTATTGTCATGCCAAAGATGTATTGCATCATGCATGTTGTTTGAGCTAATATGGTGATGTAGTTTTCAAGATCAATCAAGAATATCAAAGAATTGTATCTAATAAAATTTCATGATCAATATCTACATTCATTGAAGCCACTTCATGCTAGGTTGAAGATTTATCCAAGGTTCAAATAGGGATTGGTGAGTTGTGACATTACATATTTGTGTCGATTCACCATTCCTTCATGAATTTTTACTTAATTTCAAGGTTTAATTAAAAAAATGGGGTTTAACAAAGGAAAACCCCTATTCCCGAAAAAAACAACATTTTTCCTCTTCTTTGAAATTTCATTGCAAGTTTTAGGTTGAAGGTCATTTGGAGAGAAAATTTGAAAAAGTTGTCAAAGTTGCAAAGAAAGCTGTCAAATAATGGAAAATGAGGTATAGGATTTATTTCCAGTTCTCCAACAGTTCCCGACTAAGAGGAATGGAACCTAGAAATAGATTTTCCAGAGCCCTAGCTAGGACCCATTCACCATAGGGTGAATGAGTCCTTAGTGAAGTTTGAAAAGGAACTTTTTACAATAGGTACACAACATTCAATCCTCTTAAAAATTTCCTTTTGATTTCTATATCAGTTAGGTTTAATTTATGTTTGTCATTTGCATATTATAACTTGAATATTTAATAAAATAGAGTGGAAATTGGTTCATCATTTTGGTTTCATCTTGATAAACCTATTTTCCTTTTTATCATTTTCCAAATCTATATATTTATATTGTAGAAACCATGATCATCCTCCTAATGAGAGTGATCCAACATTTTTTGAACTCAAAGATACTCTTTATACAAAACTTGTTGTAGTCCTTTTAGCATATTATCCACCTTTCATTTATGATGAACAAGATTGGGATTTAGATCATTTTCTTTAGATCATCTCACATGTGTTGTACCTTTGTGTATTGCAATTTTTTGTTTTTTCCTAAATGTGATGTGATCTTCCATGTTGTTTTTCATGATGTTTCTTAAAATATTTTTTACTTTTATTTCAATGACCCTTTTTCTTGTTGGCATAAGGGTACAAAGTAAATGAATCTACCATAAAAATCCATCTATTTTTATCTCCATTCTTTTTTATTTCATAAAAAATTGTTTGTTTTCTTGTGTTTTCCTTTTAGGGATGATATAAGGAATTGAGGAATTTAGGTCTCTTCTAGATGTTGACCCAAAAGTTTTGTTTTATCATCTCTATGTTTCTTTATTCCATCATGCTCATAGTTCACCAAGTATCTAGGGGAATGATTTCAATTCTAAGAATAATCATATTATATATTATTAAAAGACTATATTGACCCTAGATCTATGCATCCATTATATGTCATTTTGTGTCTTGATTTATGGATTTTTCTTGGGGGAAACCCCTTTTCATGAGTTATCTCTATTTGGAGCATACCATTATAATAGGATTTTACAATAATATCTCATGGAATTTTTAATTCATGTTACATTTATTGTCTTACTCTACCTTAAATATAATTGTTCACAGATGGTGTTAGCAATTACTTTAAGATGGGGGCATGAATTCCATTATGTGCTTCACTTTGATCACACACATTGGCCTTAGTGATGCATTGGATTATAATTTTGATCATCTTTTGTAGCACCTTATCATATTTATTAGTACTATAACTCTTGTTATGGTTGAAATGGGATATGGTGGAACCTTACCAAAAAAATTCTAATTTGGTCTAAGAGGTCCTAGGTTTTGTGGTATTGCCTAGGGGTTAGGATTTTATACTGAAATAATTTGTTTTATTGAATTTTTTTCCCTTTTTCTTTAATCCTTGTTCTTTTGATCTATTTATCCATTCGACTGTTGGTGTCGATGGTATATTATCTTATTCATATCTTGAGTTATTGAACCCATGTGTTTACCAACCCCTACACCTAGGAGTTACTGAAAAATACCACTCATGAAATATTCTTTATTTTTGTCCTTGTGTCTGAGCCTTTTTCATGGCCAAGTGTTCTATAATTTTTTTCCTTTTATCCTAAGGTTGGACCTATCATGTGATTATGTTATGTCAATGTTTCCCATCTAACCTAGGTGCCGCTCTTTTAAGAATAACTTTTATACATGTGTGGAATTTATTTCACCAAGGTTTTCCCATTGCTCATCACATTTTTCCCTTGTCTTGTTGATTTCATTTCCATGATGAGTAATGGACTCTTTTCCCATACATCACATGTTGCCTATGTATCATTGAAATATTATTTTCCTTCATCTCACTTGTTTGATGAGTGATGCCTTGGGTTTCAATTCACATCATTGGTTTCCTTTGTATTGATGAAATAACAATGCCTACTAAACTCTTTGCATGATACACGATGGCCTTTTTGTATACCTTTTATATCATGTTGACCTTATGCATCACACTTTCCTTTATATTTCTTTATTTTTTACAATGATATGTGATGAGAAATAAAAATGAAGGACCATGATCATTCCACTTGTTGAAATCTCATGTTGTTGATCCCTTCTCTCGTATGGCTTGAAGCAATCTCACTCTAAGTATACTTCAGTGATATATGATGAGCAATGGGGAACTATCTATTTCTTTCACATTGCATGATATCAATGCATCACTAGAATGTTGTTCAACTTATGGAACATTTCTACAATAAGTGATGGGTGATGGAAGGATCTTCTTGCAAATATTATTTCCATCAGATGAATTATTCACATTGTTGTTTCACTTTGTTAAGTGGGAGGCACTTTTGGGATACACAATGGATTCGTGAGGGAGGTGGCAGGGGATGCAAATAATCCATGTGGAATTCTTTCAAAACATCACATAAATGGTTCACATCGCCAATTCAAGGCATGGTCTCAAAAAGAAAAAAAGTGATGAGTGAGGGTGATGGAGAGCCAATGATCATAGTTTAAATCAAATTGATCAATGTCTAAAGTTTGTGCTTAAATGGATAAGTTTCAAAGCTCTCATGTTGGCTCTCATGAGCAATATTTCACCATTAATGGTAAATATGCTTGATTCTAAGGCCATTAAAGGGGTGAAGTGTTCATTTTTCCATAATTTTTCATAATAATTCAAGAGAAAAAGAGGAAACAAGAGCTTTAGATGAATACAATTTAAAGAAAAAAGTTCTTTTTTTCTTGAGTAAGTAAGTTTTATACTCTCTTATCCCAAATTTTCAAATAACAGGGTTGATTTGAAAGTTAGGGTTGTTAATTTCTCTATTCTATGGGGATAATTTCATAGTTTTTATATTGGGCCCAAAATGAAAATTGGTTAATTATAGAATTTGAGTTGAGAATCCTATAATTCTAAAGACAAAGTGTTAGTTCTTGTTTAAATTGTAAACCTTAGTTCCCTTAAGTCTTGTAAAAATGGGTCAACCTAGTGAATTCCCTAAACCACAAGTGAAGCTTAAACATAATATACCTAGAAATGTAAATTGTAAGGATGATGCACATAAACTAGAGGTATCAAAAATATATGAGAAGAAGAAGGTAGTAAAGAGATATTTTACCAAATTCATTGAGGGGGGGACAAAATATTCATCTTTGCGTGTGAAGCCAGTAGGGAAAAGAGCAACTGGTGAAGGTGTTCTCACAAGCCACTTCTAGGATTTGGCATTTGGGTTCAGTGAATTTTTTGTACCTTAGAGTAGGTGGGAGTTTTTTCTTTATTTTTTTTAAAAAAATTTGCTAGTCATCCAACATGTCATCTATGGATGTGTGACCTTGACAAAATTATTGTTCCAAATTCCTTTTTGGAGGCAGATTTGATTATGGATTTAGCCAAGTGTTATGACCCCAAGGGAAATGTGTTCAAGAGGTCTATAGATGGAGCCCCTTTGTTGGATATAACTAAAAGTTAGATTGTGGAAGTTTTCATCTTTAACCATTCTGCAACTCTCTTAATTAATTTTGGTTCTTTGTATCAAGAATATGAGTAGAATAAAAATGGATATTGATGGGAAAGGTCATTGGTGTCACTTATTGCATCATTTAATCTTTCAATTATCAAAATAGGTGTGCCTTAGAGCTATATGCAATAAAGATGTCTCCAAGGGATTGGGGGTTTTTGTTGTGGTTCTTCTTTGTCAAGAGAAGTTTGGCTTGGTTCCTTGTTTATCAGATGTGTTTCTACACTCAATATCCTAGGATAATCTTTGTGTAGACCTATTCTAAAACTTTGGAATGAAACAAAATATCTCAAAATAGAAGATGTACAGATACAATATGTGCTTCAAGCTGGATCAAATCATTAGGAATGGATTCTAAAATTAAACTATTTGCATAAAAACAAAATTCTATTTTAACTTGAATTCAGAATCTAGTTATGCAACAAAATTGAAATATAACTAATTTAGAAGCAATATATTCCATTCCATATACATCCAATCTATCAAGTAACAATTTTTCTTTGTGCATGATCCATTAAGAATATTAAGAAAAAACTACTTATCAATGATGATAGAGCTATTTTGTTGTCAATCTAACTAAATGGAATTTAACTTAACCTAAATAGAAAGGATTCTATTCTATTAACATAGCAACGATTTAAGATTAGAATAATGTACTTCCAATATTAAGATTTATTCTAGCATTCATCTACAAAGTTAATATCACTAAAAATAAGAATTAAGATGAACTGAATAAATAACAAGATAACCTTTCTTGAGTAGAGCGGGCCCTTCGCTGACTCTAGTGGGATCTTAATATAGGATATTATCAACTTTCTTTTTTATTCCATAAAATTGGCCCAGGGAAGGGAGAAGTAAAAATTGTTCATCTAGAAATTGAAAATGTCTTAAAAATAGGAAACTAATATAATCTACACCCTCTACTGTCTAACTAATTTTGAGTGTGGATACATATATCCTTCTCTTTATTTGAAAAGAAAGAAAATATATGGGAAATTAAACTAACTCTAGATTATGAGATATTTTTTGGAGCACTTTGAATTACAACCATGAAGATTTGTGTGGTCATGTTTAGTTAAGTTCAAAGGGAACTATAGAGGTGGATTGTGTGCAAGATGGAACAACTGTTTGATCAAAAAGTAAGTTGATCAAGGCTATTGATTCATAAACAATAGAATGCCAATTTCATTTTGAATGAAAAAAAGTTTAGCATCACTTCTACACCCTCTACTGCCTAACTAATTTTGAGTGTGGATACATATATCCTTCTCTTTATTTTAAAAGAAATAAAATATATGGGAAATTAAACTAACTCCAGATTATAAGATATTTTTGGAACACTTTGAATTACAACCATGAAGATTTGCATGGTCATGTTTAGTTAAGTTCAAAGGGAACTATAGAGGTGGATTGTGTGCAAGATGGAACAGCTATTTGATCAAAAAGTAAGTTGATCAAGGCTATTGATTCATAAACAATAGAATGCCAATTTCATTTTGAATGAAAAAAAGTTTAGCATCAATTCTAATTCATGATAACTTATCCTAGTCATAAGTTAGACACATATCCATGAAAATCTCACACATTAATATCACAAAATCATGCATTCAAATGGAAATAAGAATTTATATAAATTATTCATATTATAAGTACAAATGCCTAATTAAGTCCATAAATGAAGAATATAAAACATAATACCATAAGTTTTAAAGACAAAATATAAACTATTAAGTGTGAAATTCAAAAAACATATGAGGTCTCAATGAGGCCTTATCATTCTCTCCCTCATATCCATAACCATGTCCTCATGGTTATTTTTTTTTCACATCTAGGATATATTTTTTCAAAGTTTCAATCTATAAAGCATAGTAAAAAATACCTCCTTTTTATTTTGTTGTTGATCTAATTTTGATGGAAAAACCCTTATTTTGCTCTAGCTTGTCATACCATGAGTTCAAAATTTCAGTAGGCATCATTTCTGGAGCATCAATCTTTGGATTTGGCATAATAATAATGGGAAGTCAAAATGTCATACCAATCCAAAACTCTTTTTGTTTCTCTATTAAACTGTTAACATGTCTGATCCATGTTAAGCTCCATTTGAGGTTGTTTGGACTGACTGGTTCCCTCCTTTTCAATGGATCAAGAATATAACTAAACCTTTCCTTACATGCATTATGAGCCAATGGATGTAGTGTGCCCTCCATATCTTGATAACATGTAATAACTTTTAATATATTAGAAACATAAATGGGATTGACATCATTTTATCTATCCATAGATCTAAATTTCTTTATAAAGTCAATTGCATCGGGCATTTCTCCTCTCATTGCTAACCCATATCTCTTTTTTACTTCCCTATACTCTCCCATTCTTTTTTTCCATTCAACCTAATTATGAAACAAAGATAGAAATGACCTTATTTGAAGTTATCCAAAATAAATGTTTAAAAGTGAATCTCTATGTCTCCCATGAGGAAGGAATGCTGGTAGAAATCAAACATCTGGTTCTGAATACTTGGATGAATATCAAAATATGACTTGAGAAATTCATTATCAGTCTAGAATTCGGTAGGTCTTTTTAGCACTAGTTGATTCAATTTACATTTAAAAAATAATTCCCTTAGGAATAGAACATACATTGTTGAAGGTTTTCTTGTTGCTATATGTGCAAATGTTATATCTACTACTTCAGTTAATCTCTTCTCTATTGCATCCTTCTCTTTATTTAGTTCATCCACCTTATTTTGAAGTTTTATATTAACTTTCTTGTACTACATTGCAGCAAGAGAAAGATATATTGGTTTTGTAGTCTTTTTCTTTTCCTTAGGTGGCGGTAAATAGAGTAGTCCAAAAAATGAAGTTATAGTCCATTTTGGTTCTTCCTCTTTAAGAGCATCTTGGTATTTCCTCTCTATTTCCTCTTTCAACCTCTAAATCTCATTATATTTTTGTTCACATTGGATAGTAACTCTCCTTAAGGTTTCTTTTAGTTCCTCCAGCTATGTTAACAACTATTTTTTTTGTTTCTATATCTATGATTTCATCTCTTATGCTTGTGTTTCATACTTAACAACTTCTTCATCCTTTTATTTTAACTTCTTCTCTAGTATTAGGTTTTTCAGTCTATACTCTTCTATCTCCTTTTCTAGTTTAGAAAAATTGAGTGTGAATTAAATTTTTTTTTTCTTCCTCCCTCAGATTCACATTATCCTCATGCTCTTCATGTTGCTTTAGGGATTTCTTCCCTTCCCTATGAACAAATACTTCTTCTACTTGTTCTTTTGACTAGTTTATAGAGTCAATGGTAATATTAGGAATTTGGTTTCCCCCAAACACATGGAATTCTAGAATTTCAACATTTTATTCAGAAAGTGGTAAAAATGGTTTACGATTTTCATCTTCAAAAATTCCTTCTTCTGGGAAGGTAGAGATTGGAACAAAAGTTTCCTTAATAGGGGAGGATGAAAAAAACTCTAGGGAATCATGTGTGGGAGATTGAGAATATTTTCCCCTTCTTCAAGTTTTTCACTGTCTAATTCCTCATCTTGAATAACAAGAGGATATTTCTGAGTTTTATTTTTCCTTCCTCTTTTTGATTTCTTCTTCTCCACAAGTTTCTCAAGTTCCTCAATTTGTCTCCTTCTCTTTAGTTTCCCTCCATTTTCAACATTTTTCTTCTTTTTAATGCTTTCTTCTTAAGAATTTGGTTTGTCTAGAATTCCTCTTTGTCTCACTTTCCTTTTCCTATAATGTTTAGCTTCCTTAGAATCTTGTTTCCTAAGTCTCCCTAGAGTTTTTTCCCTAATTTTCTTCAAACCTTTTTCCTTTTCTACCAATATTGTTCTGCTTACGGGGGTTCTATACTTTCTATACCCTTCTCCCTTAGTATGCATTAATAAACCCCTCCAATTTTCCCCACCATTCTCTTTTTGAATGAAATGATGCAAGTGCATTAAACCATAATAAGTGTTTCTACTTTCTTTCTCTTTGCATCTCATAGCAACATCACTTATATGAGAAAATAGAAATGTGGATAAATTTACCCTTACCTTTGGTTTTTCTTCACCATGGTGAATATGAATCAATATTCAAAGAGTTGTCCCTAGGAATATAGTGTATTGGCCCTCACATGTGAAATATTTCATCAAACAATGCACAATTGATGCCCAGGGCTCCTAGAGAGGACTTCCCTCATTCAATGTATTTGTTTTTCCCTTTGTGAATTTGAGATTTAGGCATTGGTTACAATATGGGTCTACATGAAAAATTTCAAGCAGTTCATTTAATTCATATTATCCTATCTTTACAATCTCTCCCTCAGCTAGTATTCCAGAGAGTACACTGATAACTATTGTGGAAACTTCAATGGCCTCACCCCTCACCACTATAAAATTGATATGAAAATTTCTTATAAACTACTATATCACATCCCATTAATATCCTTCATATTTGAGGATGAGTTCTAGCCAACCTAATCTTTGTAACCACCTTCTTGTTTCTCAATGAATAATCATGTCTTTAGGTTCAACATTTTTCTTGTAACCCATCTTTGCTGACATAGAATTCAAATTTTTTGAAACTAATTACGAAATATGCAAAATGGAAATATTTGTAGAGATGGAAAAAAAGTTCTTTCCTTGAAAAATGATGATGAGATGGCTCATTATTGTTTCTATATGAAAACATTAAATTCATTCAATTCACTATAATGTTCAATTTTTTTGGAATGTACTTTGTATGCATGAAGCCTCCCATCAACAATTTTTTTAAAATCTACTAACGATATGTGGTGGAAATTCATTCATTGATGTTGGCATATAGACTAATTCATTTTTAAAAACCATAACTTCATGATTATTACCTTGAAAATAGCAAGTAATTCCACCTCATTTTGCACCACTTAATAAATCACATTCATTTTTTAAACATAATGATATGAACCCTTTTAAAAAAATTTATGGAAATTAATTAATGCATTCAACTTAAAAAAAAGAACACATCACATAAATTCCTACCTCATGTAAAATGAAATTTTATGTTTGACAGATAGTGTACTTTGATGGCAGAATCAATTGGGATACTCTCTATGATTTTCAATGATGATCAGACTCTTTGGAATTTTCCAAGATGGTACAAATATTCTTATCGCTCATTTGTTTCTCAGAATGAGAAAGTAGCACACTGGGCTCAAACCTTGTGGGAGCCCACTTTTCTCCACATGATACCATGAAAATTTGCAATAAATGAATCTATACATACACAAGCAACAAAAAATTTAGCAAAACAATGAAGCTAAAAGCTTTAAATGGTGCATTAATTTCTCCATTCCAATTAATCATCAAAATTTCAGAGCTATTGGAAGCCTTCCTCTCAAGATCTTCTTCAAATATCAAGAAAGACTAATCAAAAGTGATCAAGAGCCATCGAAAACAAAATTATATTGAACATCCAATCAAAGCTTCCTCAAAGAATTGACTTCCAATTTGATCAAAAGCGATCAATATTTTTCTAGTTTTGCTAGGACCTAATATAATATTTTCAATTTTGTACTTGGAAGAGACAAAGAAGTTAGGAAAAGGAAGATGTTTTTTATTTGGAAGATAAACAGCCATTTCTATTTTTCAATCTACCTTCTTTATTCATGTTTTTTTTTCAAAAGATTATTTAGAAGTACATTCTCCAATGGAAGAAATATCTTCCACCAAAAAATGTTCAATTCTATGTTTTACATTTGATAAAACCTCCTCTCTTGATGCAAGTTTGTGATATATCTTCAGACGATGACCATTAACGAACACAATCCTTTTTTCTACATCTATTGGTACTAGTTGAGAAAATCCATTTTCAAAAACTTGATCAATTTCATCAGGTCCGAGGCATCTTGTATCAAATTTCTCCTTAAAATCCTAAAATTTGGAATCAAATAGTAGTGCCCAATCTCCCTTCTTGAATTATCTACTCACATTGTGCTTATCATGCCATTCTTTCCTTTGCTTCTGGATTATTTATGTGTGTTGAAGAGCTTCTATTCTCATTTCATCCAATCGGTTCATTGTAGAATTCTACTTTTCTCTACCTCAGACAAATCAATACCAACATACAATGTTGTTTTCAATGTATGCAACTCAAACTAAATAGGCATGACTAGAGTTTCCCCATACACTATCTCATATGGAGATAATCCTGTAGTAGTTTTTTAGGTTGTATTGTTAGCCCAAATTGCTTCATCTAACCTTTCTATCCAGCCTATTTTCCTTAATGAAATAGTTTTTGTCAAAATATTTTCTAATTCTCGGTTAGTAACTTCTACTTTTCCATTCACCTGCGGATGATATGGTGTGAATTTCTTGTGTTTCATTTTATATCTTTGTATAAAATCTTCCATCATAGGAGCCAAAAACTATGGTCCTTGATCTGACACTATCTCCCTTGGTGCATTGAATCTCTGAAGAATATGTTTATATAAAAAAATCAACTACTTTATCTTCCCTTGTTAGAGAAGAATATTTCACTTTGGCCCACTTTGTGACATAGTCTATGTAAACTAGAATGTAATGTTTTCCTCTAGAAGTTGGATCAACAAGTCCCACAAAATTAGTTCCAATTTTTCAAATGATTCTAGAGCTATCTATGGTTGTAACGACATCTCCATTTTGGTGTAGGTCTTCCCATCCACTAAAATTCATCACAATTCTTAACAAAAAATGAAATCTCATTTTTCATAGATGGCCAAAAATAACCATCTCCTAATATCTTATGAACCATTTTGATCATAGAATAATGTGCTCCTTCTTGCTCAAGATGGAAAGCATGGATAGCATCATAAACATCTATTGCAGAAACACACCTACAAAGAACATGATCAAGACAGATTTTAAACAAAATTCCATTTATCCATTGGAATTTAGAACTTTCATAAATTAATCTCCTTTTCTGCTTAGGATTAAAATGATTTGGACACTTTCTTGTTACAAGATAATTTGAAAAATCAACAAACCATGGAGGATGAAAATATACTGCAAACAAGCTATCATCCAGAAATGTGTCATCTACTGGCTCTTGATCACCCTACAAAAAAATTCTTAAAAGGAAATCAACCACAATATTATCTTTACTAGGCTTATCTATTATGGTCACATTGAATTCATGCAATAATAATAGCCATCTTATAATTTTTCCACCCACTACAACTTTATGGATCAAATATCTAATAGTAGCATTGTCTATGTGAATGAATATTTTGTAACAAGTAATATAATGCCTAAAATTTTTAATTGCATATATTATAGCTAAAAACTATTTTCTAGTAGTTGTGTAATTCCTTTACGTAGGATTCATATTTTTACTAAAATAGTAGATAGCATGAATTAGTATGTATATGAAATGTAACTCCCCAAACAAGTCCTTTAATAATCAAAGAAGTAGTTAAGGCATGTTTAATTGTTTCAAAATATTCTTGACAATCACTTGTCCATAAAAACTCCACATCCTTCTTGATCAATGCTAACAAAGTTTTAGCAATTTTACTAAACCCCTTAATAAATCATCTATAATACCCAGCATACCCAATAAAATTATGAACACCAATTTGATATTTAGGGATCTCAATCTGTTGATTGATTTCAACTTTCTTGGGATCAACTTTGATTCCCTATTTAGAAATGTGGTGTCCTAGAACAATCCCTTTTGTCATCATAAAGGAAAACTTTTCATTACTCAAATATAACCTATGATCCTTACATCTTTGCAAAACCTTGTTCAAACTTTCAAGTTCTTCTTCAAATGTTTGTGCATTAACAATAAATTCATCAATATATACTTCCACACATGAGATAGTTAAATCTGCAAAAATAGCAAGGACAACTCTTTGAAAAGTGGTTAGTGCATTGTACATTCTAAATGGTATAATTGTATAAGCACAAATACCCCAAGGACATTTGAAGGTAGTACTGTCTTGGTCTTTAGGAGCCACTTCGATCTGATTGTACCCACTAAATCCATCTAAGAAAGAGAAATAACTACTGCCAGCTAAGCTATCAAGTACTTGATCAATAAATGGAAAAGGAAAATGATCCTTTTTAGTGGCTTTGTTTAATTCTCTATAATCCATACACACACACCATTTTCAATTTTTCTTGGGAACAATAATAAATGTGGAAACCCGATGACTATCAAATATTAGATAAATAAACTCCACTTTCAACAGTTTTTATATTTCCTGCTTAACAAGGTCTCGAAGAACAGGATTGATCCTTTTTTGCCATTTCCTTACTGGCTTAATATATTTGGTATAAATATGATGAGTAAAAATAGAAGGGTGAATTCCTCTTATGTCTTTGTATTCCAAAGCAAATTCTTTAGTATGATCTTCCAAGATTTTCTTTAATTATTTTTCTTGTGAGGAGTATAACGATGAATTAATGAAGAGAGTTTTTATCCCTGATACCATAATTTCATTGGTCTCATTCTTAGAATCAAGTGGATCCCATACAACTGTATTCAGAGGAAATGGGTGTGAATTTTTCTGATGTAACATTCAATGATAGTCCCTCTTCTCCTTTACTTGATCAATCTCTTCAATATTAAGACCTTGTTCTTCACATTCTTCAACATGTTCTACCAAAGTAACCATTGCCAATTCTACATGTAAGAATTGGCTATGAAGGTAGCCACCCAAGATCTAGAGGCTTAATGGAAGCACAAGAATAAGATAGATAGAGACAATATGGCAAGAATAAACTATATTTTTTCAATAATGCAAATAGAATCAATGTCTCTATCAATTAAAAAATGAAGTAGAGACCCCTTGGTTATATAGCCAAGGTGAGAACATAGGAGGGCATAAGATTATGACAAGTGTCGCAATCTTATGACATGAGACAACTATGAAAATCTATCACTCCACCTAAAGTGGGAAAGTGATAATGTGATAACCGCCACAAAATGTGGATCTACCACAAAAGGTGGAGAGGAATCACATGATGTGTCTACGAAAGGTGGAAATGATAAAGTGATAACATGATAATTCCACCAAAGGTGGAAAATCTCAAACAACTCCTATGTGGTCCCTAAGTAAACTTAACTAAGTTGTAATGATGACCTAGGACAAGGTACAACACAATTAATAACACCAACACCCCCCGTTAAGTGCAACTTAGGGAGAATGTACACAAAATTAAAAAATGCAAGATGGGTCCCGACAACTAGGCCATGTTAGGTACCCATGTACAAATGCAATTCAATCTCTCACAAAGTGGAGAAAAGGAGAAAACCATGGGAAAAAATCCCCCCCCAAAAGAGAGATGAAAAACAAGAGAAAAATCTCTCAAATGTATGAGAAGGACAAAACCCCTAGAAGTGGAATCCCCCCCATACGAGAGAATGACAAAGTCAAGTGACCTCCTCAGATGAAACATCCTGCACCCCCAAGAGAGATTGCAAATGATAATATGTATTCTCAATGAAGGGTTTGGTGAAGATATCTACAACCTATTATGTTGTAGGACAATAATGCAAATCAATGACCTGCTCCTGTATTAGCTCCCTGATGTAGTGCATATAAATCTTGATGTGTTTGGTCCTTTGACGGTGAACTGGATTCTTCAAGATCTAGATGCCACTCTGATTGTCACAATGAATAATTGAAGGATGTGGAATAGTGAAGCCAAAATTAGTGAGAATATTATGAAGCAAAATTGCCTAAGTAACTGCATTAACAACCCCTCGATACTCAGCCTCATTCAAAGAAAGAGCAATAGCATGTTTCTTCTTATTCTGCCAACAAATTAGGCCAAAACCAAGATGAAAGCTATAGCCAGAAGTGGAATTGCGATCATCAGTATTGCTAGCCCAATCAGAATCTATATATCCCACCAAGGTAAGTCTTGTACATGTTGCATAGTGAATCCCATTATGATTTGTACCCTTGATGTAATGTAAGATGTGTTTGGCTGCATAAAGCGTGAAACCATACCAACTACAAAGGAGATCCCATAAGCTGACTAAGTGATCTCAATCCAAAGAAAATAGTACAAAAGGCCCAAGTCAGTCATAGAAAATATATCTTGCAAAGAAGATTCAACACTTCCAATGATGGATGAGGTACTCCCTATAATGATCAAGTCATCAACATAGAGCATAAGTAGAAAATGAGAGTCACCCTATCACAAAATGTATACATTTGGATCTAAATGACACCTCGTGAATCCCTGGGAGAGAAGAAAGGAATCCATCTTGGCATACCAAGTCCTAGGGGCCTGTTTGAGGCCATATAGAGACTTCCTCAATCTACAAACCAAAGAAGAATCATGTATGAATCCCTATGTCTGCTCCATGTAAATATCCTCATGAAGATCCCCATGAAGAAATGCACTCTTCACATCCACCTTATGTACAACCCAACCATGATTTGTAGCAATAGCAAGTGTCAAGCGAATGGAGTTCATCTTAGCAATAGGTGCAAAGGTCTCTGTATAATCAACACCTAGAATTTGTGAGAATACTTTTTCCACAAATCGAGTCGAGCCTTGTATTTATCCACATTCCATCTACTGCATACTTGGTCTAATAGATCCACTTACATAGAACCATCTTTCTCCCCTTAGGGAGTGGAACTAAATCCCATGTGTTGTTCCTCATCAAGGAACTATACTCTTCCTCCATTGTTGAATCCCACTCTGGAAATCTTGATGCTTCCTTGAAGTACTGTGGATCGGAAGTAGTAGCAATAAAATCATGTGGAAAATCCTCATGTTGTGACCCAATCCTTCGAGTATCTAAAGGATCCCCAACAAGAGAACCTATTGACTCAAGAGTCTCTCAAGCCCAATGAGGTCTAGTAGGAGATGAAGGATGAGGATCCTCAACTACAAGTGGACCTTGCGAAGGTGTGATCTTGCAAGTCAGAGTTGAGGGAGAATCATCATCTGAGTCAGTATCATCACTTTCCACTATGGAGGAAGGAAGAGGAGGATTAGAGGCCAAGCTAGGAGAGATTTCCTCAAAGTGAACACTCCTCTAAATGAATAAATCATGTGTCTCTAGATCCAAAAGTCTATATGCCTTAACCCCTTCAGGATATCCAACAAAGATACAAGGCCTACTCTAAGGTTCCAATTCCTTGTATTTTTTTGGAGGTATGCGTGCCCAAGTTGGACAACCAAAAACTCTGAAGTGTCTCACAACTGGTTTTCTACCACACCAAGCCTCAAAAAGAGTCATACCCTTCAAATCTTTATGAGGAACCTGATTTTGGATGTGTGTGGCACAAATAATAGCTTCTTCCCAAAATTGAGGACCAAGAGAATGAGCATGAATCATATAGCTAGCCATCTCCTTAAGGGTTCTATTCTTCCTTTCTGCAACACCGTTATGTTGTGGAGTGTATGCAATTGAATGTTGAATATCAATCCCCTCAAGAGTACAAAATTTCTCAAGTCTATTGTTCACATATTCCCTTCCATTTTTTGTGCGGAGAATCTTGACTTGCTTCCCTGATTGCTTCTCAACATGAGCCTTGAAGGCTAGAAATCTATCAAACACTTCACTCTTGTGAACAAGAAAATAGACCCATGTCAAGCAGGAATAGTCATTAATGAAGGTGAAGACATAGCAGGCCTTGTTGAATGATGGCACTGGAAATGGACTTGCTACATCACTGTGAACCAATTGAAGAACTTCCAAGGCTCTCCAAGACTTCCCTTTATCAAACTTCTCTTCTAGATGCTTACCCAAGGAACAACCTGAACAAACACCTTCTGAAATGCTAATTTGTGGGAGCCCTGTAACCATATCCTTGGAGCTAAGCTATTGAAGATAGCGGTAATTTAGATGTCCAAACTACTAATGCCATAGCTTACTATCTGAATTTGAATGAGTGAGAAATTCTATAGAAGGATACTTAGAAATAAAGTGGAAAAATGAGTAAAGTTGTGTGTTCTAATTAGATTGTCCCATTGCAACCAAGGCATGATCCTTAAGTTCTTTGACCACAACTGAATCTAGTAGAAACTCAACTTTCTTGTCATCTCCAAAGTGAGTGATTTGGTAGATTGAAAGAAGATTGGTGCTCAAGTTAGGAACATAGAGAAAATCCTCAAATGTTCCATCATCCATCACAACCAAACCTTTTCCTTCAACTACCACTTGCATGTCATCACCTATGAAGATGTGAGGTTCCTTAGATGGCTCCAAAGAAGAAAACTTCTCCCTTGTAGAACCCATGTGATGAGTAGCACCTGGGTCAAGTATCCATTGTTGTGAGGAACCTATAGTAGCCATAAATGCTTGCCCTCTTCCTTTTGATTGTGAGGAAGTGCAAGGAGATGAATCCTTCTTCTTGTAGGCAGATGAAAAATTGATGTTATTTTTCTTAATGAGGTTTGTCAACTCATCAATTTTCCTAGTATGGAAATGATTCTCATCATGACCAAATCTCTTGCAATATGAGCAAGTTGGTCTCTCCTTTTTGCTTGAATTTCCCTTCTTAGAAGAAGGTGAAGAATTCATTTATTGTGGAGAGGATAATTGTGCCTTATCTTGTTGTGTCTTTGGCTTAAATTGCTTATGCTTCCTATTGGAACCCTTTCCTTGAGTCCCTTGATTCCCTTGATTTTCCACCAAATCTTTGGACTTTGAAGACTTGAGAATCCCCATGCTTATCAACTTTTCTTTCTCTAACATCAACATCTCTGTGAATGCATCAAATGATGGAAGAGTGAAAGAACTACCCACTATCAAGCGATGGGTTTGGAAGCTAGAAACAAATGTTGCATATTTTGATGGAAGCTTTCCCAAAAAATTGTAGACCAATTGTGCATCCTTTTTTTAAATTCCACAATCCGTAAGCTGTGCTCTTAACTCATTTTGTTTTGTGACGTAGTCTTGGATTGTATCAAAATTCTTAGGATCTAACATTATGAGATCATTGTCAAGATGACAACCTCGAATCTCATCAACTTGGCCATACAATTGACCAAAATTTTCCCAAACTTCTTTAATTGTTTTAAACTTTTCAATTTGAAAGATTAGATCTTTTGATACATATTTCCTCAATTTTCCAAGAGCCATAGTATTTTTAGTGAGCCAATCCAAATGAGCATGAGGATCATTTTTAGGATTAGATGGTGCAACAATAGTTCCATCAATATAATGAGTTAATCCTTTTTCCATCAACTTACTCCAAGCATCAATTTTCCAAGAAGCATTGTTATGCAGAGTCAATAAAGGAAACTTAGGAGAAACCATAGCAGCAAAGAGAACAAGTGAGAGAGAGAGAGGCACAATCACACAAGACACCCCCCTAAATTCACTCAATCAAACAACGCCCCCCCCAAAATGATGATTTGGCACTTTATACTTAGTGCGTTTACAATGGCCACTTGCAAACCAAGCAAAGTGGGATTCTGATTTTCAATGTCTTACAACAGACTTAAATAGGCAACAACAAACTCAAATAAGTGATACAAAAGACCAAACTGAGATCTTGTCTTTACAAATGCCAAAATAGGCCAAAAAAGACCGAGTTCTAAAAGTACAATTTATGATCACAAACACTACAAAATGATAGCACCACTATGAAATTTAGGAAAAATCATGCACTTTCAAGAAAAATGGTATCTGAAAAAGAGTTTGTATGAGCCTGAATGGAGCCCCAAAATTTGAAAAAATGGTGACAACTTAGTTACACATATGAGAAACTGAATTTTCTAAAAAATCCTTGAATCAAAATCAGAATCTAATCACATCAGCATGCAGAGCACAAAAATTTAGTCCAAATAAAAAAACATTGCTCGAAAAAAGGAGCCAAAATGAGCAAGATATTTGTGTTTGAAGATGAACTCCAAAATCCAAACTAGAAATGGAGAGGGGGGCAAAAAAATTTTGGGACTATGACCTCAACTGACCAGTGGGTTAAATTTGATGGTCATTTGATCATGGCTATCGCCCCCTATTGGAACAAGTGCCGAAATATTCTCTTTTTTTTGGTGGAATTTTTTAGGGCTGCCAGAATCTTCTGATCACCGGAATCGTCAGATTCTTCAGAATATTTTGAAGTTGCTAGTATTCGGCTGCCAGTGTTTGGAATATCTAGCTATGTCGGTGACATGTCTGCAAGCTGGATGGAGCCCATGTGGGCGAATGCAAACCTCCCGCATGGTGGCACAGGGCCCACACTCGTACAAATAGTACCTGCCTCTATGCAGGGTACGTACCAGTCTGCTACAAAGACTTTAAACTTTTTTTTTTTTTTTTTAAAACAATTTTTCAAATAATTTTTTTTCCAAAATTATTTTTATACAAATGATTATTTATAAAAAAAAATTCAAAATTTTTGTTTTAAAAAAAATCATACCCGACCTGCAATAATGTCAATCTGTACGATCGAGGAGGGCAATTTTTTTCCATATGGCTCCGGGCAAAGTTGTCCAATTTTGATAAATTGATAGTCAATCTTAGGGTTTTTGGCTCTTCTGGACGCAATGGCAATATCCTTTTTGGCTGAAAATCCTCCAAAACTATGGCTACCTTCTAGATCTAGCAACCACCTTTGATCATCAAACCCTTGTAGATTTGGCCTCCAATGTCCAACTAAGACAAAACAAAAGGAAAATATGACTTTCTCGGACACTCCGGACGTAATGGTGATCTCAAATCTGATGCAACAAGCTCCCAAAATGCACCTGCAATACAAGGCCAAAAATGGAACCCCCTAGAATCTGGTATTTCTATGAAGAAAATGCAAGATTGCACTCAAAATCTCCCCAAAATGGAAATCCAAAGGCACTCCAATAGCTCTAATACCATGTAAGAATTGGATATGAAGGTAGAAGCTAAAGATCTAGAGGCCTAATGGAAGCACAAGCATAAGAGAGATAGAGACAATATGACAAGAATAAACTATATTCTGCCAATAATGCAAATAGAATCAAAGTTTGTATCAATGTACAAATGTAGTAGAGACCCCTTAGTTATATAGCCAAGGTGAGAACATAGGAGGGCATAAGATTATGACAAGTGTCACAATCTTATGACATGATACAACTGTGAAAAGCTATCACTCCACCTAAAGTGAGAAAGTGATAATGTGATAACCACCACAAAAGGTGGAAATGATAAAGTGATAACATGATAAGTCCACCAATGGTGGAAAATCTCCAACAACTCTTATGTGGTCCCTAAGTAAACCTAACTAAGGTGTAATGATGAACTAGGACAAGTTACAACACAATTAATTACACCAACACTACAATTCCATCTCCTTCTGACTCCATACCTTCATCTACCCAAAGTTGAGTATTAGGCTGAATTGATGGTTGGGTTGGAGGATAAAGTGACAATTCCTTCTATTTCTAGCCATTATAAATGGTCATACTTTCTAATCTGGAATCTATCATTGTTTCTACAGTGGCTAACCATGGTCTACGTTAGATAATTGGATATCCAAAATCCTTCTTTCTAGTTTTAAGGTTCAATAGAAAGTCAACTAGATAATCCCATGTATCAATGGTAACCATGATGCCTTCAAGAACACCTTTAGGTTTGGTATTATATTGATTTTCCAACTGTAAGATAGTGTTAGAGTAAAGGTTTTAACTTAATTATGTTGATTAAGTTACCTTTATTTCCTTCTTAAGATTTCACATTAGTTTGCATAAAGTGATATTTAATAATTATATTAATTATTAAATGTTTTCCTATTAGGGCTTCTTTTAGGGTTTTTTCTATTAGGGTTTTATTAGGATTTGCATGATCTCCTTTTTATAAGGATTGATCCCATTGTATTTCATATCAATTCATTCTCTCATTCTCTCTGATATATACATTTTCAGTTTTTAGAGAACCCTTGCTTGTTTGTCTCCATCTCTTCTTTTGTGACAGGATATTTGCATGTAGGTGATCTTCAAGGTTTGTGAAGTTGTATTTTCTCAACTCCTACATGGTATTAGAGCTCCAAATCTACTGCTTCCTGTTCTTGTTTTGAATATTTTTGGAGCTTCAAGGGTTTAGGGTTTGTTTTTTTAATCTAGGGCATACCTACAATTTCAAAGCATTTTGAGCCCAAACGAACCTTGCCATTGCATCCGCAACAGTCCAAAACCACTAAGTAGACTATTTATTCATTCATTTAAGACAAAGTCAAATTTTGGAGCAACAATTATTTGCAGGTATGGTCGTACGACCATTGTCTGCACGCGGATCGAAGGAAAAAGCTTGGTAATTTTTTTTATTTCAGAATTTTTGTCAAAATTTAAAAAAAAAAAAAAAATCGTTTGTAAAGGTTTTCTTTGTTTTTTTTTTGCCAAAAAAAAATCAAATTGAAAAGGGCTTTTTAAAGGCTTGCCCAGGCCTTGTCGTGGTACCTTGCGTAAGACCTATGCAGTATACCTGCATAGTCCCTTGCGTAGTGTACCCTATGCAGACCTATGCAGTGTACCTTTGTAGTCCCCTGCGCAATGTACCTACATTGTCCCTTGTGTAGTTTACCCGCATGGGCTACGGTGGGGGTGGGGCCGACCCACATGCCTCCCCAACCCACATTTAAAAAAAAAGAAAAATTATAAAAAAATTTATTGTAAAGTTTTTTATTTTTTATTTTTTCTATATAAAAAACATTTTTTTTATGTAATAAGCTTAGTTATGCATTTGTGGTGATGGTCATTTGGCCGTCAAATTTAAGCCAGTATTTTTTCTACGATGACTGTATGACCATCAAATTTTATCCAGCGCTGGTTTTCTCAACTTTCTAGTGGTGTGGGTCTCATCACTTCTTTTTTCTGTTGGTGCATTCTACAGTTAGTTTTTTGGCTATCCTTTATGTATTTCCAGCTTTGTCCTTTTTGGGCATTTTGAGCATCATTTGTAATCAATTTCTTTTACGTAAACGCAGTGAGATAAAGTGCCACACTATTGTACATGCATTTTTGGGGATTTTGCACATAAGTTTGTGCCATATTTTATACTTGCACTATTTTATAAAGTGCCTTAGGGGGTTGTGTAGTTTGCCTTTGTTTTCCATCACACGTTTGTCCAGTGAGGTTCCCTCCATGACGAGAGTGGATCCATATTATTTCAGCCTCATGCATGTGTGCTTTGATTTGCACACCACTTTTTCAGTTGCAGGTGCTTTCTTGTGCACTTTCAGATGTTGTTTCTTCTTCTTCATGCACTACAGGGTGTTTCACACCATTTCAGTGGATCTGTCAGGCTCTCCCAATTCAGCATTATGGGGGGGTTATTATACTATTTTTGCTAATTCTTCCTTGGTTTTTCCTTGGAAAGGATCTTCCATTCTCAATTGATTAGTGTTTCAGACTATTGGTTCTTGTGCCATCTGTATCTTCATTCCAAGTGTTTGCTTTTGTTTTCCATCTGATTTGAGTAATGTCATATGGGCCACTCATGCAGATTGTTGTCTTCTTGATCCTGATCATCTTATCTTCAGCAGAGGTTCTTCAGCACCATAGCAGTCATCTTTCGACAGTTGTTTGCAGCTTCTTCTACTTTAGTGATGTTCTTCTTGACTTTTTACATCTCTTTTTGGAGTAGAGCTTTTTCCCATGATGTTTTCTCTATTTCTCCTCTTTACAGAGATTTGGTTGTATTTGGGTACCTGATCTGGCCTAGTTTCCGGGACCCATGTTTGCCTTCTTGCATTGTATTTACCTTTTCTTTCTTGCATTTATTTGTAGTTGCATTGTTGCTCATCTTAAGGGGGGGAGTTAGAGTAAAGGTTTTAACTTAATTATGTTGATTAAGTTACCTTTATTCCCTTCTTAAGATTTCACGTTAGTTTGCATAAAGTGACATTTAATAATTATATTAATTATTAAACTTTTTCCTATTAGGTTTTTAGTAGGGTTTGCATGATCTCCTTTTTATAAGGATTGATCCCATTGTATTTCATATCAGTTCATCCTCTCATTCTCTTTGATATATACATTATCAGTTTTCAGAGAACCCTTTCTTGTTTGTCTCCATCTCTTCTTTTGTGACAAGTTATTTGCATGCAGGTGATCTTCGGGGTTTATGAAGTCATATTTTCTCAACTCCTACAGATATTTGTTGTGGGTTGAACACTTGTCATACCTAACATTTCAAAAGTGTATGATATGATAACATTGATAGTTGCTCCCAAATCAATTAGCACATTTGTTATCTTAGTTCCTCTAATACTCAAATTTATCATAGGACTACTAGGATCATTATATTTTTAAGGGAGTAATCTTCCTAATAAAACATTAGTGAGTTTGGTCCCTATATATATTGTAGGAGGTAATTTCTTCTTCCTACCTGGAGTTTTCATACAAAGAGACTTGACCAAGTGATTTATTTCCGGTATGTCCTTAATGGTTTGTAATAATGGTATCTCAACATTAATCTTTTTTCAATTCATGGAGAAGTTGAGAATCTACCACATTCATATAATTTGGTTGGGAGCTGTCAAGAGCTACTTGTTCTATTATCAAACACTCTAGGTAAGGTGCCAGATTAAATTTTTGTTCATCATCGGAGTTCTTGATTTCCTTCAAATACTCTTTTTCCTATTTGTCACCCTCCTAATATTTAGCATTTGGTATGGATGGGACATTGCAGTTCCTTAATTGAATATCACTGGCATCAATTTCATTCAGAGTAAGAGGATTTGAATCAATACGATTGTTTTTTGGAATTGGAATAGGTTGTGTTGGCATCTGAGGCTGGTTTACTTGTTCATTAGCAAGATTATAACCATGGGTTAACTGAGGTGACTATGCCTAGGGATACCTCGGCCCCTAATTTTTCCATGGTTGAAATTGTGTTTGATTTTGTTGCCACTATGGTTGATTCTATTGACATTGTGGCTGATTTGGCTACCACTATTGTTGATTCCACTAAGGATTCATCCATTTAGGTTGACCCTAGAATTTAGGTAGTGGTTGTGTTTGGTAGTGAGGAATCCATTACTTTTCATTTGGCCAAGAGTTCTAATTCCAATTAGCTCTAGGACCATACTGCCCTTGATTAGCATTATATCTAGTATTTAGATATCTTTTCCCAACATAATTAAGCTCTTCCTCCACTACAGGTGGTTTCTTCAACTGATTATTAATTCGAAATAAGAGGTTACAAGAACAGTTTGTTGCATGATGTTTCTTACATATTTCATAGAGATCAACTTAATTTAATGGACACTCTCTCAAGGCTCGATAGTTTTCTTATCTCCTTGCATATTAAGATGAAGGAGTAAATCAATTTTAAAATTCAAAATTTCTTCCATTACTTGACACACATCATAAGTGAAAGCTTTGTTTCTTTGGGAGCCTCTATTCCCTACTCTAGTTCTAGAGTAGTTTCTTTATATTTCAATAATATCTTCTAAAGAAAGCTTACTGATATCTCCTTTCCCCATTAGATTCAAATACTCTTTAGAATCATCATCATTTCATTTCAGAAACATTTTCTTACTAATCTCATTATCGAACCCATTACCATACCTTTTATGCATAAACTAGAATCTATCAGCATAGTCTTCCAGACTTTCATCTTCCATTTGTCTCACTCAGAATAATTACTCTTTCCTATCTCTTACTCGGTAGTAATCTTGGTATTTATCCAAAAACTCATTTTCTATTTCATTCCAAGTTGATATTGTCCCTACACCTAAACCCATGAACCAACATAAGGCTGATTCTTTTAAGGTAGAAGGAAATATTTTCAACTTCTAGCTATTAGTTGTATAATCATAGGTCTGGCATAAAACCTTAAACTCAAAGAGAAATTGGTCAGGGTCCTCAAAACTTTTTCCCCTAAAGGTAGGTAAAACCGAGGGTCAAATACTCTTCATAGGAGGCTCATCAAGTTCTCTATTTAGATTAATATGATAGGAAATTGTCCTATTTGGTGGGGGATCATTCCCTAGTTGGTTACCCATTTCTTCTTCTTGAAAATGTTCTTGATTTTGTTCTTGATCAAAATCAATATTTCATGGAAGAAACCTTCCTATATGGGCTCTAGCTCATCTCATCCACAAACTAAACTACCTTCCTTATCAACACTAAGGCTTCAAAGTTAATAGAAAAAACTTTTAATTTCCCCTTGAAACAACACCAAAAATTATGGGAAAGTTCATTGGCATCACTTATTGCATCATTTAATCTTTCAATTATCGAAATGGGTGTGTCTTAGAGCTATATGAAATAAGGATTTCTCCATGGATTGGGGGGTTTGGTTGTGGTTCCACTTTGTCAAGAGAATTTTGGCTTGGTTCCTCATTTATTAGAAGTGTTTCTATGCTTAATCTCCTAATTTATTCTTTACTTAGACCTATTCTAAAAATTTAGAATGAAACAAAATATCTCAAAATAGAAGATGTACAGAGACAAGATGTGCTTCAAGCTAGATCAGACCATTAGGAATGGATTCTAAACTTAATCTATCTACATAAAAATGAGAGTCTATTTTAACTTGAATTCATAATCTAGTTAAGCAACATAATTTAAATCTAAATAATTTAGAAGCAATCTATCAAGTAACAATTATTTCTTTGTGCATGATCCATTAAGAATATTAAGAACATACTACTTATCAATGATTAATGGGCTATTCTATGGTCAATCTAACTAACTAGAATTTCACTTAACTTAAATGGAAAGGATTCTATTCTATTAACATAACAAAGAATTAAGATTAAATAATGTACTTCCAATCTTAAGATCTATTCTAACATTCATCTATGAAGGTAATCTAACTAAAAATAAGAATTAAGATGAATCAAATAAATAACAAGATCACCTTCCTTCAATAGAGAAGGCCCTTCTCTACCTCTAGAGGGATCTTAACACGGGATATGATCAAATTTCTTCTTTATTCTATCAAATTGGCCCAAGGAAGGGAGGAGTACAAATTGTTAAACTAGAAATTGAAAACGACTGAAAAACAAGAAACTAATACAATCTACACCTTCTATTGTCCAGCTAATTTTGAGTGTGGATACATATATCCTTCTCTTTATTTAAAAACAAGAAAAATGTGGGAAATTAAACTAACTCTAGATTATTAGATATTTTTGGAGCACTTTGAATTACAACCACAAAGATCTGTGTGGTCATCTTCAGTTAACTTTGAATAGAAATACAAAGGTGGATTGTGTGCAAGATAAAACAACTATTTGTTCAAAAAGTAACTTGATCAAGGCTGCTGATTTATAAATAGTAGAACACCAATTTCATTTTGAATAAAAAAATGGTTAACATCACTTTTGATTCTTGATTACTTCTCCCAGTCATAAGTTAGACACATATCCATAAAACATTCACAAATTAATATCAAAAAATCATGCATTCAAAGGGAAATACATATTTATATAAAGTATTCATATTCTAATTATAAATTCCTAATTAAGTCCATAAATGAAGCATATAAAAGATGATACCATAAGTTTTAAAGCCATAATATAAATTATTAAGTGTGAAATTTAGAAAATATATGAAGTCTCAATGAGGCCTCATCAGATACAAGAGGAACATTGTACTAAGGCACAAAGGAAATGATCAAAATAAGAAGGGTGTGGCTTTTGGGCCTAGATATGTTGAACCCTTTGACTATCATGAGTTTGAAGATTACTTCAAAAAAATTGATTATAGGTTGTATGAGGTTATTTTCAAGAAATATGAGTGTGCCTTTGATGGTTATAGCCATCTACATTCAAAACAAATATAAAAATACATGGTTTTATTATGCCTCTTGTGTTGTTAGAATAAGTGAACTAACTAAGAAGGTAAACTAACAGACCAATGAGACATTAGATTGAAAGAAAATAATCTGGAAAACGTAAATGCAAACTCTAAAGAATAGCAGCTCCTTCAAATTTGTCCCACTCTCCTCTATCTCCAAGGATTTGATTAAAGTTGTTCGCTCTCATTTGTGCAAGCAACAACTTGTTGAAATGACAACTTAGGAGAATGAGATTGATTAAAATGCATGTGTATTGCTATATGATTTAAGCTATGAAATTGAACTAAATTACTGTACTTGATATTGCTAAAATGCTGATATGATGATTTGAATGCAACTATAGTAAATGCGTATGAAATCTACTTACGAGAAGGTTGTATTTATAGATTTTCGAAAGACAAGAATCTAGTTGGTGGAGATCGACGATTGAGATTCAAATTTGTTAGGATGAACGGTGAGATATGGAGAGGTTGAGAGAAAGGTGGAAGGTTGAGAGAAAAGTGGAACAATGTTTTCAACCCACAAAACCATCATCATTCAAAAATGGAGACAAACATGGCATTTATCTCCTCATTTATGAAAATTGGTTGAAAGTTGAGGATAATGTTAATTAAATAAATAAATTTATTTAATTATATGTGACATGTGCAAATGGAAGTTTCCAAAATTAAATAATTAATATTTAATTATGTGGGAGAAGTGAAAAAGAAAGGTAATTAAATATTTTACGATATTTAATTAAGTTGGGTGAAAAAGATATTTAAATATATAATATTTAAATGTGAAAAGAAGGAGGAATATTCCATTGTTTTGAATTTAAATATTCAAACTCTAGAAACTAAATGATAATTAGATAAATAAATTATGAAAATTATTTAAGTTAATTAAGAGGAAAATATCAATAATTGAATAAACTTATTTATTTAATTAAACTAGAAGAATTGGAAAAACAAACAATATAATAATTAAATTTATTTATATGTAGATGAATTTAGAATATTAATTAAATAATTCATATCTAATTAATCAACAAGTTTGAATAACCATGACCATTTTTAGATGTGTACATTTTTCCCCTCTTTGAAGTGATTTGTTTTATGCATTGCTTAAAAGAATTTAGAAATTACCGATGCTATATGCCCCCTCAAGAGATAAATCACATTATTTGAATGATGATGAGGATGATTTGAAAGAATTTAGATGATTTTCGGAGAGATTTGGTGATTTAGCTCTTGAAATAGCACTTTGAATAGTAAAAATTTGAATAATTTCTCACTTTTACCCCCTTAAAAGGTGGAAAAAGCAAAAAGTCATTGTCATCTGAATAGTAACTTGTAGTAATTTTCAAAGCTCTGAGAGATAAAAACAAGATTTTGATCCATTATGAGTGCCACAGATTCGAGAGAGCCTGCCATCATTAGAGACCAGCCACGTATGGACCTCCGGTAAGTTGACTTGATCCTCTTTGTAAATTTTTTTGATTGATTTTCGTGCATTTTTAAATTTTTTAATATTTTGTATGTTCTTCTTTAGCGCATATGAGCCATAGTATAGCACATAAGGTAGAGAAATTTGTGCATAAACATTAGTGGATAGATGTGAAACGGTTGCACATAGATGTGTAGATTAGTGCATAGTGTAGAATAGCGCATAGGAAACCTTAAGTAGCGCATCCAGGAATTTTGCCTGCATAGGATGCTAGATTAGCGCATTGATGAGATAGATTAGCACATCTGTTTGATAGAATAGCACATAGAAGGTATGTTTTAGTGCATAGACTAGATAGAATCGTGCATTGATGAAGTTGTGCATTGTAGCTTTGTTTTAGTGCATCTATGGATTTAAATAGCGCATTCATGAATTAGCACATCTAATGTATGTTTTTTGCACATCCATGGATTTTTACCGAATTTGAATTTTGATGTGAAATTAGATATGTACTTGATGATTGTTGCTAGATTAGACAACTCGTTATATGTTGTTTGAATAACATCAAGAATAGATTAGCCTGATTTGATAAATTCATCTTCTTGTTTGAAAAACAAATAGTAAAGATAAATTTGCTTTCCTGCTTGAAAGACAAATAGATAGATGATATATTTTCTTTCCTAATTGAAAGAAAAATATATTGATGCTGAGTCGATTGACTGTTAAATTTGTTTCCATGTGATATGAAAAACAAATAGTAGAAATGATAGATAAATTTTCTTTCATGATTGAAAAACAAATAAGATTTGATTTGATTGAGCTGAAGTGATGAATTTTCTTGATGTACTGATTTGATTAGAGATTTCTTGTTGATTGATTTGTATGATTGCTTGATGATGTTATAAAGGAGGAATTCAACCTCCTCCAGATTAGAGAGAGATTTCATCATACTTGGGAGATGGTACCTCAACTATCTCATGAAGATTTAGAGATTATATATTAGTGTGGATTGAGTCTATTGTTGAGGATCTTGCAGTATCGGGTCAACAAGGCGTTGTTGACTGTGTTAGCTGAGAGGTGTCATAGCAAGCATAACACCTTTCATCTGCCCACAGGAGAGATGATCGTGACTCCAAAGGATGTATACAGGATTCTGGGTATTCCTATATTTTGTGAGCTTGTGATCTATGTTCACAAGGAGATTGGGGGGACCGATGCATTGATATGAGTCTTCCAGGATCCTCATGTCTTTGGATATGAGATTCCTTGGAAGGAGATGGTGGAGAGATATGTCCCATTGCCTTTAGTTTTAGCGGGTTTCATTAGTGGTTTTCTTTGTCTTGATCACAGGTCAAAGGGACTATCAGTCGGGTGGGTTTGGATCTTGGAGGACATGCTTCTCCATCGTACTAGATATGTATGGGGGTCCTGCATTCTTGCCCATATGTACCACGATCTTTGGAAGGACGTGTACACATATGGGAAGAGTCTCTCCTATAGAGTTACTCTTCTATAGATATGGGCATGGGAGTAGATTGCGATCACTCGTCCCATCATTCAGAGGGATTGTCCCTTTGGGTTTCGATATGTTTATGCCTACATAGGTCCCTTTGTCTAGCCGAGGTTGGGCAAGTTAGAGTATTGGCAAAGGGTATTGGATAACATGGATACCGTCATCTAGAGATCATATCTTGACTATGACCCCTGGGAGGTAGATGATATAGAGCTTCCATTTTGTACTAGATCAAGATACCTGATTGGGCACAACTCGTTTATCATCGAGCAGTTTCTGGTTATGCGGGTCTTGAGACAGTTTGGACGAGTACAGATGATGCCACAGGGTGTGGCACACTATGCTAGGCATTTGGAGGATGTGGAAGAGTGGGTCCATTTGTGACCACAGAGGCTGCTAGGGTAGAGTATTTTGATTTACAACTAGATTAGTGAGTGATGCACCCAGAGGTGAAAAATGTAAGGATGACAGATGACAATGCAAATTTCTTTTAAACTCGTCCTTCTCTGAGGTTCACCAGCCCAGAGAATCTTGCCCCATTATTGGGAGGACTAGCTATATAGTGAGGGCAAGGGTAGCCACAGGCATAGGCAGCAACAGGACAGCCACAAGGAGAGGCTCAGACAAGGGTACAAGATGCAACAATCATGGATATTGATGAGGAGGGGGGATGAAGGAGATGAGGGAAATGACTCTAGCAGCCCTGATGACAATAGTGATGACATAAGTGGGGATGATGGAGGTGGTGGGGGTGGTGGGAAAATATTTTTTCTTTGATGTACCCTTCAGTACGAGGCCATAAACATCAAGAGTGGTGGATCAGTCAAGTACTTCGGCTCCATGGGTTATTATTAGGGCTCCCTCGTAGGGATAGCTAGATGCCTTGCAGGCAAAGGTTCAGACTCTTCAGAGTTAGTTAGCATAGGCATAGGTGATGATCAGTCAACTGAAGGAACAGGTTGCAAAACCAACACCTCCTTACCCACAGATAGCTATGCTTATGGCATAGCAAGACAGCTTCCAGGAGAGATGTATACAGGTCGAGGGGGTAGCTGAGAGACTCCTCAGATCAATCAAGAGCACCTCTATTAGGGAGGTTGTAGCAGAGGGATTGGAGACTGCTTGGGAGACTGAGTAATACAAGATTAGATACTTTGAGGTAGTACCACTCGAGAGGAGGATTGCCTTCACATAGTCAAGTACTCGGTCTTAGACCCATTCATGTAGTCATTCCAAGAGTGCTACCAGGAGTGTGGGTCAGCCAGTCAGATGAGAGATCAGAGCCTCAGGAAGCAGAGAGCCAATGAGACCTACTACCTCAAGAGACAATAGCAGCCATGTGCCTCGACCAGATGCCCCTCAATGATGAGCATTTTGACACATTTATTCATTGTATTTGATATATCTTATTGAAGCATTTGATATCCTTGTACTTCTGGACATTTTTTTTGATGAGATGCAATGGTGATTTGATTGTGCACATGTTATGGATGATTTATGATGTATGATAATGGATGCATGTTTATTTCTATATGCTATGTCATGTATGATGATGCAAATGATGATATGAAAATGATGATGCTTTTATTTTATGTATGATGATGCAATGATGATATGATGTAGAATGTTAATGATGAAATGATTTCTAACATGATTTTTCTGTATGCAAGATGTAATGATAAATGATTTTAATGATGTGAAAAAAAATGATATGGTGTAAACTAAATGAATGAGACCTAACAATGATGAAAAGGTAATATAAATGGATATTCAATGAAATGATGATCTAAATGAAAAGCTATGATGAAATGAAATGAATGTATAAATGACATGATTATGAAAATGTAATTTTTTATTGAATGATATGCACGTAACATGAATAATGATGTAGTATGATGATAATAATGATAATAATAGTAATTGGTGAACTAATGATAATGATGTAATAATATGATGGAATGGATATGAAAATGATAACCTAAATGATGGTGTAAAATAAAATGAAATGGATGCAACCTTACTTTTAATGTATATGTATGTGATATGAATTTAAATGTTGATGTTATGAAATGATATAATAATGAATGATTAAAATAGTGACCATGCATATGATATGCAATGATAGATAATGATCATGATGAAAAAAAAATTAAAAAAAATAATGATAATGAAATGATGATGATAACCTAAATGAGTGATGGTGAAATGATATGTAATCAAATGCCAAAAATTTCCAAATTTACTAAATCATTGGTTTGAAAAGATATATGAAATTTTTACCAACCTTCAAAATGCAAACCTAAATGAATCATGTAGTCCTAGAATGTAGTAATGAATCATTCTCCTATTTAGTCATTTCATGTTGTACGAGATTTTCATCATCGGGTCTTTTGATATGTTGAAAGTTAGTACAAGCATCAAAGGGTATGTTAGCACCAATGATGACCTGAGTACAGCTTTCATGATTTTTGATATAGCAAGTTAATACAAGTATCGAAGTATAATTGAACCAAGATGACCTGAGTATTGTTTGCATAAACAGACAAAAGTTAACCATTTTCCTATGCAAACTCTGAAATGTCATCAATGATACATTGTAGAGCATGTCCTATGAAAAATTTGCATAATACTAATGATTAGCTTACAGATAGAAAGAAAAGAAAATTATACTCCCTCCTTGTGATTTTAGTTCAATAGATCATTGAACCAGTCCAAAGATATGATGTCATCAAATGTCAAAACAACAATTCAACTTATGCTTTAATTTTGTCATTAATTTTATTTAGATTAAGATCATCCAATTTGTTTCCATTTTCTGTCAAACAGTTGTATAGACTCAGTTGAATTGGACAAGTGTGTTGTTTCTGATATTCTGATTCTTGACACACGTTGTCAATTTCCCACTAGAAAACTCCAAAAAGGGAATTGCCCCTCCCCTAGTGACCCTGTACTTTGACTCCTATTAGACACAACTACTGCTAAGGATAACCCTATTCATCAAGCCATGATGAGATCCTTGTCGTTTTAAGGAGATTTTGTGATGCATGATGTGAATGTGATGGCTAGGCATGTATGTGATTCCAATGAAAGATGGATATGTAGAATATATCCTAATAGATAAGAGAGCCAAACAAAATCACAAACAATGCCTATTTGTCAGGTTTTCACCATTTGTTTTTATTACACCTTTTTCCTGATTTTATGATTTTTATTTTTTATTTTTGTTACTAGGATGCCTGTTTGCTAGGGTTTCATCAAGGCAATGATTTTTTTCTTTCTCTTCTTTTTTTTTGTATTTTTTTAGGACTTTTTATATTTTTTTTGATATTTTCAGGTAGAAAACTTCTTCAGATGAATGTTGTTGGTTGGATCTTCAAACAGGTCCCCTTATGATGTTGACAACTGATATGCCTCTAATCCATATGCTGTAATGATAATGAACGGGCCCAACCAATTAGGTTTGAACTTGCCTTTATTTTCCCGATCTTGCTGATTACGAGCGTTTTCTTTGAGAACCAAGTCACCCACTTGAAAATTTCATGGTTTAACTCTATGATTGTAGCTGTGGGACATAACTTGTTGATATCCCTTCAAATGATTAACTGCAGTTTGACATCATTCATCAAGCAGTTCCAACTCTTGCAACCTTGATACTTTGTAGTATTCATCATTGATTAACCCCTTTAGTGATACTCGAAGTGAAGGAATATCAACTTCTAGTGGTAGAATAGCATCCGCTCCATAGACCAAAGCATAGGGAGTAGCACCTGTTGGTGTGTGAATACTTGTTATGTATGCCCATAATGCTGGATTTAATTGGTCATGCCAATCACAACCTATTTCATTTATTGTTTTCTTCAAAATCTTCAGAATTATTTTGTTTGAAGCTTTAGCTTGACCATTCCCTTGTGGATAGTTAGGTTTAGAAAAATTGTGTTGGATGCGAAATATTTCACATAGCTCATCAACATCCTGATTTTTAAGGGTCTTCCATTGTTTGTGATAATGGAGTTGGGAATACCATATCGACAGATGATATAGTTTAAAATGATTGAATAGATTTTTTTGCCAGTAACAGTTGTTAGGGGAACAACTTCAATCCATTTTGTGAAATACTCAGTGGTTGTAATGATGAATTTATGTCCATTTGAAGATGATAGGTGTATCTTGCTAGCAAGATCCAATCCCCACTGAGAAAAAGGCCATGTGGTGAAGGGTTGTAATTCCTTAGCATGAGCATGAATGAGATTCCCATGTATCTGACATTTTGCACATTTCTCACAAAGATGAATGATTCCTTCTCCATGGTTGGCTAGTAGTAACCCAATCTCACAAGTTTCTTTGCTAAGGTTAATCCACTTGATTATGTCACACAAATGCCACCATGTACCTCTTGTAAATATTTTTTTGATTCATCACGTTTGAGACATCTAAGGAGGGTACCATCAAGACCAAACTAGTATAAGATTTTATCAATTAAGGTGTAACGGGAGGATTGACAGATGAAATTTCTTTTCTGATTTCTAGACAAATCTAAAGGTAAAGTAGTATCCTTTAGGTAAGTGTAAATTTGGCCATATAAGGGAGAATCAAAACTGGTTAAGTGGCAAATGATTTGAGTTTTTGGATTTTCATAGGCGGGAGAAAACAATTGTTCCACCAAGAAATCACACCATGTTTGATTCTTTGACAACTGGAGTAGAGATTCAATTGTAGCCATTGCATCAACTACTTTATTATCAATACGTGGAGTTTGTATGAACTTGATATCAACAAAGTAATTCTTGAAATCATCCACCATCCCTTTGTAAGGTATCAAATTGTCATCCTTAGTGTGATATTCATCATTGATTTAATTTATAACAAGTTGTGAATCACCAAAAACTCAACGTTTTGTGATTTTCCAGTCTACTGCAATTCTCATGCCAATTAATAGTGCCTCATACTCAGCTATGTTGTTTGTACAAGGTAACATTAGCCGATAATATTTTGGAATTGTATGTCCTTGAGGTGTAGTAAAAAGAATCCCTGCTCTTGAACCATGTTGATTGTAGGAACCATCAAAGTAGAGTGCCAATGAATTCCTAATTGTTGTTGTGAATACATCAGCATCAGGAAAATTAATGTGTATAGGGTGTTCTACTAGAATTGGTGCTTCTACTAACTGATATGCAATTACTTGTCCCTTTATAGCTTTTTGATCCACATAATGAATTTCAAATTCACTTGGGATCATGACCCATTTAGCCAACCTGCCAGTTAATGTTACCTTAGAAGATATTTAAGTGGATCAATCTTAGGCACAAGCTTTATTGTATGGGCTAGCATGTAATGTCATAAATTTTGAGAGGTGAACACTACTGCTAAGCAAGGTTTTTCAACAAATGTGTAATTTATCTCATGATTTGTCAATGTTTGACTGATGTAATAGATTGCTCGCTTCTTTCCTGAGTTGTCTTCCTATGCCAATAATGCTCCTAGGGATACTTTCGTGGTAGAAATATATAATATGAGTGGTGCACCTTGCACTGGTGGATCCATGAGATACTACTTTATCTTATCAAATGTTGCTTCACATTTGTCCTCCCATTTAAATGGAACATTCTTGTGTAAGAGATGAGTGAATGGTAATATTTTATCCACCAGTTGGGCAATGAATCTTCAAATGGATTATAATCGTCCCTCTAAAGAGCGTAGTTGACTAATGTTCCTTGGTGGTGGCATATCAATAATTTATTGTACCTTAGTTGGATCCACTTCAATTCCCTTTTTTGATACAATGTAACCTAGAAAGTTTCAAGATTTTACTCCAAAGACACATTTCTTTGGTTTAATTCTTACTTTGAAATGCTTCATTCTTTTAAAAAATTTAGATAAGATATCTATGTGTCCTTCTCTGGTGTTAGATTTTTCAAGGATATCATCGACGTAATCCTCCATGAATGTATGCATCATATCATGAAAAATTGTTGTCATTGCACATTGGTATGTAGCTCCTGCATTCTTCAACCCAAATGGCATTACGTTCTAGCAATAGGTACCCCAAGGACATGTGAATGTTGTTTTATCCTGATCCTCTGGTATAATATTTATCTGATTGTATCCTGAAAATCCATCCATTAATGAGTACATTGAATTCCCAACAATCAAATCAACAATCATATCTATGTTTGGTAGAGGGAAATCATCTTTAGGACATGCCTTGTTCAAATCCCTGAAATTTGTACAAATTTTTATTCTTCCATCTGGCTTTGAAATAGGTATAATATTGGAGATCCATTCTACATAGTCGATAGACCGAATGAATCCGACATCTAAAAGATTTTTCAACTCTTCTTTAACCAACAATGCAATATGTGGATGCATTTTTTTGATTTTTTGCTTCACAGGTTTTTCCCCCAATGTAATAGATAGATGATGCATGATGAGATTTGTATCAAATCCAAGCATATCCGCATAGGACCATGCAAAACTAATTTGGTTATTCTTGAGAAATTTTGTGAATCCTGGTATTTCCTCTTTTGTTAGAGATGTGGCCAATTGCAAGACTTTGGACTTTTCTGTAGTACCTATATTGAGTGCCTTTGTTGGCTCGATTAGAATAAAATACCTTTCTTGGTAATGTTCTGGGAGAGTGTCAAGTTTCCCATCCTCTAGTACCTTTGAAAGGTTTTCACTATTGGATATGCTTTTTATTTTTCTCTTTTCTTGATCTAATACTACCTTTGTTAGGTTTTCAGCATTAGATCTTTCCTTTATGTTATTTATTTCATAGCTAAGAAACTTGGCACTTTCCTATTGAAAACTCTATTCTTGTGATTCCCTGGTTGAACTTGTTTCTGGATGGGATGAACAAAGAAATTTTATGATGGTTTCATCATTAGGAAAATTTGGGACAACAATAGCTGTAATTTGTTCCCAATCAATGAGTTCAAGATGGACCAAAGGAAATGGATCATTAGGATGAGTAAGGTCACTGGCCATTAGAGTCATGATAATTTTATTAACATCATTATGGGAGAGGTCTAGTATGGTATCCTCTCTTGGATGATCTATCTCACTTTGAATTGAATCAGTTTCACTTGAGTCATGATCCCTTTGTAGAACATAATCAAGTGGAGGCCTTGAGCTTTCCCCTTGTAAGAATGTGGGTGTGAATTTGTGTATGACATCCACCCTTTTCTCGAAGATGAATGTATCATCAGAGAAGTTGTCCCATTCATATAATTGTTCAGTAACTCCTCTTTGGACATTCTTTGTACTACTTCTTCCTTTGTATCTTCACCATATCCCAACTTAGTCTTATCTTTTGGGTGCATTGTTTTCATTTGGATAGGCTCAATGATACCCTCTTTTCTTTTACCGATAGGGCCATTTCCTTCATAACCCATTTGTTGAATGATCACATAGCCTTTTCCATATTGTTATGTGGGTAACTTGATATGTTGTACTAATTATTCTTAATCTTTATAGAGCCAATCAAGGATAGCTCTATATTCCATTTCATTTTATTTGATAAATAATCCATTAAACTTGGTGATGAGAACTAAAACTGAGGCTAAAGTTGTTGTAGCCTGCTGTATGGATGTTGATGATTGACCATGGGATCTTGGAGATATGGGTAAATTAGAGAGAGATAAATAATATTCTCCCACTCCATTATCTTTCAATTTTAGCTTAGAACCAAAATTACTTAACATTTCTTCTACTTTCTCATTGTATTTGGAGGTAGAGATGACCAAAGCCTCTCTGTTATGTTGGACAAGTGTGTCATGAGTTTCTCTTAGGTTAGAGCAAGTTTGATTGCTAATGTGATCAGCAGGTATCGTTACTTCTTTTCCATCAAATGGAAACTTCATGCATTGATGATAAGTAGATGGAGCAGCTTGCATGTCATGGATCCATGGACGACCTAAGAGTATGTTATAGGATAGATCCTGATCTAGAACCTGACAAAAGGTATTCTGTACAACATGTCCAACTTTAACTGGTAGCATGATGGGGCCTTTGGAATCCCTTTCCTCATCATCATATTAATTGATTGTAATATTCCTTTGTGGATATATATATTCTTCAGAATATCCCAAAGCAAGAACCAATTTCAATGTACAAATAATTAATCTAGCTCCCCCATCTATTAGGACATGTCTAATTCAAGCTTTGTGAACCATAACCTCTAGGTAAACTGATGAATTATGTGGATGGGTTATGGATGAGTCATCCTTCTCAGTCAAGGATAAACATGCGGATGAGGAAACTTTTCCCACCATGGCTTGAAATTTATTGATATCCAGATTAGGAGAGACAGTTGTATCAACAAGTGCCTTTTCTAGAATGTCCTTATGTGCAGGTGATAACTTTAAGAGCTCCAAGATAGAAATTTGGGCTGATAATTTTCATAGTTGATCAACCAAATTGTATTGACTTGGAGGGGGAACTGCTGCTTTAGATGAGCTTCCTTTGACAATGATTTTGGCTTGTCCCCTTGTCATAGAATTGACCTCTCGATATTATTTCTTACCTTTGATTTAGATAGCATTGATTTGTTGATCGTCAATATAAATATGATTGAAAATGGTGTCGTGGACATAATTAAAATTCTTTCCCTTGTCACCTGAAGATTCCCCCTTTTGATAATTAGGGAAAGGATCCTTAAATGCTTGATGGTCATCATTGACATTTTGTCCTTCAGCCATGATGGTACGATTATCAATCAAATCCTGAACAACCTTTTTTAACCCTTGGCAATTATTTGTTTTATGACCTTTACACCTATGATAATCACAAAAGTGTGAGTCATTCCACAATGGTGGTTTAACCTGAGGTTCATAATATCTTTGTATTGGCAATGTAATAGCGCTTTGATTCAATAATTTTTTGAGAATGGATTCCAAAGATTGGCCCAAGGGAGTAAAACTCTATTGATTTGAAAAATATTAAGATCTGGGCGCATTTGAATTTTGATTATTGCCAAAATTGTTTCCACGATTATTAGTCGCATTCCCTTGATTGGAAACATTACCTTGGGTACTAGAATTTCTAGTGTTATTGCTACGTTGGACACCTGATACATTAAGGATGGTAGGCTTAAAATTCACGTTGTTATCATCTACTACCCCATCATTCACAACATTTTTTTTTTGAGTCCAAAATCATGACTTTTCATTGTTGTTACTATTGTTGTTGTTGTAAGAATTTGAACCCTCTTTATCAATTTTCAGGACTCCACGCTTAACCAAGGCACCTTTAATAGTAATCACGTTTTCAATCAATTTTTTAAATGATCGAGGATAGTGAAGTTTTAGTCTATAACTCATCTCTTGATTCAGACTATCGATAAATATCTCCATCTTTTCTGTTTTAGGAATAGGACGGGAGTATCTAGCAAATACCCTTCTTCACCTTTGTAAAAAAGTGGTGAAAGATTCCCCTACCTTTTGTTTCACTTTACAAAGATCAAGCATGGTTATCTGGTGTTGGATGTTGTAGGAGTATTGTGATATAAATTTATTTATCAACTCTTCAAATTTTTTGATGGGTGGAGTGATCTTTGAAATCCACTCCATTGATTGTCCACCTAGACTTCGTGGAAACAATCGCATTAAGTAGGTATCTTCATGAATGAATTCTAAGCTCATATTTTGGAAATCCCTCACATGCTCAATGGGGTAAGTTTTCCCATTATACCTATCAAATTTAGGGATTGTGCAATGTCTTGGAAAAGGAATCATTTGAAGACTCTTGTCAAATGGATAAGGGCATATATCATCCAAAACATACTTCTTTGTTGTACCCCCTTGGATTTCTTTCATTTGCATTTGTAATTCTTTTAACTATAGAGTAAGGGAATTAACATCATTAAGAGGGGCTTCGAGGTTTCCTTTAATCCATTCTGTGTCAAAATTGGCAGGTAACTTAGCTCCTTGATTAGCTAATGAAATGAAATATCTTTCCTTGTTTCATTCTAAAATCCTTTCCATAAGAGTATGGAATTGGGGATCCTACTCTGCTTCTTGGATTTTTTGTTCCGTTATCTCTTTAGTATGAAAGGGATTCTCTTCCCTATCACTATTATCACCCATTTTGTTTACTGTACTTTCTCTTTCATCTTTTTCTATGTGCTTTCAAGATCTCGTGACAACAAGCATAAGCTTTGCCAAATTTCTACTAACTTTGATTAAAGAAATGAAATAGTGCAATTTTGATGGATATAAAAGTCAAGATAGAATGAAGATTCTATGACTTATGAGATTTCTAATCTTTAGCTCATGATTCCATGATTGAAAGGATGAAAATCATGTTTGTGGGAATTAAACAAAAGATCAAAATAAAGATGATCTTTGCACTTTGTGAATTCTGATCGTAGCTTTGTAAAAAGATGGATTTGTGATAAAAGCCTAATGTGCTTGAGTTCTCTATTGCAAAAAATGATTAGGATGAGTAGAGTATAAAATTGCATGTTGGGGAATATAAGAAGAAAAAATACACTATTTGTGGTGGTGCTTTTGAGAAACCGCTCTTCTTTGAAAGAAGGCTTGTGAGTATAAAGGTTCTACAACATAATCATCAGTGAAACCTCTAACAAAGATGTGATATCGATGAATAAAGGTCCTATGTTCAAGAAAGACCTTTTGACTTTGGTATAAAAAATTCCTCCTTTTCAATAACTTCTTATAATCGAGAGATTTCTTTGGCTTCTTAATCTTCCTCTCTAGGGACTTTTTGGAAAAATATGCAGACTTCTAAACCCCGAGCATAGAAAAAGACTAAACTAAAATGACTGATTTTCCAAATGTCAGAAAATTACCTAGGATCAGAACACATATGCATTGAAATAGAGCACAGATATGCCAAAACCGAGCATAGATGCGTCAAAACAGAGCACAAATGCACTGAAACAGAGCACTGATGCACCAACAATAGAGCACTGATGCACCAAAATAGAGCACAGATGCACCAAAACAGAGCACAAATATGATGAAACAAAGCACAAATGCACCAAAACAGAGAATAGATGCACTGAAACAGAGCACAGATGCACCAAAACAGAGCACAGATGCACTAAACTGGCCAATTATTTATCTGAGATGAACATGTTTTGATAGTTTGATATTTTTGGATGATCTTAATCTAATTTAAATGTGAAAAACATAGCATAGAGTAGCAGATAGTCATTTTTCTAATCCTAAAATCTAAACATAGAGTGTATGTTCTTGATATTTCCACAATTTTTTCACAAGATACCGAATTCAAACAAACTCACTCTTAGTTGTCAAATAGTTCATCATAGGAATCACAATCCACAACTTAAAATCATGTCGACTCACACAACCATGTTACCCCCTAGAGGGCTCCTATGTTTTTGTCTTTTCCAGGTGCGTACTCAAGGTTAGATTTCTCGATCCCTTGAGAAAACAATCCGTGGTGATTATATGGTGAGTGTCTTGGGGGTAGATTTTCCCCTCCCCTTGCACCATGATTAAAATAATGTTTGGATACTGACATGGATGGCTTTCTACACTATGGTTCATAGGAAAGGTTTTTGTTCGGCATGGTAATAGATAAAATCCGTAATGAGACCTCCCAATCTTTAGAACAAAGATTTTGGGGATGGTTATCTTGCTCACTTCCATTGAATATGGGTTTCCCCAAAATTCACTTTTGATTATAGTGGGTTGGAACACCTAGCTTTGGTTGTTCCCACTTATGTCGTTCCCATAGGGTGAGTACTTTTTCCCACTATGGCAAGCCTTCTAAAGGATTTAATAAAACATAAAATGCATAAAATTAAAAAGGTAAGTCTCGTGTTTCGGTAACCCAGTAAAGGGGAGAGCATTAACCTATTACCCAACAATCATAGCAAACAAGTGGTTGAGTTTTACATCCAAATGATGATTTTCAACAAAAACTGCCAAGCCTTTGTGGTTTTATTTTTACCTTTCTAGCTACGCCTTACCTTTCCAATGCTCACTTCCCTCGGCATGCTCCATGTGGCTTCCTCACGAGGCATTTTTGTTTTTCCTATTGCTTCACCTTTCACTGGTCTTCGTCTGTGCGAAACATGGTGGTTGCTACTGCGGTGGTTACCTTGGAAATGATGTTGCACCTTTTGTAATCGCCTACTACCACGCATTCTTTCCTACAACTGTATGGTTTTTCGTTCCATATCGTGGCTTCCCTAGCATGCTCCTGGGCGATCGATGTTTACCGTGGTGGATCAAGATGATCTAGGCCGTCAGTCTCTGCTCACAGTTTTCCTTCTCTTGGTGTGTTTCAGGTGATGGACTAGCCTATAAATATGGCCATGTTTCTCTTTATTTAGGTTGTTGATTAAGTTGTAAAAAATCCCAAGCATTGGGAAGAAATCCTTTGTAATAGTTTTATCTGGATTGAGGACTCTAGACTATGCCAAATCTTTTCAGCCTTTCTGTTTTTCATGCATTTAATAGGACTATTGGTCTTTATTGTTATCTTATTATATTTGTGTGAATGCCTGTTCTTCATCTTTTGTAATCCTTCATAACTCAATGAATACAGATCATGTTTCTTTGACTCCTCTATGTTAGCTAAGGTTATGCAAATTAAAAGGTATTTTTACATTTTAAGTGCTTTTGAGAAAATAGCTTGATGAACAACAGTGTGGTGGTTTGGGCCTCTGCATTCTGCAATGTGCTCTGGTGAATTTGTCTAAAAATTTGATGCATCGCCTATAGTGTAGATTTTATATTTCCACTATCTTTCTAACCTTTTACCTCCCCATACTAAACAAAGAGTTGACTTATATAAAATCCCAGAGGTCACTTAGCTAGCACATAATGTCCTCCAATAGCTAATTTTCCCATTAGACTACTTCTACATACAAAATTCTACATCGACTGTTCTTTTTCTAGCACACTCGATGGGATCGTGAACTAGCATGTTCGCTTGCTTTTATAAGTGTGTATGATTCATCATCTTGTAACTAGGTCATAGACTACAAGAGTCCCTGGCCATCTCGTACCACCATTATTTTATGTGCACCCGAGAGGTCGGTGAGGTAGCCCTTCACCTCCATTGTCTCCTCCTTCTTTGCCATCACCTATTTCGCCTGTACCTATGGCTACTAGAAATTATGTAGCTTGAGATTTTAATAGTCCTTTAATTGCACCCATGCCTCCTACAATATGGGATTTAATCCCTACTTCCACTCTAAAAGCTATCCCTAAGTATTTTGGGGATGAGTCAAAGGCACCAATAAAACATCTGCAAGATGTGGCAGATGTATGTCTAGTACATGGCATATTAAATGAAAATGTGGCTCTTAGATTGCTTGTCACCTCCTTCTGAGGAAAG
Organism: Sequoiadendron giganteum; assembly: GCA_007115665.2. Classification (NCBI taxonomy): domain Eukaryota; kingdom Viridiplantae; phylum Streptophyta; class Pinopsida; order Cupressales; family Cupressaceae; genus Sequoiadendron; species Sequoiadendron giganteum. The sequence continues at coordinate 511,120,098 of CM021108.1, read as the reverse complement.
GTGCTAAACTAGTATAGGACTCATGAAGCTAGTACTATTGTAACTTGGGACCAGCTTCGAACCCCGCTTTATGAACTTTTTTTGAATGCTCATGATAGATAATCACGATATCATCAACTAGAAAATATAAAGTGAGCTCCCCATGAAGCTCTACCTAATTTCAATGTAATATTTCATTCAACTTGGCAGAGAGTACCTGTTGGTATCCAACCACATCCAGATCTGGCATTCATGTTCTACCTAAAGTCGATAAACACTGATATCTCCATGATGCTTCAGGATCTTGGTGAGGAAACTCTACCCAATGCTTATGCCTTGGCTGTCAGTTCAGAAAATAACCTGATTGCTGCTGGGAAGTTGGCACCAAGATCCATCACGACATTGTTTCTTGAGTGCAACATTGTAGAGGCCGAAGTTCCCTCCACTAGCACGCCTACAACTCTTCCCTAGTCTTTGTACATGTACCCTAGAATGGCTCCAAGTGAAGCTCTGGTGCCTAACCCCCTGATGGTTGAGACGAATCAGATGAGAGAACAGATGTGGGCCATGACTAATGAATTAACTAGCATGAAGTGGAAACAATATAACTATTAGAAGTTGGCTTACCAGAGTTACCAAGGTGGAAAAGCTTTGTACCAATCAAATCAGTGGCAGGATAGATCGCGTGGAAATGCTTCATCTCAGTCAAGTAACAAAGTGGTTCTGGTGACCCTACCAATATCGACTGTACACCCTAGTTCAGGTAAAGAGTTAGTTATGAGGTAGAATAACTTAGCCGAAGATTCCAATTCATGGTGTTTTCTCTACAATGATGCACACATGCCCAAGAATTGTCCGTGGGGAAATTTGTAACAAAATATCGTAGACCAACGTAGCCATGGCAGCCTGCATGATTCTGACAACCAATCATATGCCTCCCAGCAAATGGAAAAAAAATTTCTTGTCGCTCAAATGCAATGGATGTCCATCCAGAAAGAGTCCAACATAGTTCCAAACCAAGCACTCTTTTCTTGGATGGAGGGAGAAGAGCCGGCATTTCCAAATGACATCCCTATGGATAAAGTGCCCCAGCTGCAATCTGACTACAACACACAGTCAAAGCGTAGATTCACTGGAGAGTTCATAGCCTTGTCTACCAATGCTTCATCTCAGCCGATGCCTAGCCCATCGACAAGCCAAATGCCAATCCCATCACACTCTAAAGCAGCTATTCCTAGCTGTCTGAATCCATTTCCCTCGAAGGTGAAATCTCCCACAATCACCCCTACTGTTGTCAAACAACTAGATGCACCGGTCGCAAAGCCATGTCGTCTGCGAAACCTAAAGAGAAAACAAACGTGGCTCAATAGTTGTGAGTGTAGTTCAACATGGTGTAACAACTGAAAAATTCATCTACCAATGCTTCTTTGTGGGATGTACTACTGCAGAAGGAATTGTCGGGAGAGGAAGATGTGAAGGTGCCTAGCCAGTCCAATGAAGAGAAATTATCTAGGTCGGACCTAGATAAAGTGCTGACAATTCAACCAAAGGAGAAGCTCGAGTCCAGAAAAGAAATTAATCCTAAACCTAAGCCTTTCTTTCTAACACTTATTATTGGCGACAAGCTATTACATAATTGTATGATCGACTTTGGCGCTAGCACCACCGTCATGCCAAAGCAAGTAGATAATGCTTTACGTTTAAAATATGAGCCTCTTAACAAATGAGTCATGCAACTAGATAGAAATAAAGTTGATAATGTCGGGGTAATCAAGGGATTGCCCATGACTTTGTTTGCCTGCCCTAGTATCACTATAAATCAAGATATCGTACGCATTGATATTCCTCCTCTATTTGGGATTTGTTTGTCCTGAGAGTTCACAACAAATTTTGGAGGATATCTAACATTGGACTAGTCACACCTGATTTTAAGGACCAAACATGGAGCCAAGATGAAACTATTGTCAAAAAAATTTCACTCCAAGCATGTTGTTGACAAGCCCCTTTTCAACTTTGAAGCAACACATACTTCAATCACTTAGGAAGAGAGGTTCAATGTGGAATTTATGGAAGAATATTGAGCTACTAGCTCCCAAATAGAAGATGAAGATATTTTTTTGAAAGAATTTATTGATATAGACCCTTTTGGGAATTATGCAACTGGCCTTGGAACCTATGTTATACAAGAAGAGGGGAAGATTATGCCCAAAGTTACTGAGGAGCCTAGAGGTGAACAATCTTATACTTCGATGGTGCAAGATGTAGAGTAGGAGCTGGAGCGGGGATTTTTTTGATATCCCCGTCTGAGGAAAAGACCTTGAGGTTGTATCGCTTCCAATTCGCTTGCTCAAACACTGAAGTAAAATATGAAGCTTTCGTCCATGGTTTAAGCCTTGCGGAACAAATGGGTGTGAAGCAAATAAGTGTGTTCGGAGATTCAGAGTCAGTAGTCAACCAAATTAGTGGAATTTCTACATAAAAGAATATTCGTATGCTATCCTATCGACATAGAGTCTGGCATCTTATTAAAAACTTTGAGGCATTCAATATTTAGGCTATACCAAGGTAGAAGAACTCCCAAGCTGACAGAATGGAAACTATCGGGGCTCAGTTTGAGTCGGCCTCCGAATTATTAAGAAATAAGCATGCGGTGAGGGTAATTGAAAGACCCACTATTCCAAATGACAATAAAGATCGAAAAGTGTTCGATACTGATGCTCATATTGAATAATTACTCCATTCATCTGGAGAATTCGTCGATCAGCTGCAACTGAATATCGCCGAAGCTTATGGGGATCAAATTATCCAGCTGAAATCCAACAAGATTCCAAGAGGCCTACTCACTCTGGAGAGCTTGTTTGATTTTGATGATGCGACAAAAAAAAAAGGAAGCCCATGGTTGACAAAGGTGATTACAATGATTTGCATATCAGGGAAGACAAAAATCTCAAGGTCGGGAAAGAAGTTTCTCAGAAGAATAAGGATAGACTAAGGCTTTTTTGTGAAGAATATCCTCATGTAGTAGCTTGGTCATATGATGATCTTAAAGGATACGATCTTGGGATCATCGAGCATACGATTGAGTTGTTAGAAGGTGTGAAGCCAGTCCATCAGAGGCAAAGATGAACCCAAAGATAGAATCTCTCATGTCATAGGAGTTGAATAAATTGATCACATCTCGAATAGTGTTTTTGATCAATCATAGCACTTGGGTGTCAAACTTGGTACCTGTCCGGAAGAAAAATGGAGACATACGACTATGTGTAGAATTTTGAGACTTGAATAGAGAATCCTTAAAGGATCATTATCCCCTGCCTTCGATGGATGTAATTCTATAAACCGTAGCTAGCTCCGAAATGTTTTAAATGTTGGATGGCTTTTTGGGCTACAACCAGATTTGGGTAAAGGAAGAGGACAAACACAAGACAACATTCACCACCAAGTGGGGAACTTATGCATATGCCAAAATCCCTTTTGGACTCTCGAATGTCAGAGCCAACTTTGAGAGAGCCATGGATATTTCTTTTAAGGATTTAATCAACAAAATTATACTCATCTACCTGGATGATTTGCCAATATTTTCAAAATCTTCTAATGATCATTTTCATCATTTGGAGCTTGTCTTCTAGAAGTGCGAGGAATTCAATATTTCTTTAAACTGAAAGAAATGTGTGTTCGGAGTTCCCCAAGGGAATTTATTGGGGTATGTTGTCTCTAAGGAGGGCATTGCCATTGATCCTAAAAGATTTGATGTGATCCGAGAGCTCCCATTACCTATCAACAAAAAGGGCATGTAGTCATTTCTGGGTAAGGTCAACTTCATTAGCTGATTCATTGCAGATTTTGCAAGGACCGTTCGTCCTATTACCTTAATGCTAAAGAAACACCAGGTTTTCAAATGGATAGCAGAGGCTAGAAAAGCTTTTGAGCTTATAAAGGAGGCTATTTCTTCTACCCCTATGTTGGTAAATCTCGACCTGTTAAAGAATTTTACTATGTACATTTTTGGTGGTGGCAACAACATCGCCATTGTACTTATGCAAAAAGATGATGAAGATAAAAAGGATTTCCTTGTTGCCTTCTATTCACAAACATTAAAAGAGTATGAAGTAAAGTACAACTTTGTAGAAAAGAAAGCCTTTGTGATTGTGAAAGGACTTAAGAAGTTCCAGCATTTGATATCATAAAATAAGGTGATTGTTTGTCTAGTGCATCCTAGTGTGCAAGAGTATATCATGCAGGGATAAATCACATAGAAGAGAGCTAATTGGATCACCAAGATCCTAGAATATGATATTGAAGTCAGACCTGTCAAGACTATCCAAAGAAAGGGACTATGCGAGTATCTCACTAAAAGAAGTGAACCAGTGACAGAGCTTGAAGATCCGAAAACTATGTTATTAAACGAAGAAATTTCTCAGGGTGACTGGCTTGAGGATAGAATAAACTTCATGTAGACAGAAAGGTATCTGATCAATCTACCTTCTTTTAAAAGGCGTTTCTATCATTTACAAAATAGCAATTATGTTCTCTTGGAGGGTGTCCTATTTAAAATAAATTTTAATGGCATCCTGCTAAGGTGTGTAAATGAGGATCAAGCCAAGAAAATATTCGATCGATACCACAATAGCCCAACTAGAGGATATTTTTGTGCAAGAACCATGGCAGTTAAAATTTTATGTGCTGATTATTTCTCGCCAACACTTTTCAATGATGCATTTTTACTAATTAGGTCTTGCAATGAATGTCAGTTTCATGTCAAAAAGAGAAACAATGTTGCTATGCCATTAAGGCCTATAGTAGCAAAAGAACCTTTTGCTCAATGGAGTTTAGATTTGATTGGGATGATTAATCCTTTCTCCTTAGCCAGACACAAATTGATATTGACAGCAACAAACTATTTCACTAGGTGGGCAGAAGCAGTGTCATTGAAAAATGCAACAAAAGTGGAGATTGTTAACTTCCTAGAGGATTTGGTAGCTAGATTTGGCCTGCCCAAAGAAATCATTTCTGACAATGCCAAAGCATTCCTTGGCTCAAAGGTGAGCCAGTTTGCATTAAAGTATGGGGTTTTCCTGAAAACCTCTTCTAACTATTATCCCCAAGGGAATGGCCTCATAGAGTCTACAAACAAAAACCTCATCAGGTTAATAAAGAAGATAGGTTCGGAACACCAGAAGGAATGGCATAGGAACCTCTGGACAATGCTGTGGGTAGACTGAATCATGCCCAAGTAGATACTCAAGACATCTCCTTATGAGATGGTGTACGGGAAAGAGGCATTGCTACCTATTGCCATGGAAATCCATGCCCTGTAGTTGCTTAAATCTCTGGAAATTGAACAAAATAGAGCAATGGAGGTAAGGTTTTCCGATCTACTCGAGGTATAAGAAAAAAAAGAGCACGCCCTTGAGGTGATGAAAAATTGCCAGCAGGTGGTAAATAAATGGTTTGATAAAAAGGCATCAGATCAAGAGTTACAACGCGGGGACTTGGTGCTCAAGTTCAATGAGCGTGGAGCAAGGCCCAGTCAGCATGGAAAATTTGACAGCCTCTGGGAAGGGCCTTTCAAAATTACCTAGTGTAAAAAATTCATCTCTTTCGAGTTAGAAGACAAAGAAGGTAATGCCCTAAGTATTCCATTTGTTGGAATACACCTTAAAAAAAATCATTAATTCTACATGTGTGAAGGCTATGTAAATTGTAAATATGTAATTATTTTTCCTACTTTAAATTTTTGGGTCTTCTCAGTGCTTTATGAAATAGCACCAATGGTGCAAGAAATTGAAAGAAACATTGTAAATAGGCCAAGATTTCTGAAAAAATATATATTATATGTATTGGCTGGAAATTTACATTATATAAGGTAGAGGCTAGTGGCCTTGTATCGATATATACATATGTCCACTATGAGGCAGAGCTAGAAGGTGAAAAAGAAAAATTGGGAATCATTTTCATTCTCAAATATCAGTGGGAGGGACCAGCAATTGCAGCAATAGGTAGCGTGAGATCAGGGAACACCATTCTTTCAAAATCCTTGTACCAGTGGAGGTTTTTGAATGGTTCAATATAATGCACCCACATGAGGAAGTAGTAGCCAACGTAGAACTTGGCATGATGCTCCTCATGAGTCTCCAATTCGAAGCCGAAGAGGAAGGGCCTTGTTGGAACAAGGCCCTCATGTTGTTGCAGTAGATGAATTTTATAAACCGAGGGGATCCCATGATCAAATTGAGCAGCACACATGATCTGCTCCAGTCCTCTAAGGTAACGTCGAGGGAACATCCGCTTCATTAGTCTTAAGATCTTGTGTTTGGAAACACTGATATCCAGCAGCGAGGTGACAAAATGGGAGCAGATGCTAGTGTTTACCTGGTACTGTTCCTCATACTCTATACAATATTTTCCCATAACCCACTTAATTGTCTTCACATACAACATGCTTTTCATGCCTGTCATGTGCTTTAGGCACCTACACCTAATTTTGCCTAAGAAGGCAGCTTGAGTCTTCTTGTTGACTAACCTTATTGGTGTTTCCATGTTGTTTACTATTCTGGCTAGAAAAATGAAATTGCTAAGATAAGAAAAGCATGCTAAGCTAGGAATACTAGGGAACATTGTGATTTGTAATGCTGCTAAGGGTCTTATTTATAGACTAGCCAGGGCTCACCAGCCGAGGTAGGCCATAATTATGACTGAGCCAAAGTGTGTCACGAAGCCTTGGTTTTCAGTGTTACAGTGTGTAAGGTGATGGGAATATAAAAGTACAGTTGCAACATGCTTTGTTCAGGTTGCCAAATTCATTAGAAGTTGTCCAGGTGCCAGCACAAGGAGTTGTCGTCCCATCTAAATCAAGGCAAATCTTAAAGACAAGTTGTTGGGTGATGCGCCCAGGTACATTCAATAAAATCAGTAAATGCATAAAGCTTGTGAATGATTTTTTGCAAGGTTTTTTTGGTTTGTTGTTCAAGAAAATTAGGCACAACCTCACATGAAAATCTATCTCTTAAATGAAGAGGGAAATTTGGCAAGTTGGCGATCTTTTCACACGCATGAAAATCTAGTGACGCATATGGCAACTAGGTATGAATGGTTGGCATGTACCCTTCTCAGTCATTTTTCACGAAGATCAAAAAGGAAGCTTAGGCATGCAGAGCACATTTATTGCAAGGATTTATCTAAGGATAAAACAACTAAGGCATTCACAAGAGAGAAATAATTTTTTTGAAAGCTAAGTTGTTTGCGAATATATGCAAAAAAGGTTCTTGCAAATTCAGAAAATGGTTGAGATTGGAGAAACCCTAACACAAGCCATGGCCCCAACAAGTATAGTCAAGAAAATGAGGAGGGCTCCCTGCATGCAACTCTATGACAAGGAGTCTTATGCTACTCAAGGCATCCCCACAAATGCTTACTGGCCTTTCACCAATCAAGTGGACCAGAGAAAACTAAACACAATTCCTCACAGAGATCATGCTTTGGTTGTGGAGGATTGGGATAACGTCTTTGATCCTGAGTTATTCCAAAATCCTAAGAGCCTTAGGGAAGCCACATGTGAAAAATGAAGAATGTAGAAAACCCTCTCAACAAGTGTCTATGGTTATGTGGGCTTCCACAGTACATGGTTCCCTTGGTACACCCTTACCCAGAAATTGTGGCAGCATGCACAACACGCTTTGACCTAGACACTAGAGTAATAAGCGACACTAATTTCAGGGTGGTCGTAAGCCCTGAAGCTATTTAGGATATGTTGTGCATGCCACTCCCTTTGACCTAGGATATTGAGATTTTTCAAGTGAACAAAATGCAAATAAAGTGAAGAGGACTCCCAATGGTGCTGCAATTTTACTACGTCAAAAATGCTCAGCCGACTAATACAAATGCACTGCCCAAATTCTCTTTTGGTTTGAAGGCTCTCAAGGGTGGGTCTTCTTTTGTTGCTTCTATGCTGGTGATAGTGTGTGGTTTGGATATAGACAAACACGTTTTAGAGTTCCAAATGTGCCTCCGCTTTTGTATTTTGAGAAAGTTATTAGTGATGGGATTTGGCTGTAGCTGCAAGAATTCCAGGTCAGTTATAGGTTCAGGTTTTCCTCCTTCCTGGCCTACTTGATATTACACCAGAATCTGAATTACTTTTTGACATTTATGTCTCTAGATATTTTTGATGAAGCCGGCTTGAGGAAGCCGATTTCGACATAGACTCTCGTCATGTCAAAAACCTTCGATTACTATGCATTTTTGGATTTATTCTTAACCCCAACTCTGCGAGCTTTGGATGGAGCTTTCATCAATATGACCGCATGCATATCGCCTTGACAGAAATCCTGGTTGGGAAAGCTTGTACCGCCCTATGATTGGTTCTTTGGCGTGGATTTCACCATACTTCACATGCAAGGTTTCACCTGAGAGCCCTTCCGGCTTGCCCATTTTCTTTCTGGTAGAGTGCTAGCCCTGGAAGCAATGAGGCAGCTATGTATTATGGATAATGATTAATGGGGGGGAAAACATTTAACCTCCTTTTTCCTACTACCAATCATATTTGGTTCTGTGTCACTGATCAAGAAAAGGACTTCGAAGATTGATACTTTGAGGATTTTGATTTCGAAGTTGGGTAATATCAGGTTGATTTTGATAAATGGCACTTGGCATTACAACCTTGAAAATAATTTATCGGGGGTTGGCATCAGAATCCCACATTCGCCTTGGCCTTTTTGGGAACCTCAGAGAAATGTTGAGGAGGGGAATCTAATTTTATATGTAGGCCTTGAATATTTTCCTACTGTGGATGAGCGACCGCCATGGCTAAAATTTTACAACATCATGGGGAAATTGAACCCAATGTAGAAGATTGACCCATTCCTATGCACCCAATTGAATAAGCTCAATTGGACGTTCGAGAAGATTCGAGACTTCTCAATATACCAATAGGAGACTCTGGCAATCGACAAGCTTCATGAAGAAGTGGCCCTTGATGAAATATTTGATGATATCTGGGAGAGGGAGCATCCAAACATGGAAAGGTCTCTAAACTGTTCAACATCTATGCAACATTATAGAAGGGAAGAGATTTCCATAGAGCCTGGGGAGGAATTAACTCAGAATCCCCCTACCATTTTCAAGAATCCAATGCATGAGAAGGATACTAGTAAATAGCCTACGCGGTAGGAGGATTCACACGCGCAAACATCAGAGCCATTCGGCTCCTCTAAATCAACAAGGGAGCGGGTAAGGACTACTAGTGGTTGGAGGTAGGTCATTGTTGACCTTGATAAATCTCCATAAGAAAAGCACTAATGAACCAGAGAGTCCAATGGAGAAGAAGAGTGGCCGACGGAGGAAGTGGTTGAATCATCTGCAGCTCCTCTCAAGCTTCAGGTAGCATTTCCTCCCTCTTCTCTCTCTACCATGTCTCTAGTTTCTTCTTCTTCTGCCCCTACTTTTTCATCTGTGCTAGTTTTCTCTATCGTCGGATATCCGGGGCAGTCAAGTCTTACCCCTCTTGGTTTCCCACTTCCGTCCTCCACCTTCCATCCCTTACCCAGAACAAAATTTGGTGTAAGTGTTGGGCTCATGAGCCATCAATTCTTATCCTCGAGGCATAGCCCTGCAGTTGGCACATCTCCAATTTTTCCCTACATTTCATTATCACCCTCTCTAAGTGGCCATTTTATTCCACCTTTCTCCCCAGCCACTATAACGAGGCCCAACAAAACTTTTGACGCGTTGAGTACATTGTCTTTCCTGTTGGCCATCCCTCAGGATTTCCCTTTTGCTAGTGGCCTTAGTATCCCTACCCAAGAATATTTTTCACAGGTCGATGCAAACAAGAGTGCTCGAGCCAACCGTATCAATAAAAAAAGACAAAAGGACACAACCAGGCAGGCAAAGCCTCTCTTGCAAACTCTATTCAATGAAATTCAAAATTCCTCGATGTTTGCAAAAATCACTCCCAATTTGATTAAAGTGGTAGGAGAAATGTTATCGAGTGATTACTCAGTAAATTCTATTGGGCTAGACTTGTAGCAGGCCTGCCTGTGAGATAAGGTTGAGCTAATTGAGGAGACCCAGAAAATTGTGACCACTGATTACCTCAAGCTTAACCGCCAGGTGAAGAAAAAGCATGATCAGATAACAGAGCTCAAGGGTAGGGTCGACATTTGGGTAAACAAGTTTAAAGCCCAGGAGAATGAAATAAGTCACCTGGAAAAGGAGAGGAGTGCATTTGAAAGTCAAATCATGGAACTGCAAGTTATGAGCATCGAGATCATTCCAACTCTCCAGCGTGAAGTTGAGTAGAGCCCTGGAAGAAAAAGAAAAAGAGGTTTCTGCTCTTAAAAATCAGGTGTCCACATTGGACAGAAACTTTTTGGAGCTGAAGGTGATTTTGAGCAGTAGAGAAGCAAAATTGGCTACCCTAAAGACCCAACCTCTTGCGTCCCAGATGAGCTCATTGGAAATGGCCAAGGATTTGTATGCATCATACTAGGACAAGGTGAAGGAATTGTGCCTTAATCTTTAGCCCACTTTAAAATTTATGGTGCAAGTGACTAGCCTTTGCGGAACAGTAGGTGAAACAATACAATAGATTTAGGAGGCAACTTCTGAAAAAGTTTCAGAGGCAAGGATTTTATTAGGCAAGTTGTATAAAAATTATGATGAAGCTTTGAGCAGTGTGGGCATCGAGGACCAAACAATGAAGGCCATGGGTGTAAGTATCCTCATCTCTATCCATGAGGTGGTTCAACAGGTAGCAGAATGCAGGACTCGGCTAAACCAGATTACCAGTGAGATGCGGGCAAAATTTTCTCGCTTAACTCAGAGAGGCCTCCCTTGGCCCTTCATTACTGATCAGGTAGTAGTGGGTGTGGAACACATTGTTTCTATGATCAAAGAGAAGAAGCAGGACCTTTTTTTCTTCCAATATTTTGATCAATATCCAACCGCTGAAGAAATTGAGGGGATCGTGCATCAGCTGGCACAACTCTTCTTCCAATTGGAATTAGAAATGAAGGTATCAGGTGGATTGCCTTTCAAGGCAATTATCGATCTCAGGCTAGCTCATGAGAATCTACGAGCTCTCTCCATGCCATCGAATGAAGTCTGGACTAGTCTATAGGCTGCCCTCTTGAGGTTGTGAGCAGTTTTGGGATGCTGAACCAAATTTTTTGGGGTTCTTCATTCCGTGAGTGAAATGCCCTTGTGAGTCGCCAAATTGTTCAACAAAAACTGCCTAGCCTTTGCAGTTTTATTTTTACCTTTGTGGTTGCACCTTACCTTTCAAATGCTCACTACCCTTGGTGTGCTCCACATGGCTTCCTCATGAGGCCCTTTTTTTTCCTATCGCTTCACCTTTTTCCAGTCTCCGTCTGCGCGACACGTGGTGGTTGTTGTTGCACCTTTTGTAATTGCCTGCTACCGCATTTCCTATTATGATGCCGCATGTTCTTTCCTACTGCTACATGGTTTTCTGTTCCATGCCATGGCTTCCTTGGCATGCTCTTGGGTGATTGATGTTTACTGTGGTGGCTCGAGGTGATTTGGGGCATCGATCTCTGCTTGTGGTTTTCCTTCTCTTGGTGTGTTTCAGGCGGTGGATTGGCCTATAAATACGGCCATGTTTCTCTTTATTTAGGTTGTTGATTAAGTTGTAAAAACTCCCGGGCACTAGGAAGAAATCCTTTGTAATATTTTTATCTAAATTGAGGACTGTAGATTGTGCCAAATCAATTTGGCCTTTCTATTTTTCATGCATTTAATAGGACTATTGGTCTGTGTTGTTATCTTCTTTTATTTGTATGAATGCTTATTCTTCAGATTTTGTAATCCTTCATAACTCAATGAATACAAATCATGTTTCTTTGAATCCTATGTGTTAGCTAAGGTTATGCTAGATTGTATTATGCAAATTAGAAGGAATTTTTACGTTTTAAGTGCTTTTGAGAAAAAAGCTTGATGAACAACACTGTGGTGGGTCGGTCCTCTGCATTCTGCATTGTGCTCTCATGAATTTATCTAAGAATTTGGCGCATCACATGTAGCATAGATTTTATATTTCTGCTATCTTTCTAACCTTTTACCTCCCCCCACTAAACAAAGAGTTGGCTTCAATAAAATCCTGGAGGTCACTTAGCTAGCGCATAATGTCCCCCAATAGCTAATTTTCTCATGAGACTGCTGCTACATGCAAAATTTTGTGTCAACAGTTATCTTGCTCACTTCCATTGAATATGGGTTTCCCCAAAATTCACTTTTGATTATAGTGGGTTGGAAAACCTGGCTTTGGTTGTTCCCACTTAGGTCGTTCCCGTAGGGTGAGTAATTTTTCCCACTATGGCAAGCCTTTTAAAGGATTTAATAAAACATAAAATGAAAAAGGTAAGTCTAGTGTTTTGGTCACCCAGTAAAGGGAAGAACATTAACCTATTACCCAACAATCACAACAAACAAGTGGTTGATTTTTAAATCAAAATGATGATTTTCTACACTAAGTGAAGATGTTGCTTCACAACAAGCATTGGATTCATTTTAACCAGCATAGAATAAAGTTTGGTGACTATCCTAGGATTGATAAATTCCAGATTTTAAATTTCTATCCTAGGATTGCTTCATTTTACTTTTAAACCGAATTGAAAAATTATGTCCGCGGATGGCGTCGGAATCAAAATTTTCTTTTACAACCCCTGTATGTGCTAATACAGGCCACCAATGCATTAGAACAGTTAGCAAATGTGTTAAATGATCAAGAAGGGATGTGCTAAAATAGGTTGTCTATGCACCAAAGCAGTTAACAAATGCGCTAAAGGATCAAGAAGGGATGCGTGAAAACATGACGTCTATGGGCCAAAATAGTCCATGGATGTGCTGAAACAATCCATGGATGCACTCAAACAGTCCATGGATGCATTGAAATAGTCTGAGGATGCACTGAAACAGTCCGGGGATGCGCTGAAAAGAGGCCCATATGCACTAAAGTGCGACTCCAATCCATCACCTATCAGAATAATCTGCAATAAAAAGATTAAAATGGGGGGAGGCCCCACAATGGGCACCAAAAATGTGTTGTTAGAATAAGTGAACTAATTAAGAAGGTAAACTAACACACCAATGAGATTTAGATTGAAAGAAACTAATCTAGAAAACATAAATGCAAACTCTAAACAATAGCAACTCCTTCAAATTCGTCCCATTGTCCTCTATCTCCAAGGATTTGATTAAATTTGCTGGCTCTTAGTTGTGCAAGCAACAACTTGTTGAAATAACAACTTAGGAGAATGAGATTGATTGAAAATGCATGTGTATTACTATATGATTTAAGTTATGAAATTGAACTAAATTATTGTGCTTGATATTGCTAAAATGCTGATATGTTGATTTGAATGCAACTATAGTAACTGTGTATGAAATCTACGATGAAATCTACTTACAAGAACGTTGTATTTATAGATTTTCGAAAGACAAGAATCTAGTTGGCGGAGATCAATGGTTGAGATTCAAATTTGTTAGGATGAATAGTGAGATATGGAGAGGTTGAGAGAAAGGTGGAAGGTTGAGAGGAAAGTGGAAGAATGTTTTCAACCCACAAAACCATCCCCTTTCAAAAATGGAGATAAACATGGCATTTATCTCCTCATTTATGAAAATCGGTTGAAATTTGAGGATAATGCTAATTAAATAATTAAATTTATCTGATTATATGTGACATGTGCAAATGGAAGTTTCCAAAATTAAATAATTAATATTTAATTATGGGGGAGAAGTGAAAAAGAAAGGTAATTAAATATTTTACGATATTTAATTAACTGGGGTGAAAAAGATATTTAAATATATAATATTTAAATGTGAAATGAAGGATGAATATTCCATTGTTTTGAATTTAAATATTCAAACTTTCGAAATGAAATGATAATTAAATAAATAAATTATGAAATTTATTTAACTTAATTAAGAGGAAAATAGCAATAATTAAATAAACATATTTATTTAATTAAACTAGAAGAATTGGAAAAATGAATAATATAAATAAATAATTAAATTTATTTATATGTAGATGACTTTAGAATATTAATTAAATAATTCATATCTAATTAATTAACAAGTTTGAATAACCATGACCATTTTTAGATGTGTACACCTCTTACCTTGTAGAAGAAATTCACAATGACTTGGTAGGCCTGAGGGATGGAAGACCGCCTTTGGCTTTTAGGCATTATTCACTTTGGATGCATATGTTATTGTGGATAGGTAGGAAAGTTTATAGGAATTTCATGAGATTGAGGGAGAAGGATAATTAGGACAATGACTTACCTATGCAGATGTGGACCCACATTTAGGACCAACATTTCCTAGATTCTAACTATGTTGCTTTTTGTAATGAGTTCAAGTTTGGTGTTTTAGAGAAATTGGGTTTAATGCCTATTTAAAAAATTTAGAGGGGTGTGAAGGAGATTCTCAAGCCACTAGAATTTAAGGATAATACATCACAAAATCATAATTGGGGTGATCGGTATTTTCATACCAATTACACTAGTATTAGAATTTATGGAGCTTTGGTGCCACCCCATCGCCTACTAGTGTATGTATCTAACAGAGATTGGCTTTCATGGAAATAATGTAGCAATTGGAAACCATTGATAAATTACATTTGAAAAGTTATAGGAAGGAATATCTCATGCCCCCTAGATGCACTTCTCATATTTTGTGGTCAATTCAAAGGACGGTATTGAGAAATTCAATACCCTAATCAGCAATTATGGAATGAAATAAGATATAATAAGGAATAGTGACCCTGAATAATTCATTGATAGGGAGATGAAGGCAAGAAGAAGGTCTGGATTTCATCACCAGTTTCTCTACATACAAGATTTAATTAGGAACTTTCCTTTGGATGATGTGGTGGATAAGAGGAAGAATGAGTGGAGAACCATATGTGCTATAGAAGAAAAATCCATTTTATGTAAGTCCTTATGCTTAAATAAATGACCCATATAAGCAAGCTAAGGTATTGTTGGGTGCCTATAAGGAAAAAAGTCTCTTTGAGGTGGTGAAAGAGACTGAGGAGAGAGCCAAGATTGCTAAGGAGAAACATGATGCAAATTTCGGGAGCAAATCAACTCAATCTACAGCTCATGGTACTCGAATGCAAGCAATAGAAATGACAAGTGAACTAGCAGTCGACCCTTTGGTCACATATTCTAAAAAATAGTAGGGAGATAAAGATAAATGCAAGAAGAGTCTACTAAACACAATCCTATAAAGTAGGATGTGGATCAAAGGTTCCCCTCCCCTAAAATGAATGATTCCCTTGACACTTTTTTCTTAGCTAATAGGATTATGAAATGGGATTATGATGAAGAAGCAGATGATGATGTCAAGGTAAAGTCTTGCAAAGAATTCATAAGTGATGAAAATTTTATTTAGACTAAATATTTTAGGGAAATTTTCATACAACTCAGAAGCCAAGACATTAAAAGGAGAATTGAGATGCAAAAGTGCAAGTAGACCCTCATTGCAAGAGGAGGTTGAGAAAGAAAAAGAGGAAAATAATGAATAAAATTATTGCCATTAGCCCAGAGGATGCAAGAAAATTGATAAAGAGTAGTGGAATTCTATTATTTCCTAGATGGGACCTTACATCAGCTATTGCTTTATATGTGATCAAGAATGATCCAAGTTCTTCCATCTTTCAGGAACACTTTGATAATAAGGTGTTTGGTTCTAGTTTTAGTCCTAAATTGCACACTCTTGCAATATGGTCCATGGCACCTAAAGTTAGAAAGCTTGAGGTTCTAAAGTTAGTTGAAGAAGATATTGGTGTTTTGGTGGTAAATAGAGCCACTAAGATTACTTCCAAATAAGTTTCACAATTGACTTTTCATGCAACTAAGTTAATTGTAAACATTGCCCAAATATCTCAAGAAAGATATGACAAATTATTAGAGAAATACAATAGGCGTCTAGATGAATACAACAAGATGGTAGCTAATGTTGTGCAAGATAATTCAACACAAAAGAAATTTCCTTCTCCAAATTCCTCTTATGATTTATCTTCATGGGAAATGGAGACTTTGTCTTTGAGAATAAAGAGGTTTAAAAAAGAATTACAGATGGAAAAAGAGAATGTAAAGAAAGCTAAAAAAGAGGTTTCAAACGTGGAAACTGATATATTTGATGATGTTTTAAGACACAGGGTTTACTGATTGGTTCATAGGTCAAGTAATTTTTGGGATTTTTATATAATAATATTAATGAATCTCACCTAAGAGACACTCAAGCTCAAAATTCTTTCTAGAATGATTGCAGCAAAAGGAGTACAAGGGTTGGTGCTTTAAAGGGGATGATGCCAAACATGAAGGAAGACCTTGAAGCACCTACACACATACCTAAGTTGATGAAGGAATTTTACTTTGATGAAACGTTCAAATTTTGAAAACTTGAAGTGCCTATGCCCTTTCAGTTTGACGACAAAGGCTAGGTTTGCATCATGCTAAAAATTCCCTGAAGGCCCTCATTCTCGATTAAAATTTTGGAACTCAGAGGTCATCATGAAAATACCTTTGGTATAATATTTCTTCGTACATATGCTAGTGTGTATGTTCAATTTCATGCCATTTGGATGACTTCTGATGGGTTAATTAATGCATTACTGACAACAATCGAGCAAAATCTGGCATTGCAAAAAGTTACAATTTTTTAAATTCTAAAGGCAACCCATTTCTTGTTTTGGACTAAAAAATCTCTAGTTCTGATTTTGTCAAGAATTAAGGCCATTTGATGCATTATTTTAATTCCTTTTGATTGTGACAAACACGTCCTAGAGGTTAGTTTAGAAAGGAGGTACCTAAATTTTTATGGTTGGGCAAAGCTTGATTTAAAACCCATGTTTTAAATAATTGATTATAGCCGCATGCAAAAAAAACTAGCTCTGGTGGTCTTCGTTTGTGTGCAATGAAATTTCTCCATTTGGCCTACAAGCTAAATTAAAATTTACCCATTTTCTAATGTTTTCAAATGTTAATATTTAAAATATTGTGAATATCTTAAATTTTGTGAAAATGTGAAAAGGCATTTAGGGAAAATATAAAGTACATTTTCAAATTTTTTTATCAAATCAAACTTAATTCTTGCTTTTGATTGGTTGAAAGCATGGTAGTACGATTGCACATAGATGCATGGATAAGAATCACCCATCGCCAGTTTGTTGTGCAAAGGGAGAAGCCAATGAGCGATGCATTGTCTTATGTGATCGTATTTCATCTAGAAAGTTCATTTAATATTCATTTGTATAGGGAAGCTTTAACACATTTTTCAAGGTTTCCATTGCACTTTACAAACTCCATCGCCCATCGCTGAAATGAGAGTGAAGAACCAATTGAAAACACCAATGCTTGAGTTTGAGTGATTTATTATTATTTTATGTTCTTTCCTCAAGGCTATCCCAAATAGTACTCCAAATAGTCACGAGAAAGTTCAAATATTTTTATTTCATTGCACGATAGTAGCAATACCATCACACAATGCTAGTTGAAGTGGAAAAGTTAAAAATAAATCAGCTATGGTTGAGCTTGAGTGATGGCTCTTTTTCATCGCCCATTGCTAATATGGTTTCTCTTTACCGTCACAAATAAATGATGGTCAAGTTCATCTGATGGCTACGAGAAAATATTTGGGGAAAATAGAAAATATTTTTAGATTTTCTTATTAAACAAGAATAATTCTTGTTTTCTATTGGTTGGGAAACCCTTTGAAACTTCACGACAAGTTCTCATGGAAACTACATCATGCATCACCAAATTGAAATGGAAATGGAAGAAGAAAACAATTATGGCTTAAGGGGTTCCGATGGATTTCATTTTCCTTTGCAATTTTTATTAAAAAAAATTGAAGTTTATTATAAACTGTAACTCCATCTCCAATCTCTTCTTTCATGGAGAATACTAGAAACAAATTAATGATGGTTGATGATCTTTGGGAAACTTTTTTAATGTTCATATTCAAAGGGAAACTAAACAATTGGGCACAGACATTGAGCACCATGGTGAATGGAAGGAACATAAAATAATACTATTTGACATTTTTTTGGCTTCAGGTTTATTTTCAAGCACCTGTATAGGCTAGGAAGCTCTCTTTCATGCTCTAGAAAGTTGCCATAACCATTTCAATTTCCTGGGAATAAATTTTGGAAAAAATTTATACATTTTTTGGCTACCTATGAGGTGAAAAATTCTTGGAAACTATTTCCCACGACCCATAAATTAAATCAAGCATATGGGTAAAAGAGATGATTTTACCTATAGAGAAAAAAAGGTTAAAATGCAAGTTTGAAAATAATTTTTAATAGCTGGGTAAATGGGTCTTGACCTAGAAGTAAATATTTTTCACTTCCAAGTGAAAATAGAGTTGATAAATGAGTTTTTATAGCTAGGTAAATATTTCCATGAGATTTTCAAGTGAAGACAAGTTGAAGAGAGGGAAACTGAAGTAAAGAGAAATTATCTAAATTCTAGTTTGTTGCTAATTAGGGGATCTTAGATGTGTTGTGTGTCAGTGGTGGATTATCTTTAGGGATTTTTTCATTTTTCTCATTTCTCTTAAAATGTGAAGTTGGTTTCATTGTAAGGGGTTCTTATTTTTGGGGAGGCTTTTAGCTCTTGGGTTTTTCGGCCATGGAAGAGGCTATGTACATGATATCATTGAATGCTAATGGTAAAATTCTTTGTTTATTAGTCATTAATTGATAGTTCCTTTGTATTTTGAAACTGTGGAGAATATGAATACAATCTATTCTGCAATTTTCTATAATTGTGAATGATAATATGCTTTTAAACTATGTAATCAAGGGTTATATTAGTTTTTCAAGAACATTTGTTGTTCTAAATTAGTTTATTGGTTTTTTATTTTCCAATGGATAGAGTAAATGTTTTCCATGACCTAATAGGTATTTTATCATTTGCTACGGATTAATAAGTATGTTGCATAACAGGCTTGCTTAGGTTTGATTATAATAAGGTGAGAATCTAGCAGAAGATCATCAAAATATGTTTGGTTATATCATGTACAATTCTTAACATGTGACTATGTAGCCCAAAGTAGGAAATGGTTTTGCATGGATTTCTTTCCTCATCTTTAGAAGCAATCTTCAAATTTAAAAATCAAATTTCTATTTTAGTTGAGGTTTTATTTCTAGAAGCGCAATGTACTTTTGTTTTCTCATGTTATAAATGTTGAGTGTTGTGAATGATTAGCCATCCTTTTGAAATATTCCTTTTATTGAGTACTTACATGAGAATTCATCTGCTATTTGCAATGTACATGGTTATTGGCTGCATAAATTCATAGGTACATTGTATGGGATTACCCTCCTAGGTTTAGCAGAGCTTGAAGTGTAGGGGAGAAAAGTGTAATGTCCATCTTCCATTTTTTGGCCACTCATCTAGAAGTTCTAAAATATAAGGATTGGTTGTCCTTTAGAGGATTTTCAAGGTTAAGCTAGGAGAAACACCAATAGAATTATTGGGAGAAACATCAGTATTTTATGGTAAATTGGGAGTATAGCTCCAGAATAAATTGAAAATGTTTAGAGACATGGAAGGGAATTGAATGCACAAGATATTAAATGATGAATTGGGTTTGAAATATTTAAAATCATGGAAGGGTGAGTTAGGAGGCTTGCTCCCACATTTCAAGGAAGCTATTAGTCTCTATGATTATACCATGTTGAATAGTGTTGTTGATCACATGACTAGAATTGAAGTGACTATAGACACTTTTTTCAAGGAGACTAGGGTATTTATTGATGCTAGGTACAATTTACATAACTCCATAGTATAGAAAATACTGGATACTCAATGGACCACCGAGGAGGAGTATAATACATGGCTTGGAAAGTTCACAGATGAAGCCTTAGATAAAGTATGGATAAAATTATTTCCTCTTGGTTATAAGGTTGATGAAAAATTGTGTTGATGTGGAAGTGTTCTACTTTTTCCTTTTCTTGATTTTATGCTTTTTATCCTACGATTTTGGAGAGCATGTGGAAAGTGTTTTTTCTCATTTAAAGAGTGTCTTCATTGAATAAGGAGATTTTGGGAAGGTGGTAAGTATCTACATCGAAATATAGGAAATAACTTTGTCTTATATGAATACTCCTCCCAGGTTTTGAAAATATAATGGTCTTTGAAATGTAAATGGGATGGTCAAATGAGAAAGTCACATTTGTACATTAGCCTAAGGCTTCGTTTTCTCCCTTTTTTTATAAAATGGAATTCAGGTCCAAGTGTAAGAGTGGCTAGTTGATATATCTTAGAGAATTTTTGTAACCAAGTCTAGATAATAGAATTATGAGTCTATTGTAGGTTTTAAAAAGTTTTTGAATCTTGTAATGGTGGATGTTAATAATAGTATTGCCATATTTTGAAATTTAAATGGAAATTACTCAAGTCCAACATTTTCCATTATATACTAAATGCATAGATTATGAATATAAATCAGTCAATGATTATTTCTATTCATCTTCATTATCTTTCCTTTGAATTTTTATTCATTGTTAATACACTTATTTGAAGAATGAGTTAAATCAATTTTAAAATGGATAAAGGTTTATGTGAATGTATGCATTGATAGTTAAGTATTGTTGGTTTAGTTTTTGAGTTCAATGGTGTAAGGCACCATTGAAAAGCTTTGTTGTGATATGTATAATGCTATTAGATGTTTTCAAATTTCATGGTCTAAGATTTTGCACCATAGGATAAGGTACTAGTCACCAGAGGTCATTTTTATGTTATAGTTTCCTAGATCTTTCATCACAACAACATTCAAATCAATTTTTGTCTTAATTTTCTATTCAAATGTAAGTTGGTATGAAATTATGACATTTTCACATAGTTTAGTGGTACCATCATAAGGATTATTCATATCTTTAATTTTTTCATCCATTAAGAAATTAAAGGAGAATTTTTCTCTTGAATTTACTGTTGGAACACAAAAATATAGTAAGAGGGGGGTTGAATTAGTAGATCTTAAAAATTCTTATATATATTGGTGCAGGAGCACCCCATAGTTCATCTAGGAAGGTTGTCTAGAAGTTTATTAATTGGAAATTTGTTTAGGCCACACGTAGCATTCTCTTTCTAAATTCTCGACTTTGTGCCTTAGAGGCATTTGAGAACATGTAATGTGTTAGTGAAGGTCATGTTGACCATTTGTTAGATTGAGGTTTGCCTACAAGGATGGTCTAATACCTTTGTCAACCTTCCTAGGTGTTAGTTTGTGTTAGTTTCTCTTAAATTTTACAAATAAGGCCTATGGAAAGCCCCAAGTTTCCATGGAGTAGCTAGGACCAAGCTTAACTGATTTAGAAACCTATATAAGGTGTGTCTCAACCTGAAAGGAGGGTTGGAAGCTTTTGTATTGTTAAAAATTCATGAATACAAGTGAGGACAGTAAGAAGGTTGTGTAAATTCTATGTTTTGTTTTGAATTTATGTGATCAGGAGCGATCATGGCACTATGAGTAGATGTAGAGTGTAGTGTAGTTGTTCTTAAATATTTTTGTTTTAGTATTATTGAGTGTGTTCAATTTTCAGGTGTGCTTTGTAGTTAGTTTGTTCCTTTTAAGTTGCTATTATGATTGGCAGATTGTACATAATGGAGGTTTAGTTACATTCCCACTGTACTTTGTGTACGGTCCCTTGGGAACTGTGACTAGGCTCCATGTTTGTAAATAGGTTAGGGCTAGGAGTGCTCAGGAGTAAGGGAATCATGGAGAAAGTCTTCTCCTAGGCGAGCTTGACAGTGCCCGGCTAGGGAAGACAGGAAGTGCAAAGCACTTGATTTGTAGGGGTAACCTTTCCCTGTCAAATCATGGTGTGGAGAGGGTAGATAGATGCCTTGCAAAGACTTGGCATGAAGGAGGAGGCTTCACCAGTCCATTTGAATGGAGAATAAACTGACAGTTTACTGTGTGGTCAGGAAATGGCTTAAAAAAGGCCTAAATTGCTAAATGGAGGGTTATGGCTGTGTACAGACAATCGAGGATTAAGGATTCTAGAATATTTGAGGGATAGACACCAGGACCAAGAATCCAAAGAGAAGAACCTATGTTCTTTGGACAACTTTAGAGTTCTAACCTGATTTCTTAGAGTTGGAGAGCTAATTGGGGCTCTTTGGCTAGTAGCCTTTTTAACCCTAAGTGAGGGGTTGGTGGAAGCGATGGAAAGATGGAGTTAGGTGGATATTTCAAAGCCATAACAAGATGGAATGAAGTTAGTTTGAACATATACACACCCCTGGAAAGCTAAATTTTAGTTATTGGAGGATATTAGTCTTTAGGGAAGATTAAGGGCTAAGGAAGAGTTAGAGGCATTGATCCAAGATTGACTTGGTAGATTTAATTGTGATAGTAGTGGGGTTGACAAGGTGAACCAAGGGAACCTAAGCAAGCATTAGGTCCTTCAGGTTAAGGTGATGGAGAGTGACACCATAAAGATCTTCCAAGTGAGACCCAGAGCATGGAACAGTGATTGTTCCATCCAATCCTACCCTATCAGATTGGTATCAGAGCAAGTTAAATATTTGGGATAGAATATTGTATATTAGACCTGGAATCTGGTGGTTCCACAACCATGGTGACAAACATTGAGTTGGAAAATAAGGTCAAAGATCGGGAGGAAGCAATGGAAATATGGAGTTAGGTGGATCTTTTAGATCCATAAAAGGATGGAATGAAGTTATTGTGAGAATCTACACACCCCTGCAAAGCTAAATTTTAGTTATTGGAGGATATTAGTCTTTAGGGAAGATTAAGGGCTAAGGAAGAGTTAGAGGCATTGCACCAAGATTGACTTGGTAGATTGAATTGTGATAGTAGTGGGGTTGGAAAGGTGAACCAAGGGAACCTAAGAAAGCATTAGGTCCTTTAGGTTAAGGTGGTGGAGAGTGACATCATAAGGATCTTCCAAGTGAGACCCAGAGCATGGAACAATGATTGTTCCATCCAATCCTACCCTATTAGATTGGTATCAGAGCAAGTTAAAGATTTGGGATAGAATGTTGTATGTCAGACCTAGAATCTAGCAGTTCCACAACCATGGTGACAAACATTGAGTTGGAAAATAAGGTTGAAGATCAGGAGGAAGATAATAGGAGGTTGAGAGAAAGACTAGCTCAACTCGAGCAAGCATTGAGCAATGTGCAAATCAAGGCCGATGAGGTCAGTGATAGATTGGAGGGCAGAGTACCAAAGAGTGAAGAGGTTGCAAAGGAAGACAAGACACCTGAACCTGACCCTATTCTGCAAGAGGATCGTTTCTTGAAGGCATTGAAAGCTTTGAGTGGGAAAGCACTTGAAGGCATACCAATGTTCAATGGAAAATTGGATGTTGATCTAGTCCTAGATTGGATAGAAGGCATGGAAAACCATTTTGAATGTGATGGAGTCACTGAAGCATAGAAGGTGAAGGTGGCCAAGTCTAGATTGCGAGGATCTACCTTGACATGGTGGAAATTCATTCAGACAAAGAGGGAAAAGGAAGGAAAGAAGCCTATTTCAACTTGGAAGGGTATGGTGGCAAAAGTGAGAGAAGCATACGTACCAGATGATTATGAGATTCAGTTACACAAGAAGAGAAAAATCTTGAGGAAAAGAGACCAAGATGTGAACACTTACACTAAGGAGTTTCAAAAGCTTTGTATGGGGTCCAATTTTTCAAAAGATGAAAGTCTCAAGGTGGCTAGGTATCTTAACGGCTTGAAGTGGAACATTCAAGAGGAGATGACTCTTCTAAGTCCTAAGATAGTACACCAATGTTACCAATTAGCTATTAATATTGAGGAAAGAAGCAAGAGGAAACATGATTAGGCTTCTAAGAGTAGAGGCAAAGGTAGAGATCAAAGAGATCAAAGAGGACATAGAGGTGGCTACCAAGGTAGAGGAACTGAGCAAAGAAACCAAGGTGAATCTAAACTCACTGAGCATGGAAGTGAAACACCTTCTAGAGGAGGTTATGGAAGAGCTAGAGGCTCTCAAGGAGGATCAAATAGAGGAAGAGGAGCAGGCAGGAGCAATTCATACTTTGCTAATATGAAGTGTTATCATTGTGGTCAAGTAGGCCATCCAGCTTATAGGTGCTCAGAGAAAGCATCTTCATCAAACTCTAAGAAGAGAGTGGCATATGCTCAAAAGGACACCATGAGTACTAAATCACCAGAGGTAAGTCACATTGAATCTAAAATGGGGGAGAACCTGATGTTTAGGAGAGTTTTGATTAGACAACTAGTCAAGGAAGAGCCAAAACAAAGAAGAGCTTTATTTAGAGTGAGATGCAAGATACTTGGGAAAGTATATAAGTTTATTGCGGATTCAGGTTCAACAGGTAACATCATCTCAGAAGAGGCAGTAAGGAAGTTGAAATTGGAGAAGGTACCCCACACTAACACCTACAAAGTAACATGGTTGAACAAAGGGCAAAGTGTTCTTGCTAATGAGCAAGTACCGATGGATTTTTCCATTGGAGGGTACAAGGATAAATTGATTTGTGATGTGTTACCCATGGATGCATGTCATCTACTACTAGGAAGACCATGGCAGTATGACAGAAGTGCCATGTATGATGGGAAGGAGAATACTATTTCTTTCAAAAAGGATGGGAAGACATTTAAATTGAAGTCACTTTCAGAAGAGGAAGAAGGACAGTCAAAGACACCTAGTGTCTTGTTAAACAGTGGTAAGAAGTTCCTTAACAATGTACATCAAGGGGGTGAAGGATATGTGATCATGTTGTAATCCAAAGAAGAGGACAAGACTGAGAAAATAGTCATACCTGGAGCAGTCTAGAAGTTGCTTTAGAAGTATAAGGACATAGTGAGTGATGGTGCACCTGCAAATTTACCTCCAAAGAGAGCCATTAGTCATCAGATTGACTTCATACCAGGAGCTTCATTGCCAAACAAAGCAGATTATAAGCTTACACCAGATCATAATCTAGAGGTAGCTAGACAAGTGCAAGAGTTATTGGATCAAGGATTGATTAGGAAGAGCATCAGCCCATGCGCAGTACTAGTGGTCTTAGCAACCAAGAAAGGAGGCAAGTGGAGATTATGCACTGATTCTAGAGGAATAAATAGAATCACAATCAGGTATAGGTTCCCTATCCCTAGGATTGAAGACTTGATGGATTGTCTGGGAGGAGCTAAGCACGTCACCAAGTTGGATCTCAAGAGTGGATACCATCAAATTAGAATCAAGAATGGAGATGAGTGGAAGACAACATTTAAGACAATAGATGGATTTTATGAGTGGATAGTTATGCCATTTGGCCTCTCTAATTCCCATAGTACATACATGAGGCTCATGAATGAAGTGCTCAAGGAATTTACAGGGATATTTGTGGTGGCATATCTTGATGATATACTCATCTTTAGCAAGACAACAAAAGAACACCTAAAGCATGTGGAGATGGTTCTTAGAAGATTGCAAGAAGAGAAGATAGCCATCAACCTAGAGAAATGTGAGTTCTCAAAACATGAGTTTGTATATTTGGGTTTTGTAGTGTCCCAAGGATCATTGAAGATGGATCCAAGCAAGGTGGAAGCTATCCTAAATTGGCCTATGCCAACCACAGGGACAAAGGTAAGAAGTTTTCATGGTTTGGCTCAATTTTATAGAAAATTCATAAAGAAATTTAGTGGCATATGTGCACCAGTCCTAGATACAATCAAAGGTGGTTTGAAGACTAAGTTTAAGTGGACTCAAGAAGCTGAGAAAGGTTTTGAGAAACTGAAACAAGAAGTGGCAACTCAACCTATTCTCTTCTTACCTAGCTTTGACAAGTTGTTTACTATGGAGTGTGATGCTAGTGGAGTGGCAGTAGGAGGAGTGCTAAGTCAAGAGGGAAGGCCTATAGCTTTCTTCAGTGAAAAGCTCAATGAAGCTAAGAAGAAGTATTCTACCTATGACCTAGAACATTATGCTTTAGTTCAGTCACTTAGGAAGTGGAGGCATTACCTTCTACCCAAGGAGTTTGTGGTCTTTACTGACAATCAGGCACTTAGTTATATCAACACCCAAGAGAAGTTGAGCAATAGACATTTGAAATGGATGGAGTACATCCAAGATTTTACTTTCACCATCAAGCACAAGAAGGGACAATTGAACAAGGTAGAAGATGCACTAATCAAGGGATTGCTGATAGTGCAAGATATATAGATCAAGAGCATTGGAATAGAGAGCTTCAAGAATCTCTATGAGGAAGATGAAGACTTCTCAGAGGCCTACAAGGTATGTTCTGACTTTGAGAATAATTTTCATAGCCAATACTCAGAATATACATTGCAAAGTGGATTTTTATTTAAAGGGAATCAGTTATGTGTTCCAAAAGGATCAATGAGAGAAAACCTCATCCAGGAAAAGCATAATGGTAGTCTTAGTGGACATCTTGGCATCAACAAAACATTGGAACTAGTGCAAAGGTTCTACTATTGGCCTAAGTTATCAAGGGATGTCAGGAGGTATGTGGAGCAATGTGTAGTGTGTATGAAAGCTAAGGGAGGAGCTAGTAATGCTGGTCTATATCAGCCCCTATCCATTCCTAATAGGCCTTGGGAGTGTGTTAGCATGGACTTTATGGTAGGAATCCCTAAGACCAAGACATAATTTGATAGTGTCTATGTGGTGGTAGATAAATTCAGCA
>CM021108.1:510880640-511089243 GCA_007115665.2 Sequoiadendron giganteum | reverse complement strand
TATAATCACTTCAATGTACATTATTCTTACCGATGAAGAGTCATCAAAATATCAAGGGGACACCAAAATTTCTCTCTTTGAATGGTCATTATCTCAACAACGAACTTCATTTTTTTTTTCATATGTCACCATCACTATGTTGAGTAGGCACTAAAACATCTCCTTCTGACATCATGAAGTCCTTTCAAATATCTTCATGAGAACTCCATTGTAACTTTGAAGGGACTCCTAAAGGACTCCCATCGACATGTTGAGGTCTCTCTGATTAGATGCCTATGCATCCACACCTTCCTCTATCACATCACCCTAGCCAATGCAATCAAATAATACAAAATTTTCACCATGTCATCTTCATACTACACATCACACTTTCCATCTTGGACATACTTCATTGCAGGACCCACCTATAGAGTATTGAGGGGACACACGATAGAGTCTATTTGAATTTCAAATATCTCTTCGATATAGCATTGAATCTTTCCATTGCTTCATCAATGAGACAAAACACTTGGCCTCTTTGATAATATGAAGTCACTTTGGTAGATGGTAAATGTAACCTTTGAATTCTAGGAAAGGGAGCCGGTTTCCCTATAAATGTAACTAGTAATAACAAGTCACCAACAAAATAGAACACTTCTTGAATGTTGTTACTGTAGACTTCTCATTTCACCACTTTGATGAACTTGTGCAACACTTTGCAAGATATCCTTTCTACACTATGAATGACCTACACATTTTGAGATTTTGAACCACACATTTTTACATTGATGACAATAATATGCCAACAATATCCCCATTTTTCATTGATGGAAAAACTCTAAATTCACATACAAATTGTAACATTTAAGCTCTATAGAAATTAAGTTATTTACACAACATCTCACTCCCCCTTGACATGCATCTCATCCATGATCCTATGTGAGCATTTTCCACATCTCTCCCTCTTTGGCATCAATGGAAAAGGGTAGGCTCCCCTTGAAAAAATAATCCTCCTAGCCGAACCTTTGACACAATTTCTAGGGATAAGCGAATCATAAGTGAGGCTCCCCCTAGATGCATACTTTATCACAAGAATCTAGTGAAGTGGTGTGGGAGTAATTGCTCCTTGTTTTTGCCTCAGATATTTAAATTTCTCTATGGGGAGCGGCTTGGTGAATATGTCAGCTACATGTTCTTTTGTTGGAACATATTCCATGTTGACTTCCTTATCTATAACCTTTTCTCAAATAAAGTGATACTTAGTATATCTATAATTTTTTCTAGAATGCATCACGGGATTCTTTGAAATGTTTATGGCACTTGAATTATCACAAATAATTGAGATTTGGTTCTTTTTACTCTACCTTGATGTATTTAAGTGTATTATTCATCCATAAGACTTGAGTACAACAAGATACTTATGCTACATACTCTATCTCAGCTAAGAAGATGGTCACCAACTCTTGCTTCTTGCTCATCCATGAAACCAATCTATTTCCCAAAAAGAAAGCTCCTCCACTAGTTCTTTTTCTATCATCCATACTTCCAACTCAATCAACATAAGTATATATAGTCATTTTGAAATATTTTATTTTGGGGTACCATACACCATAGTTAATAGTGCTTTTAATATATTTGAAGATTCTCTTTACTACATTGACATGAGACTGTTTAGGTGTAGCCTAATGTATGGTATTAATGCAGTTAAGTATAGCAAGATTTCTATCATTGACCTATACATGGTCTAATTTTCCTCATGTGATCATGGGGGTACTAATTGGTCTACTATCTTCCATGCCAAATTTCTTAATCATTTCCTTAGCATATTTAGTCTAAGATATGATTATCCCATTTTCTATTTTGAAAATTTGTAGCCCAAGAAAAAAGAAAACTCTCACAACATAGCCATTTAAAATTCATCTTGCATGTGTGTAGAAAATATTTGACACATTTTATTATTGCTACCTTGAAATATTATATCATCTACATAAACAACAACAATAATCATGTGCTCACCTTTTAATTTGAAATACATATTACTATCTGCACATCCCTTTTTGAATCCTTATTGTTGCAGGTACTCATCCAATCTAGAATATCATGTTCTAGGTGGTTTTTTTAGACCATACAAATGCCTTCCTCAACCTACAAACATAATATTCTTCTTCTAAAATATGAAAACCTTTTGGTTGTTCAATATAGACTTCCTCTTCAAGGTTGCCATTCAAAAATGCAGATTTAACATCAAGTTAATATAGTTTAAATCCTTTATAAAAAAATGCAAGAAACATTCTAATGGCTTCTAATCTTACAATAGGTGAAAATGTCTCTTCAAAATTAATTCCTTCAACTTGTACATACCCCTTGCATACTAGTCTAGCCTTGATCCTAACCACAACTCCATATTCATTCAACTTATTTATGAATACCCATTTTTTACCAATTACATTCTTGCTTGATGGCCTAGGAACTAATTCCCATGTCTTGTTCTTCTCAATATGATTAAGTTCCTCTTCCATGGATTTTATCCAACTCTCATCCTTGTTGGATTCATTAAATATTTTTGGTTTGATCTAAGATAGGAGGGAAAATTTACTTTTTCCTTATTTCATACAAGTCTCCTCCTTGTCTAAACTCCTTCATTCTTGTCACCAATTATTTGTTCTACAAGATGATACTTTATCACATATTTCACAAGGGTTCATTCAATTTCCTCTTCATTCTCTTCTTCTTGTTCCTCCTCTTTGACTATTGGACCTACATCATCATCTTCATATTTAGTCTCAAAATTATTTCTTCTGGACTTACCCTAATTTGTATTCTCATCTATCTTGACATTAATTCTTTCCACAATCTTGTGTAGCCTCTTGTTAAAGCACTTGTAAGATTTTCTTTGAGTGGAATATCCTAAAAATATTCCTTCATCAGAACTTGATTCAAAGCTTCCCAAGTCACCCTCTTCTCTTTTAATGTAGCATTTTCTACCAAATACCTTGAATTACTTGACTGATGTAGGCTTTCCATACCATATTTTGTATGGCGTTCTACCACTATTTTCTCTTAGATGTGATTTTTTTAATATACACAATAGTATGAACTACTTCCTTCCAAAATTTATCCACTAGATTTACCTCATTTAACATGGCTCTAGCCATTTCCTTCATAATCTCGTTTCTTCTTTCTACCACACCATTTTGTTGTGGTGTTCTATGTATTGAATATTGTCGCTTAATTCCATGATTTTCACAATATTCTTTGAATTGACTTGATGTAAATTCTCCACCTTTGTTTGATTTGAGACACTTAATTTTTCTTCTAGTCTCCTCCACTAGGTTTTTGAAAATTTTGAACTTCTCAAATACTTCAGCTTTCTCCTTTAGAAACATGACCCAAGCCATCCTAGTATAATAATCAATCAAGAGCATAAATTATCTATTGCCATGCAACCCCCTTGTCCATTTTGGACCACACAAATCAGTATGAACTATTTTTGAAGGTTTTATGGTTGAATGATCCTTTTTTGGGAACTTAAACCTTCTTTTCTTTCCTTGTTGGTATCCTTTGCAGATTGGATTTTAAGGTTTTACAATCGTAGGCATGTTACTAACTAGTCCTTTTGATTTTATCTTCACTAATTTTTTAAATTTTACGTACCCTAGTCTTCTATACCACAAAGTTTGTAGATTTTACTATCAGTTCTTATCCCTTGTGCAATTGTCTTACCATTCTTTCTTATCTTGCAACCCTCAAAGTTAAATACAATTTTGTACCCACTATCACACATTTGGCTGACACTAAGAAGGTTATGTTTCAAATCCTCAAGATGGAGGA
Organism: Sequoiadendron giganteum; assembly: GCA_007115665.2. Taxonomy (NCBI): domain Eukaryota; kingdom Viridiplantae; phylum Streptophyta; class Pinopsida; order Cupressales; family Cupressaceae; genus Sequoiadendron; species Sequoiadendron giganteum. The sequence goes on along the minus strand of CM021108.1, from coordinate 511,085,433 downwards.
CATATTTTATGTTATTCTTTCCATCTAAGCTCAAGACCCCTTTATCATGAATTTTGATGGAAAAATTATCTCCTAGACTTACTAACCATTCCTTACACTTCTTGAGTTTAAGGCATTTTTTTTAATCTCCAGTCATATGCTTGGAGCAGCCACTATCAATCAACCAAAAATTTTGTTTCTTTGCATGCAATGTTGTTTGGAAAATCATAGATTGAGTGGAACTCTACCCTTTATATTTCCCTACCTTCTTAGGTTTCTTTTCAGAAATCTTTTCCTTTTTCTCGGAACCTTTAGTTCCTTTTTCAATTTTTGGGGATGATTTTTTCTTCTTTTCAGACTGATCATTTGGTTATATAATTTTTTTCTACACTCTCTAGATACATGACCAAAGTTTTTTTAATTGTAGAAGACTATATTAATGTCAACCAAGGGAGAAAATGGATTTTTTCTTACAAGGTTTGTATTCCTCCTTGGAATGACTCTGCATTCTCTAGCTCTATGACCAAAATGATTACATGTACAGAAATACCCATAGAAATATGATGAGTACCTGGTCATGGCATATCCTTTAGCTAGAGGTGAAAATATTCTTTGTCTCAAATTTATGGACTATTGGACTATTGTGAAGCCTTCAACATCTATCCTTTTTGTGTTCTACTTCTTTGACCGAGTAGGGGTGGTATTGTTTTCTTTATTGTCTTCTATAAGCTTCTTCTCTTTATCATATTTCTTTGCCTTAGCAAACTTATTTTCATCTTCAGTGACATCCTTATTTTTAGGTTTTTCATCCATAAGGACTACAATTTATTCAGCCCTAAATATTTCATAGAGTTTTGTAGAGGCATCAACAAATGAGCTCTCTCCTTTCACTAGTCCTAAGCCAAATTTTTTGTTATTCTCTGGTTTTGCATACTTATCAACTCATTCAAAATGTATGAACCACCATTTAATTTCAAACCCTTACTAATATTTTAATTATCTTTCTCCAATTCTTTTCTCAGGTTGATTATTTTTCCCTCAAGCTTCAAACATATTTACACTTCAAATTATAGTTTAGACTTCATCACTTCTTTAATTATTTTAGCTTCGTTAGCCTAAAGCTTTAGGTTTTCCACCATCTTATTGAATTTATCAAGTTCTTGAGCTAATTTATTAGTCTCCTTTTGATCACTCTTTCTTAGTTTCTTTCTTTCTCTTTTAAGATCATCAAAATTATCTCTCAGTTCACCAAGATCTTCAAGGGCACAAATCAATTCCCCCTCAATATCAAAAAATTCTTCCTCTTCTTCATCATCAGAATCCTTAATTGGTTCATCCTTATGATCCTTAGAGTCCTAGGCCATAAAAATGAATTCTTCCTCCATTACAAGAGAATGATAATATTCCTTATTTGAACTATCATTAGCATCAAATGAATCAATTCCTTCCTAAATGTGCAGGATCTTCTTTCTCTTTCCAGAAATATTTCATTTAGGATAATAAGGTTTCTTCCTTTTTCTATCTTATTCTTTCTCATCATTATCTTGTTTATCATAAGGTCACTTGGAAGAAAAATGAACTATTCTACAACAATTAAAACACTTGAAGGAAAACTTACTTTTATACTTCCCAAATCCTCTCCTCATTCTTCTTATGAAGTTTACTTCTTCCACATCAACCTCTTCATGGTATAATGTAGAGGAAATATCCTTTTATTTCTTATCTACCTCATCCTTTTCCCTTTTAATAATCTTGAATATGGCTTCTCTTATGGTTGAATTTATATCTCCCATTCTCATCTCATATGTCATAAATATTCTATGTAGTTCATCAAGGGTGATCTTATCCACTTCTCTTCCTTCTCCAATCATAGATATATTGGGATCATATTTATTTTTCATAGATCTTAGTACCTTTAACACAATGATATCTTCTTTTACTTATTCTCCAAATCCTCTAATAGAGTTTACTACACCATCAACTCTTAGAAGATATTTTGTAATATTAACCTCTTTAGTCATCTTTAAGCCTTCAAATTTTTATCTCATTACTTGGATATTTTCAAGCTTCACCTTGTTGTCTCCTTCATAGATGTTTTTCAAATTTTCCAAAACATCATATGAAATTTTACAATGCATAACCTTGCCATGCACAATATCTAACAAATTTTTCATAATGGAAAATCATTAGTTTTCATTATTCTCATAGTCCTTTCTTGCAACATCACTGGGAAGAGTAGTAGGGAGAATGTATTTGATTTTGACAGACATCTAGACATCAATTCCTAGGGATCCTAAATATCCCTTCATCAATGAGCTCCACATAGCATATTTTATTCCATCAAACCAAGGTTTCTTGCTTGAACCTTCATGGTTTTTCATTGTGTTCACACTACTAGAATCTAACTAAGTTGATTAAGCTTCTCCTAGGGAACCTATGGCTCTGATACAAATTGTTGAAACACAACAATCTACTGAGAGGGGGGTGAATTAGTAAATCTTAACAATTCTTATAAATACTTTATCAATATTAATCATTTCAAAACCTTAATGTGCATATTTTTTCATAATATGTAGATCCAAAAATAAGCACACACAATCATCACATAGCATAGGATATACATGGAAAACCCAATATGAGAAAAACCATGGTGACAAATGTTATTAGGATTTATTTTCCTAATCTAGCCTCACAAGCTTGAAGTCTAGTTACAACTTTTTAAGGGAACCAACCCTAAGGAGACTCAAAGGAAGCACACATTCCCTAGTTTGAGCACCTACCTAGATATCTAATGCCACCCACTAGTCAAATTTATTATATAGGATATTAAAAATTTGAAGATAATTGTATGTTGCAACTTATTTGCAACTATACATACATGTATGTCGAAAAAACTATGACTTATCTTCTACTCTTCATTTCTTTATCCACTCCGCATTCACCTTTTTTTATGCACCTTTATTCTCTACATCTACTACTTTCTCAACAACACGTCCCCTTTTCTGTAATACACCAGATTGAAGGAGTGGAAACCAAAAAAAAACCACCAATACAATCAAGGGGTTTACTCTGAATGTAAATCTAGAGTTGAATTCTTGAATTTTTTTTGGCTCAACTTATTTAGGGATAGTGCATTCTTTCTCTACAATTATATTCTCAAAACTTTTTCACTCCCAATTCTTATTTCCCCACACTTATCTCTCTCTCCTTTCCAACCACACACACTAACTCATTAGATTTATCTTCTTTTTAATTGGTAGACACTTCCATGATCCATGCATCACTGACCAAGGAGACTTGATTCAACTATTAGGGTTTTCATTCTTTTCTTCTTTAGGAAGAATACACTACATTGAGCCATACCTGCATTAATTTCTATAAAAAAAAATATTCTAGGATTGGAGATCAGTGAACCCTAAATGATATGCATTTAATGTATTCTTCTTTGCATTATATTTTAACCCAATATTTTTTCTCTTAGCACTCTATGTCACCATTCTGCAACTCATATGTCACCATTCTGCAACTCAAATCACCAATAAAGTTGATTGATGGAGTAGGTAGACCAATTAATTTGATTTTTATGGTTGGCTATTAGTTAGAAACCACTTTCATGGACTTAACCTTTTGAAACCAGCACCTTCAAGTTTTGATTGTTGATTTTGTCTCTACGCTCCAAGATCCATGGTTCAATTATTCTATAGAAGGGAATCATAAGTTACTCACTCCAAACTCTTTCTTTCTCTTAAATAAACTACCTTTGATCACTATTTCCACATCATCGTCACACAATTCACAAGGATGTGAATTTCTTAGTTGAGTGAAAATTCTTCACCATTTATCATCACACTTCACCAAATACTATAACCTTCTGCCATGTATCATAGGCTTACTTGATTTTCATCTCCATGTACCTACCACACCATCACCAACCATCATCCATAATATCATTATATAGAAGGGACTCACTATAGAATCACTTTGATGTACATTATTCTCACCTATGAAGATTCATAAACATATCAAGGAAACACCAAAATATGTCTCTTCGAATAGGCATTGTCTCAACAATGAACTTCCACCATTCTTCATATGCCACCATCACTATGTTGAGGAGACACGAAAACATTTCCTTGCTACATCATGAATTCATTTTGAATAGCTTCATGAGAACTCCATCATAACTTTGAAGGGACTCATAAAATACTCCCATCAACATTTTGAGGTCTCTTCAATTAGATGCCTATGTATCCACAGCTTCCTCTGCCACATCACCCTAGCAAATGCAATCAACTACTACCACCTTTTTTCTATGTCATATTTTTATTATACATTACACTTTCCCTCCCATACATACTTCATTGCAAGACCCGACTACAAAGTATCGAGGGGACACATGATATAGTCTCTTTGAACTGCCATTATAACTTCGATATAGGATTGAATTTCCATCACTTCATCGATGAGAAAAAAAACTAAGGCTCTCTAATAACATAATGTCACTTTGATAAATGCTAAATGTAAAGTTTGAATGCTAGGAAAGGGAGATAGTTTCCCTATAAATGAAATTAGTAATAACAAGTCATTGAAAAATAGAATAATACTTGAACGTTGTGACTATAGAGTTCTCATTTAACCACTTTGATCAACTTGTGCAACACTTTGTAATATATGCTCTCTACACCATGGATGACCTACACATTTCTATATCTTGAACCACACCTTTTAACATCAATGACAATAATATTCTAACATTTACAATGTATATGATAATTAGCAGAAGAGAATCTAAAAATGCATTATAGGAATCACCCTCCTAGGTTTGGCAAGGCCCAAAGTGTAGACAGAAATCCTAGAAAGCTTTCACTTGTTCATTGGCCAATCCCTCAAAGTTATTGACAACATAATTTGGCACATTCATAGATAATTTTTTAGATAAGCTCGGTTCATTAAAAATAACAAATAGATTGGCAACTCTTCTAGGGATAAAGGTAGTCCAATGTCTCTTGGTTAGATCATGTATAGTTAGTCAATCAAATCCTTTATTATTTTTTTTCCAAAGAACAATTTATAAAATCCTCATCATAAGTTACATATGTATTATGTGGGTCAAGTTCTAGCTCTCTTTTCTATTTCTCATCAGGCTATGTTCAAATTTCTCTCTAGATTTAAAAAAGCTTCTAAAAATTAAGATATATTTTTATTTCTCCATTTAGTGGGTGACGACTCTAAAGTCTCTTGTGTTAGTGAAAATTTAAACATTTAAAAGAAAGAGATAGAGAGATATTTGTAAGGAGAGATTTTAAGCCATGAGAGGAACCAGAAGAAATATGAAGAATCTTGATCAAAAGCTAGAAGAAAAACTACCATGAACTAGGAAGTCATTATGGAAAGAAATGAATGTGGAAGCAATTAAATCAGTTAATACTCTTGATTCTACTTCTACAATTTTAAATGAAAATTATCATAAAGAAACATTTGAATATGGTATGCCTCTTAACAATGAGGGAAATATTGGTACAATTGAACCCCCTATTACAACTAGCCAACCTATTCCTAATCCTCTCGTTTCAATAGAATATGAACCCTATAAATTTTACAATAAAGAATCTAAATCCTTAGTCGAAAAGGGAATTATTGGGGGTACTTATATGTTTAATGAAGATAATTTCAATCTAGGAGGGAGATCACATAGTAGTGTTGGATAGGACAACTAAGATGGGGTGTGAATTAGTTGTCACAAATTATAATCTTCAATTCAATTATGGAAACTAATGCATACACTGCTTAAATGATTAATCATCAAATGCTAATGTTGAAACTAAAATCCAATGCATAAACACAATAACACCATATTTACGTGGAAAACCCAATGAGGAAAAAACCACAGTGAGGATTAACTCACACTATAAAGAATATCAAAATTAATTACAAAAGGCTCACTGCCTGAGACAAGACTCACTACCTACAATAAGGACTCACTGTCCAACATGGCTACAACCCAAAGGGATCACTGAAATAGAGATACAAAGAAAAATTATTATAGAGAGACAAACAATCCAAATGCAACAAAGGATTCCACCATAATCACTGATCAACTTACATGAATATTAGATTTTTCCTTTTTCTCACTCCATCCAAAAATTCAATGTTAAGCTTCACACTGATCTACAACACACATAAATCACACACACTTTCTAAATAGCATCAAATTCATATCTAATCTTTCAATTATCTTCCTTATTTTCTCTTGTACAATTTTCATTTCTAGCTCATCTTTGTTGGGAAATTTTGGCGATCTCAGAAAAGCATCCAAGAATATTAGTTCCTTTGATAACTTTAATTTCAAATAGATTTCCTAAAAAACATGTACAACTATGTCACAAAGTGAAATCAGACACAAGTCATTTCCCACATTAATCATTTTGAGAGAAACATGCAAATTTAGTTTCAACAACAAACATTAACAGATTCTAACCAAGAAACATGAAACATGAAGTATGAGGCAAAACACATAGATTTACATGGGGAAAACCCTTTCGAGTAGAACACCCCACACTCCAAAAGTCTAGATCACCATTGAATTATTCATGTAATAGAACAGTTACAAATACAACTTAGACACTAAGCCTTTATAGAGATTACATCTTGTTTCATTCTGGAGACAAACTAGACAAAATAACCCCTCATACAATCTTCCCACTGTTACAATATTTTCATACAACATATAGTATAAATACTATCTCTCTTGGACCTCTGATCAACCTCTCAAGTGTTTACAAACCTCACTCTATTACAAAACTCTCTCACATCATATAGAGAAGATTCACACCGAGAAAGGTTTCACATTTGATCCTCACAGAGAGGGAGGAGTCATCTCCTTTAGAACAACATTCTTGTCCTCTCCTTCCTCTCCTTTTTTTGACTCAGATCATTATAAAGAGTTCCATTATGGTCATAGTCTCAAATGGTCTATTGATCTTTGAATGGCCACATAGTCCAACTACCAATGGATTACATTCTACTTCTCTTATTGGTTCAAATCAATCCACGTAGGATAGTCATTCGGTCAAAAATATTCAATCGGTATTCATGTATCGATGAGACAGATTCTATGTCTCACTAATACCAAAATACCATTTGACAATCCAACAGTTCTCCCAACACCACCAAGAGTCTTACCGAACATGTTCATCAGTGAGACCAATGCTATCAGCGATAGTCTAGAAGGTTCTATTGAGCCCCGAGGTCACACTGATGTTATTCTAGATTAGAACCTTCATCGATGAGAGACCCACTCATGGAGTCCATCAGGATAGCATTCTACCTCAAAGGAGGTCCTCCAACATTCCTCTGATAGTTCGCATTCCAACGATGAAGTTCCCTAGAGATGATCTCGTCGATAAAACTCACACCGATCACTCACCATCGAGCTGACCAACATAGTTGAAACAAACATCAAAAGCTTGGTTGATGACCCATGTTCCACCGATGAAATTCATTGGTAGGACTTCCACTGATCCACTCCCGTCAGTCTAACTTCTTCTATTGGATGAGAGCGGAAGAACATCTACCGACCATTCAAGTTAGACTGATCATTTCCATCAACAAGATAAGTCCCAAGTCCAATCGATCATGTCCAATGATAGGACTTCCACTAATTCTTGTCCATCAGTCTATCTTCTTCAGTCGGCTCAATATTTCCATGCTTCACCGAGGACCAAGGTTAGGCCAATGAATAACCATCAGCCAGACTCTCACCGATCACAAACCAATCAGTCTAACTTCGTCTATCAGACAAGAGAGGAAAAAATTCCACTGACAGTTCAAGTTAGGTCAATCACTACCTTCGGCAAGATAGACCAAAGGTCACACCAATATGGTCATAAAGTAGATTCACATGGAGAACTCAAATTGGCTAGACAACTCAACGATCAAACCTATCTCACAAACAGTTCAACATCACTTAAGCACATTGGCCAGACATCTCAGTGGTAACATCGACATCACACTAAGATCATGCTAGCACCACTAGTTCAGATCCCGTTCAACAATATTTAGGACACCCAATCAACAAGTTTCCATAGATAATAATCTACTAGACAATCTACAAAAAATCAAGTATCCAACTACAACTAATTGTCCAACAATTATAGTCATCCATGAGACCACAAAGATACAAATTATATCATGCTCCATCAAGACTTTTTCAACAACATCTAAGATGTCCACTATTTAGGCAACAATCCTTTTCATCCTCCAACATGCCACCTATGGAAGAGAGGTATAAGCCAAGGTGAATATGCACCAGTCCAACAAACACAAGCAAAAGATCCTAGTGATATAAAAAACAAGAAGCTACCATTACTCCAAAAAATAATATAAAAACATCAACTAGAACAACAATCAGACTAACTCCTCCTATCCAACTAATAAACCCATGCGACTGAAAAATAGCATCCACATCAAGTGCTAGTTCATCCAGTCATCCATACCTCAAAGTTATCTTACATTATTAAACTTATGCCCAGGAATAACCAACCCATGTACTTACAACTGTAAGATCCATGTGTATACAAGTCAAGGAAGAACACACATTTTCAGGAACTCACACAACATGAGTTATGCCAAAAGCATAAACAATTTCAAAGGGCACAACAAGTCTACCAATTTTTAACACAAAGAAAGTGTACCAAGATCCATGTACCAAGGACCTAATTCTACACTCATATGCAAAACCTGCAAACAAGCTATTTCAAGAAACAAAATCTCTTTTAACCAATTTTCACATCTCTTCCATGTACTCCACATTCAACAAAGAAAACAATGTTATGTGAGACCACACATTTAGGAAGATCAGTAAGACTAATTAGAATCTACGTCCTTCTAAAAAATACCTCCAAGTATCAATTGTGTCAAGTAGTATTTTCTTTACACCCCCAACAAAATAAACCTTAACAAAACTCAACCAATTAAATCACATGAAAGTAAGCTTCTCAAAGAATATCAAACTACTCTATTTTCAATTTTAGGAAATCAGCCCACTTCCATCTCCTATGACATCATAAATGAAAAATTTACACCAAGGAGATAACCGAGTTGTCCATCTCTCATAATGAATCCTTTAGAACCATCTGACCATAGCTCAAGATCCATTAATGAATGAGATACATAACACACTTGAGAGAAACAATGGGCACTACCTCTCAAGTTATAAACTATGGGGTAAGACCATAAGTGGGAAAGAAAAAGTTCCTCCAAGATATCCAAGTGAAAAAAGACTCATCCATGAACTATATCCTCATAGGTCCTTATTGAACTCACATTCAAACAAGGTGTAGGCTCCTTAGACTTTCTACTAGAAAAATCAACAAGAGTAACCATTCAATACCTTTCTCTTATCTCAAGAGAAATTCAGCCTCACCTTATTCTCCATGTATCCATGAGCACATTCAAACAATCACCTCATGCCAAACTCCAAATGCAACACAACAACATCATGAAGTATCAGGAAAATGATCAATTCACCCAAAACACAAAGAATATACCAAGATCAATGTCAAAGATCCAACTACAGAATCATGAACTTAACATGACATCATGATATTTTCATCCCCTCTTAGGAAATACCATGCTTTAAGTGAAAAAACAACGATCTCACGAGTGATGCTCATTTTCAAAACTCCAACACAAAATCAAGAGTATACCATGACATAAAAAAACAAGCTCTAAACCAACATCACCTATCAAACACCATCAACACTTCAATCCACATAACACAAGTCCACTATGGTTTCAAAAATGCTAACCATATTCAAATAGTGGCCCTACAAATGTGAAAGAACCCTTGTGCAGCAACATGATTAAATATTTCCTCCTAGTAACATCTACAAACTAAATAAGACAAATTATTAATAGTCACTGCTAAAGCTCCCATTGAATAGTAATAGCGAGCTTTCCAAGCATCATGACCAACCATCTCCAAAACTGAAAATGAACTTCCAGGTCCACAAACATATAGCTTTACAACTAATTATCCCAAGTGAAACCAATATCTCATAAGTAAGGAGATTCAACATGCTACAAGACTCCATAATTCACTTAGCATCCATCCTCTTACCTCAAAAAAACCACACCAATACATAGGTGACCACAGACAAGGCCAACTTACAAGTCTGCATAAATAATGAATCAAATCATGTGGATATAGATAGTCCACTTCTAGGTTGTCCCATTTCAAACATATGGGTAAAGACAACCCACAACATTGTACAACCTGTAGATCCAGTTAATGAAACATGAAGACTCACAATCACATCAATGTCTTACACAATATGAGGTATCACAAGAGAAAAAACATGTAGACACCCTCACTCAAACACCAAATCAAGTACAAATCTGATTTTCTAATTATGTCCACACCAAGCACCAAAGTCTAGGAATCCACCAAGCATTACCATAGAATGATGAGTGAATAATCACATACCAAACAATTCTATGTAGATAAATAATCACACCTTCTCTTACCATGCACAAGGAATGCAAGTAGAGTTACAACTATCTCATCTAGTAGCACCGTGAGGAAGCAGGGATCTAGAAAATAGCTCTTCAATAGATCCACAAAACAACAAGTTTTCGTGACCATGTAAAAGTTGCAAAACCATAAAAATATGCAAGTAAAAGACATCCTTAAAAGGGACAGCAATTCAGGAACCCTGGGCCCATTTCAAGCCAACTCCAAAAACCACCAATATGCACATGCATTTGAGAAAGAGATAGGCTATTTTAGAAGTGTTCAAATCATCTAATGATTAACTTCATATCCTTTGTGCATTCAAGGTTAACAGATAAAAATGCCTTACAACACCAAGAAACACCACCCAAAATTAGCACTCTTTTCCATAGATAAGAAACAACTAACGCCTCTCCATATTACCAAGGAGCCTCTCACACAAACACCCAATATGAAATACTGCTACATAGCCACAAAGAAAATAAATCTACCTCATACATCAAGGTTATACAACTACCAACTAGGAGACACATATCATATCAATTCAACATGACCAACTCCATTGTCTCTATCTTCACCATCCTTCAAGTTGGGTGTTGTCTCTAAATACCACAAGACTTCTACTCACCAACAGATCAATACATCAATCAATTCCTCTAGATTTCCTCAAGCATAAAAACTAAGAAATCTACATAGGAAAAATACCCAAAATAAACAACAAAAAGAAGGCTCTGATACCACTTGTTGGGAAATTTTGGCCATCTCAAAAAAGCATCCAAGAATAGTAGTTCCTTCGATAACTTTAATTTCAATTAGATTTTCTCAAAAACATGTACAACTATGTCACAAAGCAGAATCAAACACAATTCATTTCCCACATTAATCCTTCTGAGAGAAATTTCTGCAGATTCAGTTTCAACAAAAAACATTAATAGATTCTATCCAAGAAACATGAAACATGAAAGATGAGACAAAACACACAGATTTAAGTGGGAAAAACCCTTTCGAGTAAAAATTCCCCACACTCCAAAATCCTAGATCGCCATTTTATTATTCATGTAACATAATAGTTACAAATACAACTTAGGCACCAAGCCTTTATAGAGATTACATCTTGGTTCATTCTAGAGAGAAACTGGACAACATAACCCTTCATACGATCTTCATGTTGTTAAAATATTTTCATACAAAATATAGTGCAGATATTATCTCTCATGGACCTCTGATAAACCTCTTGAGTGTTTAGAAATCTCACTCTATTACAAAACTCTCTCATAGCATACAAAGTAGATTCACATAGAGAGAGGTTTCACATTTGATCCACACAAAGAGGGAGGAGTCACCTCCTTTAGAACAACATTCTCATCCTCTCCTTCCTCTCCTTTTTCTGACTCAGATCATTACAAAGAGTTCCATTATGTTCATAATCTCAAATGATTAGTTAATCTTCCAATGACAACACAGTCCAACTACCAATGGTTTACATTCAACTTCTCCCATTGGTTCAAAACAATCCATGTAGGACAATCATTTGATCAAAAATCTTCAATCTATATTTGTGTATCGGTGAGATAGAGTCCATGCCTTATCAATGCAAAAAGACCATTTGACAATCCCACAGTTCTCCTAGCATTACCAAGAGTCTTACCAAACATGTTCATTAGCAAGACCAATGCTATTGGTGATAGTTCAGAAGCTTCTACTGAGCCCCGAGGTCACACCGATGTTCTTACACCTCAGAACCTTCATCGATTAGAGTCCCACCAATGGAGTCGATTGGGATAATAGTCTACCTCAGAGGAGGTCCTCCAACGTTTGTACGATAGTTCATGTTCCACCAATGAAGTTCCCTACAGGTGATCTCATAAAAAAGAATCACACAGATCACTCACCATCGGGCTAACTAACAAAGTCAGAACAAACATAAAAATCTTGGCTGACAACCCATGTTCCACTGATGTCATTCATCGGCAGGACTTCTGCCCATTCCCTCCCATCAGTCTAAGTTCTTTTGTTGGATGAGAGTGTAAGAAATTCCACCAACCATTCAATTTAGGTTGATCACTGTCATTAGAAAGACAAGTCCCAGGTCCCACCAATCTTGTCCATCGGCAGGACTTCTGTCAAGCTTCGTTCATCAGTCTAACTTCTTCTATCAGCTCGATCTTTCCATTCTTCATCGAGGACCAAGGTAAGGTTGATGAAGAACCATTGGCCAGACTCTCATTGATCACAAACCCATCAGTCTAACTTCATATTTCAAACAAGAGAGGAAGAAATTCCACTGATTGTTCATGTTAGGATGATCATTGCCATCAGCAAGACAAACCAAAGGTCACATTGATATGGTCATAAAGTAGCTTCACATAGAGAATATTGTCCCAAAAATTCAATGGTCACACCAATCTCAAAGACAGTTTAGGATCACTTAAGTAGATTGGCTAGACATCTTAGTGGTAACACTAAAATTTCTCTCTTAGAGGTTTAGGCCAGTGAGATTGAGGCACACAATTCCTACAATCTTGCATTTATACTATCTCCAGCCTTGAAAAGATACAAAGTTAGCCATCCAACTTCAAATTGAAATTATGTCAACACAAAACATCGTACGGTGGAATTGGAATGAGGGAAACCCAAACACACACTTCACCGAGACCCATAATAGGTACAACATGCTTCATCAACTTTGAAGATAGTGCTTAACACACGGTTGAATAGACCAATGTAAAACACCTAGAACTATTAAGCCTGAAGCTTATGAAAACCAAAAATATCTTCAATGCAATTAGAAAATCTTATCTCTAGAACTACAAGTCAAAAATCTTCATCAGAGATAAATTTGGACCATCAACATTTCTCTCGGACCTGAGCCAAAACATAGAAAATGATGGTTCACAACTAGTGAACACAACTCAAATATCAAAATGAACCAGTAGCCAAGAATCTAAATATAAAAACCTTCAACAATCATGACTAACATATCTAAACCACACAACCATAGGGACAAGTACCAGACCATCATCTTGAATTCCTGTAAACTTCCTTTAATATAATTTTATCAATATTCTCAACATATATATCCAACAACAAATAGTAGATAACTAGTTGACTAGTTGACAACGATGACAACACTTTCATTCCTTCTTCCATTCTTACAAAAACCCCCCCCTTTGTCATTGGTGGTAACACATTATGTGATAAAATATCAAAGAGACCATAGTAGTTATAAAGATATTTATTTTTTCTTCTCACCCTCAAGAGATCATCTTCCTCATTAAGTACTTTCTTCTTATCGAATTTATTTCCTTTACACATGCATTCTCTCCCCCTTTGACATCAATGGCAAAGGAAAAATAAGATATGTTCACTAAATCTTCCTTTGACATAAAAAATAATAATCATAATGAAAACACTTGAAACTACTTGCTCCCCTTGAGCTCTCCCCCCATTTGATATTGATGGCAAAGGAAAAATAAGATATGTTCACTGAATCTTCCTTTGACATGAAAAAAAAATACTCATAATGAAAACACTTGAAACTACCTACTCCCCTTGAGTGGTAGCCACCAATACATCAGTCCAAAAAAGATAGAACCATGAATCCATAAAACTAATGAATCTTCAAATGCATCTTAGCTTATGAAAGGAGTGGAAATAACCCCTAAATTCTCCTAGAGAAACTCACAAGTATCTTTTAGAATAGGCTTTGTAAATATATTTGCAATCTGGGCTTTTTTCATAACATACTCAATCTTTACTTCATTCTCCATAAAATTCTCTCTCAAAAAATGATATTTGATAGATATATGCTTCATTCCCAAGTGCATCACAAGATTCTTTGAAATGTTAACTGTACTTGTATTATCATATAATATAGAGACGGGATCATCATATAACACTATTATATCTTTCAATTTATTCTTCATCCATAGAAATTGTATATAGCAAGATGTAGAAACAATATACTTAGCTTCAACAATAGATAAAGAGATTGAATCTTTCTTGTTAATCAACCATGCCACCAACTTGCATCCAAGAAAGAATGCACCACCACTTGTACTCTTTCTATCATCTATACTTTTGGATCAATCTACATATGTATAAGCACTAAGTGTAAAGTCAGTATCTTTAGGATACCATAATCCATAATCCAGAGTGCCATTAAAATATTTGAATATTAATTTAACTATATTAACATGTGTTTCCTTTGTATATTCTTTAAATCTAGCTACAAGACAAACCACATGCATAATATCCAGTCTACTATTAGTTAAATGCAGTAGTCCACCAATCATAGATCTAGAGTTGGTCTATTCAACCTTAGGTGAATCATAATCTTTACCCAACTTGCAACCTATCACCATAGGAGTACTTAATAGTTTGGAACCATCCAACCCAAACTTCTTCAACATCTATCTCACATACCTAGATTCTGAAATGAAATTTTCTTTCTTTTTTTGATTAATTTATTAGCCCAAGAAAGAAATTCATCTCCCCAAACATAGAAATTTCAAATTCTTTATGAATCCCTTCTGCAAACATCTTGCGCATATTTTCATTTCCTCCAAAGATAATTTCATCAACATAGATAACTACAATCAATATTTTTTCATTTTCAATCTTAACGTATAAATTTATGTTTGTCATACCTTTGTTAAATCCTTTCTGAATCAGGTTCTTGTTTAACCTTGCATACCAAGCTCTAAGATCTTGCTTCAATCCATATAAATATTTATATAATCTACACATCATATCCGGTTGATCTATTAATTGAAATCCTTTTGCTTGTTCCTTGTAGACTTCTTCTAGCTCACCATTCAAAAAATTTGACTTGACATCCATCTAATAGTCTTTAAAATCTTTGTAAGTAGCTAATTCCAAGAAAATCCTTATTGCTTCAATTCTTGGTACCATAGAAAATGTCTCTTGAAAATCTATGCCTTCTACTTATGAGTAGCCTTTACACACAAGCCTTGCTTTATTTCTGACAAATTCTCCATTCTCATTCAACTTATTTCTAAATACCCATTTTGATCCAATGATATTTTTTCTGGTGGTCTTATGACCAATTCCCAATTCTAATTCTTCTCAATCTAAAAAATACTTATTTCATTGCTTCCTTCCAATGTAAATATTTACAAGCTTCACTTAATATCTTCGGCTCAATCTCAAAGAATAAACACAAGTTTACTTCGGAAACAACTTTGCTTCTGGTTAACACTCCTTTTATCTTATCTCCAATAATCTAGTTTTCTGAATGATTCCTTTGTACATATTTCAGTGTCCTAGGGGACATCACCAAAGCATCTTCTCTTTCATTATGTTCATTCTCCTTTTTCTACCCATCTTTGTCTTGTTCTTCCATAATTTATTCTATTCTTGCACAATCATGTTCATTAGACACATATCCATCAATATCAATAGAATTCTTCACTATTTCATCAACCTTCACATTCGAGCTTTCTACAATCTTTCTCAGTCTTTTGTTGAAAAATTTGTATGCCTTTCTTTTGGTAGAGTATCCAAGAAATATTCCTTCATCACTTCTTCCATCAAACTTTCCCAAAGTTTCTTCATCTCTTTTCATATCACATTTGCTTCCAAATACCTTGAAATATTTAATTGTGGTAATTATTTTGTGCCATAACTCATAGGGAGTCTTTGTATTATTTTCTCTTGCTTGAACTCAATTTAATACATACACAACCATATGAATAGCTTATTTCTAGTAAAACTTTGGTAATCCAACTTTAGTGATCATTGACCTAGCAACCTCTTGAACTGTTTTATTTTTCCTTCAACAACTCCATTCTTCTAAGGAGTTCTGGAAGTAGATAAGTGTATATTTATTCTATGCACTTCACAAAACATATTGAACTTATGGGAGGTGAATTATCCACATATGTTAGATCTTTAGCATTTTAGCTTCAAGTTCACTTCATTTTCAACTATAGCCTTGAATGCCTTGAATCTATCTAATGCATCTAATTTCTCTCTAAGAAATGCCACCCATGTATATCTAGAATAATCATCAATTAAAATAATAAATTACCTTTCACCAAGTAGACCTCACACTCTCATAGGAACAAAAAGATCTATATGAACCAAATCCAATAATCTAGTACTAGATTTTTCACTTGAGCTATAATGATTTCTTACTTGCTTCACAAACTAAAAATTATTGCAAATTGCATTGACAAGATTTGTAATTCTTGTTAAATATTTCATGGCCTGAACAACACTAATCCTTTCCAAGTTATCAAAATTCATGTCACATTATCCTATGCCATAACTAGCTTTCATTTATCTAAGTCACAAAGCATCATCCATCATCACCCTTAAGATGATAAATATTCCCTTTGGATTTCTTTCCTATACATATCAATGTTCCACATCTTTTCAAGATCTCACATTTTTCATCCTTAAAACACAAGATCATATCCTTTTCTACACATCTGACCAAAGCTCAAAAAATTATTTCTTAAACCCTTAACATAGTAAACATTGTTAGTATGATTCTTCCCATCAAAACTTACTAAACATATCCCATATATTTTAGCACCAGTATCATCTCCAAACATAACCATACCTCCATCATATTTCTCAAGCTTTAAAACTTAATCTTATCACTAGTCATGTGATGTGAGCAGCCACTATCAACTACCGAAAACTTATTTTCTTGCTTAGCATGTAGGAAAGAGATAATTGTACCTTCATTTTTTCTCCTTCTCCTTCTCCGAAGGACTTTCCTTTACCTATTTTCTGAATTAGTAGATGTAGGTTAATCCTTAATCACCAAGAATAATCTTTCATTATCATATAGATCTTCATATTTTGAATCTTCATCTAAAATACTAGCATTCTCATTTACATAGTAAGCTCTATTAATCTTCTTACCTTTCTTTTCTTTCTCATATCTTTGTTTATTTATTTTAGCTCTTTCTAGACACTTTGCAACATAGTTACCTATTTCTCCACAAATAAAGAACTTAAAGGGAAACTAACCTTCATACTTACCAAAGCCTTTTATCATTCTTCTTACAATATTAACTTCTATTTCATTGAAGTTTTCTTCATCTAGATCTTCAGTTTTTGTAGCTTTAAAAGAAGTCCCTATTTTGCCCCCATTTCTTAGGCTCGACTTACTCATCTCATAAGATTTCAAAAATCCTAATAGTAGATACTTAGTATATGTCTTATAATCTATATTCTACTCAATATCACTCACCTTTTCACTATAAGTATCAATAAAAGTTCTAAGAATCTTCTTTACAATCCTGGTTTCATCTATAGTTGTGCCAAGAGATCGCATTCCAACCACTACATCATCCAATATGTGTACATAATCTTTGACATTTTCACCTATGAACATTGTATAAGATCACTTTTTTTTTTCCAAATTCTATAATTTCACCTCTTTAGCCCTTTCATCACCATCCATCATGTTCTCTTTCTAAAGCATCCCAGACTTCCTTAGCTTTCTTCAAATTTTGAACCTTAATCAACTCATAATGTACTAGACTATTCTTGAAGATGAACTTCACTTTATTGTTCACTTCTTGTAATTTTATTTCCTCAGGTGTACTCATACCATTAGTAGGAAGAGTGTAAGGATTCTTGTAAGCTTTCTCCACATCATATCCATAATACTCCATATATTCTACCATCAATACTTTCCAGATACCATAATTAGTTCCATCAAACCTTTGATAATCAAAGATCATTTTGCTACCCATACTAGACCTTCCTCAAGTGGTTAAGCTCTTCATAAAGGAACCAAGCTTTGATACCAATTGTTGCATAGGAAAACTAAGAGGGGGGGGTTGAATTATTTGTAGCAAATTATAATCTTCAATTCATTTACTAAAACTAATACATACACTACTTAGATGATTAATCATCAAATGCTAATGCAAAAACTCAAATCGAATACACAAACAAAATAACACTAAAATTACATGGAAATCCTAATGAGGGAAAAACCATGGTGAGGACTAACTCACACTATAGATAATATCAAAACTGATTACAAAAGGCTCACTACCTCAAATAAGGCTCACTACCTAAGATAATGCCCACTTCCTATAATAAGGACTCACTGTCCAATAGGGCTACAACCTAGAGGACTCATTTCCATATAGATACGAAAAGAAAAAATAAGACTTGTTACAAAGATATGACAATCGCAATGAAACAAAGGATTCCACCACAATCACTAATCAACTTGAATGAATGATAGAGTTTTATTTCTCCTCACTGCATCTAAAAACTTAGCGTTAAGCTTCACACTAATCTACACACACATAACTCACACACACTTTTTGAATAACATCAAATTCATGTCTTCTCTTTCACTTATCTTCCTTATTTTCTCTTATACAATTTTCATTGCTAGCTCATCCCATATTTATACTATCTCCAACCTTGAAAAGATACAAACTCAGCCATCCAACTTCAAATTCAAATTAGGTCAACACCAAAACATCCTAGGGTGGAATTATAATGAGGGTGACCCAAACACACACTTCATCAAGATCGATAATAGGTGCTACATGCTTCATCAACTTCAAAGATAATGCTTAACACATGGTCGACCAAACCAGTGTTAAACACATAGAAAAATTAAGCCCAAAGCTTATAGAAACAAAAAATATGTTCAATGCAATTTGAACATCTTATCTCTAGAACTAGAAGTCAAAAGACTTAATCAAAGAGAAATCAAAACCATCAACATTTCTCCTGAACGTAAGCCAAAACATAGAAAACCATATTTCACAACTAGTGAACACAAGTCAAACTTCTCAAAGAACCAATATCCAAGAATCTATACATACCAATCTTCAACAATCATGACTAACATATCTGAATCACACAACCATAGGGACAAGTACCAGACCATAATCTTGAATACCTATAAATTTCCATTAATACAATTTTTGCAATATAATCAACATATACAAGAAAAAACAACTAGATAACCAATTGACTAGTTGAAATTAATGACAACACTTTCACTCCTTCCATTCTTGCAACAAGTAGAACCTCACACCACTCTTCTGAAATAGAACCACTAAATCTTACATGTTATACCCTCGAACCTAGTGAGTTTGATATCACTATGGAGGATGAAGAGGATGTAATAAATGATATGCAAGATATTTGAGAAGAGGAGTTGAGACATGAAGAGGTGAGAATAAAACAAGAAAAATAAAGAGAGGAAAAGATAAGGGCTTCTATGATACAAAGAGATCAACTAAAGAGAAGAGGAGAAAAGATGAGATAAATGGTGAAATAATAACCACCTCCTAAAGATCCCTTTGAGTAGGTTTTTAGGGAATTTTTGAACACCTTAAGGTAAATATTCATGTTGGAACAAATTCTACAAGCACATATACTATTTCTATCATAGAAACTAAATTTTTAGACCCCTATGTTGTTGTCAAGAAGTCCCAACTTATAGATACAGGAAAAAGACCTATGGGCCATCCCAAGAAAACAACCAAAAATGCAAACACAAGTTTCTCATCCACTAGTACTACCAAAAGTGATCAAATTGGTTCCATTCCATCCAATGAACCCACCATTCCTGAATTTTTGAGGATGCAATCAGTTAATGAGAAGGTATAGAAGGAACTGGACAATATGCAAATTCTTGCTACAAATGTAGAGATGGAAAATAAGATTGAATTTCTAAAAATTTATATTTTGGACCTAGGAACTTCCAATTTTGGTAATTTCATTCTCAATCCTAGCCAAAAAATACTCAATCAAGTTGAAATATCCCTAATAGTACTAGTGTTGGAGGTCAAGGCGGTGGGGATGGTGGAAATAAGAATACCCAATTTGGGGGTGGAAGTGGAAGTTGAAGTGGAGGTCGAGGTTGAAATGGAAGAGACAATAAATATTTTGGTGACCAAGATGGAAGTGGATCTCAAAATAATTAGAGAGATCGATTCACTAGAAGACATATGCGAGTGTATAGGTACAAATAATTATGCTTTGTTGGGATACCTAGATATCTAAACCAACTCCCTGATGATATCACAAATGTACTAGTTAGATTCTTTGGAAATAATGCAATATGTGGTGAGGGTCACTTAAGATCATTTTTTAACATGATGGATGGTTTTGAGGTAGAAGTTGAATATGTTATGATGAAACTCTTTATGAAATCACTCATTGAAGATGTTAGCCCGACTGGTATAGATCTTTTCCAATAGATAGCATTGGGTCATGGGAGGATTTTAAAAGGATATTAAGAGAACAATATGGTGATAAGACTGATCCAAGATTCATGTTGAATGAATTTAACAATATCTCTAAAGTCTCTAATGAAATGGTTTCTGACTTCAATACTAGATTTTAGATGCAATGAATAAACTAATTTCTGACTTGAGGTTGAATGATAATGTATGCTTGTTCAATTACTATATTTATTTTTAATCAAAGATGAGTTATCATCTAAGGTAAAATAACCCCCAAACCTTGAAGATTGCATCACACATTGAAAGTAATAGAAGAGCATCGAGAAAGCTACGGAGGAGAGATGATGTTAAAATCCTAAAGAATCCAAAGAAAGAAGATAAAATATCTATAGTGAAAGTATCTTCCCTTGAAGACAAATCGAATAAAGTTGCAAGCTCCATTAAGAACATTGTTAGAAATCTTGAATAAGATTAATAACCAGGAACACCTACAAAAACAGTGATAAATCTTCCACAAGAGGATATGCAAGAATGAGCTTGCTTGATATTAAGACCTTTCAAATGATCAGGTAAAAAGGATGTTTCAAATGATATAATAACCCTCCTTATATAGGAATGGGTGAGATACAAGATGCATTAAGATGTTGCCATGTGTCTTGATCTAACAACTTGTGACAACAAGAAAACCCTAACAACATTATTAAGAGATTAAATGCAACCTAGGGTTAATATGACCTAAGTTAACTTATGCTAGTGTAATAAATAATATATTACACTAACACCCCCCCATAAGTGCAACTTAGGGAGGAAATGAAAATGCAATGATTATGCATGATGATGATGGGTCCCGGCTGATGGCCATATTAGGTACCCATGTACATAGGATGAAAAAACAACTGATCTCCCACAAATAGAATGGAGAAAAGGGGAAAACCCAGTGGGAAGAAAACCCCTCTCCGAAAAAAGGAGATGAAATGCAGAAAGGTGATGATTGGAGGACTCAACATCATCCCCCCAAGGACAACAATCATCACATGGATACAATACAATCAATGGCCCCCCCCATAGGAGGGAAATAGAGAGACAATATAGCCCCCCCAAAATATGTGATCACCTGCAAAAAAGGTAAGTGTATGTAGACAAAACATGATCCAATGTCGACAAACAACTTGTCTCCCTTTCGGAAGAAACAAAACCAGGTGCAAGTGCAGAGATGCTTCCCATTCCGGATAGGAATTGAAGGAAGGATGGATGTATATGAATGTTGATGATGTCTCTGAAAGCTACTCATGTGTCTCCTTGCCTGATGAAGATGAAGATGCCACAACCCACTCAGGTACATACCCAATCAATGTAGAAGGTGACAAATCAGGACGATGCGGAAATAGATGCTAAACAAAATCCAAAGACTGTGATGATTTGACAACAGGAGTGCAATGACTGTCATCAAATAGGAGAGATATCCCCTCAAATATGTCCTCCAAATCTGAAATGTGAGACTCCACAAACAAGGATGCAATGTTTGATAGATAGGAATCCCAATCAGGAAGACAAAGTGATACTGATTGTAATGAAATCACTGAAGGTGAAGGTATATCAACTATCTCTGATGGAGAAGCAGGAGCATCGGAAGAACCCTCTTCATCCTCATCCTCATCTGAAGATTCAAAGTATTCCAAATATTCAAACTCCCGCATAGTATCTGCATCATAGGGTATCCTGTCGGAAAGATGAAGAGGCACAAGATAATCTGAAATAGGATCATCTGGGAATGGCTGAATGTCATGATCTCCATGTATCTCCCAAATTTTAGTCCAAAGAGTATGAGGGCAATCATAATGATCAACACTTTTCAAGGTGGAAACATCAATATGCATTGCAATGACTCCTAAGACATGATCCCTTTTGCAATTCCAACCAAATTTCTTACTATTAGTACCAAGAGGGGGAACAATATTATACAAATTTGGCAACAAATGAAGCCATCAGAGATGTGTGATGATACCATTTATCCATTGTGTGTAGTTTCCCCATTTCAACATGATCAAAGCAGGATGAAATGAGAACCCCATAGTGAACTATGATGCATAAAATCATGTTTCTAAAAGAGAATATGTGCTAACAAGAGTCAACACATTGAACCCCCCCAAGAAAATATGATTTGGCACTTTATATTAGTGCATTTACAACTTCCACCAGCAAGAAATACTAAGTGGTCTTGATTTCAATGCATTACAAAACCCTCACAAATAGGGTGTAAACTGAAACTATAGTATTGAAACTCAGACAAGTAAAACTAACAGCACCACTGCAATCTACTTGAAAAAGCATGCACTTTCAAAAAAAGAATCACCTCGATACGAGGTCGTGTGAGAAAGCTATGCTTCTTCAAAGTTCCCAAAATGAGAACCATGCAATGTCACGATTGAGAATCTGCAATTTCTGAAAAAAATTTGCATCAAAACCAAAAAACGTCTGCACTAGTGCATAGAGCACAAAAAAATAGCCAAATTCAAAAAAACATTCATGAGAAATGGAGTTCGTATGAGCAAGAATGGAGCATTGGAAAACTGCCTTCAAATCTGAAACTGCCAATGGAGAGGGGTACGGCTGAATCTTTCTGAGTTCATTTGTGCAAAATATACAGATTGCATGCAAAAACTAAAAAATACTCAGATGGTTTTTTTATGTGGCGAACAAAACCCAGATGGCATTTTTTCTTGCAGATGTATAAAAGATGTAGATCTAGTGTAAAATAGATGCCTTTAGCAACAAAAAATGACCCCAGCAACCAAAAAATGACATGCAAAGGTTGAATCAGCTACCTAAAACATGAAAAGGCATGCTGGAACCTGCAATGTTGATAAAAAATGCAAAAATATGCAAGTTGGTTTCCAGATTTGAACTTGAAACCCTAGTTCCACAATTGTGTATCACAATCTCTGTTTCGGTGAAGCAAAAGCCAGATCTGACTTTCTCGACAGCCCTAGACTCAGATATGAGCTCAGATTTCCTCCAACATGCACCGAAAGTGACCTTCCAAGAAAACCTTAATATGGAGACAACCTCAAAGAAGATCTTACAGCCATAGCTCAATCCTCATATTTGGGAAGAGTCTTGCAAGAAGGGTTCTGATACCATGTTAGAAATCTTGAATAAGATTAATAACTAAGAACAACTACAAAAACAATGATAAATCTTCCATAAGAGGATATGCAAGAATGAGCTTGCTTGATATTAAGACCTCTCAAATGATGAGGTAAAAAGGATGTTTTAAATGATATAATAACCCTCCTTATATAGGAAAGGGTGAGATATAAGATGCATTAAGATGTTGCCATGTGTCTTGATCTAACAACTTGTGACAACAAGAAAACCCTAACAACATTATTAAGAGATTAAATGCAACCTAGGGTTAATATGACCTAAGTTAACTTATGCTAGTGTAATAAATAATATATTACACTAACAGACATAAGTTATATAATTTCTAGGCAAGAAAAAGGACTAACAAGTGATAGCTTCCAGAGAAATGAAAGATCTCCTAGGCTACAAGATCATCCTTACAATACCAACTAGCATAATGGAAATCCAATTTAGAATAATCAAAAGAATACACAGAGAAAAGTTCCCTCTAATCCATTACAAAAGAACTCTGCTAATTTTTCTAATGAAAAACCTTGGGGTGTTGTTTTCCAAGTACCACATGCTTCTCAAACATGTTCAGTGATAAAATAATTTGAAGAAAGACAAAATGAACCTAATTATTATGAGTCACCTTAAGAAAATAGTGAGGAGATAAATTTGCTTATCCATAGATTAGATTTTCTGAGGAAGAATGTTCTTAAAATGAAGAATCACTTGAGGTTGATGTTAATAATGATAGGAAAAAAATAGAGGCTTCTCATCAACAATATTTTCTTGATGAAGATGATAATGTTGATCATGATTTTTTTTCTTTGGAAATAGATGAAATGAATGTGTCTCTAAGAAAACCATCTGACAAGGAAATTGATTTATTGGTTTTAGTATTGGTTGCACATGCTAGAAACACTCACAATTTGAGAAATAGAATTGTTAATTGTGACCAAGGTCAGTTGGATAACAAATTCATCATAGAGAAAAATGCAAAAAAGTAGAGAGTGAAATCAAATGGTAAAGGAAGTGAGATTAAAGCCAAGGAAAATAAAGCACCTAAGATTTGGGTTAAGAAAGACAAAAAAACTAAGAAAAATGATGAGATTGTTTCTCCAATTGTGAAAGAAAGGACTCAAAATTGAAATGTGGAGCAAGAAAAGAAACAAGAAAAGAAAGAGAAGAAAGAGGTTGAGAAGAAATGTGAGAAACAAAAGGACAAGATTGAGAAGTAGAGTGTAGTGGCCTATAAACTACCTAAGTATAATCTTGATGACATGTTTCAGTTACTTTTCCAAGTCAAGATGATAGTACCATTGATGGAAATCATGAGAATTGAAGAACACAAAAAAGGTAGTGGCCCTTATTAATGATGCTATTATATCCTATGATGACAAAAGGGTGTATTCTTAGTCTAAATTCAGCACAAATAAAGTGGTAGAATAATAAGTGGAGGGATCAATTACTGAGATCCCCTAGATATACGTGTACAAAACTATCACAACTTGCCCAAATAATATTGACCCTTTTTATGTGACTTTGATTGTTGATGGAATGCTCTTAGAAACCTGTATTATTGATTCAATAGATTCATCTAACATCATGCTGATAGACATTATGAAAGAGATGGATTTGAAGATAAATTATACCTATGAAAAATGTTATGTAATGGATTAAAGAGAAATCCTAGTCATAGGAGTGACAAAGATGTCCCATACATACTGGCTGCTTTTCCAGAAAAAAGGAATTTTCTATGAGTATAATTGTGGTGGATATCCCACCCAATTATGGTATGTTATTATCAATAAAATGGAGTTCTTCCATGGGAGGAAACATGCGGTGTGACATGTCTTTTACCACATTTTCATATGAGGGAAAATACATTAATATTGTGAGGAAGCCAAGGGCCCCACACATGATTGAATTTGTGGATCAAGAGGACATAATTCAATTTGTGTATATCTATATTGACAACTTCAAGGTTGAAAAGTTTCAAGATGAAGAGGATATACAACCTGCACCTCTTGAAATTGAAGTTTTGGAGCAAGAAAACTAGTGGAACCCTCAAAGTTTCATGTTTCATTAGCCTGAAAATATATTTTATTTGGTGTCCTCTTGGTCTATCAAATGGCTAGGGTTTAGGGTTTTATGTGAGGAGTTATTTTACTTAGTTGATTTTCTCCTTTGTTTGAACCCTTGGTCTTTTTTCCTTTTCCTTTGTTGAATTTTTGTGGTTCATTTCCAATCAATTAAAAAAAATCTTGAGTCATTGAAGTTCATGTGGTGACTGATCCCTTGTGGTTAGGGGTTCCCATTGCCAATCACTAGTTTTCATCCTTGTGCATTGGTCTAAAATTCCTTTATTTTATAAGGTTGATTGTTTAGCCTTGTTTGGCCTCTACATCCTTTGCATAAGTTTTCTTAAGTCTTTTGAGGCCTTGTCTTACATTGTCCTAGGTTGTTCCCTTTTTAAAGAAACATCTAGGCATGTGCATAATTGATCCACTTAAGTCCCCATTCATTGCCTTACATATCACTCATCATGGATTTTTTTCAGAAAACTAGCCCCAAATTAGCAATATGTGATGAACTTATCCCCTTTGCATCACTCATCACGGATGGAGTTTGATCATTGAGTTTCAAATTAGCGATGACTGATGGAGTGATTTCCTTTTCATAGTTGGTTGTTTTTCTATCACTAATTACTCATGAGTTCTTAGTTATAAATTAGCGATATATGATGAAGTTATTTGTTCCAATGCTGTTTCACGGATGTGAAAATTTACCAAGGGCTATACTTTCTCAACCCTTGATCTTTTTGTATGGACATGTGGTATGATGCCAACCTATCAATAATATTATTCTATCACTAAGGTTTTTTGATTTATTATAGAATGAATCAACAATGGGTGATTGAACTATTTTGTCTCACACCCATTGTGCCACCTAAGGCCATCAAATTTCAAATTAAGTCTTAGAACATATATCTGTGATGAGCGATGGAATATTCCCCTTATCACCAAACCCTAGTGCATTGTGGATTCACTAGAGCGATCATGAACCAAAGGATCTATGCACAATGGCTATCAAATAAGTGGTCACTAAGGTAAATAAGAGGTAATGTGGCAGCATATAGTGGGCATCACTATATCCAAGTAAGGTCATGAGGTTGAATGAGATCCACAGATGAAATTTTTGAACCTGCAGGATCAACAACTTGGTTTCAAACTTGAAAGGATGATCGTCAGCTCGCTTGGGCGAGCTCTCTTTTGAGAATTAATGGTGGAGACACTCCAGTCATTCGATATAGTGAGGAATTTAATCTAATTTCCTTCATCATTGCAATCTTCATGAGCTGAGATATTGGTGCAGAACAGACGAAGAAGGTATGGAGAGTTTGGATGATTTATTGAAGAATTTTCTGCGGGTAAGCAAGTATCCATTTTATTCTACGTCAATAGTGCATAGGTTGGATGGTTTTGTGAATTTCCAAGAGGTATGTAAGTTTCAAATGCTTGGGGTTGGTGAGGGTTTTTTTTACAAATCCCTTTTAGGTTGATAATAATCATGTGTGATTTGGAGGGTCTTGTTTTGCCAAGTTTTTTTCTCAAAGCACAAACTAGTGATGCTTTTTTGTAAGTGATATTTTATAAACCTTAGGCCTGTCATCTATGACAATGAGTGAACCTAGTGTTTCATGCTCCCATTCAATAAGGAATTCCAAACAAAAATAAGTTTCGATGCCTAAGCCCCAAGATTACATCCCTAAAATTAAGTTAGATGTACCTAGGACATCTACAAGGTCAAGGGAAGAGAAGAGAACTTACAACTTGAGAAGTAGAGTTGTTATTTGCAATTAGGGTGAGCCTAGTGGTGTGTTCGTGAATGAAAAGAATTCATAAAATTCAAAGGCTAAATCATAGGAATTTTCCAAGTCTAAGAAAAAGAATAAAGATGAGGACCACAAGGCCTATGATTCTTATATAGAGGAAAATGATGTATCCATGGAAGATGAGGCATAGGATGACTTAGAATATGTCCAATATTTTCTTTTTCTTGTAGGTTAAGAAGACTCTAATGATGGTGAGAAAAATTCTCCAGTTCCAACAAAATCAGGAAGGTAACATGCATACATTGATTATGAAGATGATGAATCATAACAGAGGTGGTGTCTTGGTTTGGTGTTTTTTTTTTTATGACCAACATGAAGAAGCAGTGTTGGATGCTATTACAATGATAAAGGATTCCTTTTGAAAGGTGGGTGTGTCTTCTTCAATCAGCGTAAAGGATTTTTTCTTTTGTGCTTTCCATCCATTTGAAGAATCCAAATATGACTGAAAGGGGAATATATTTGTAATGGTCCATTTGAGTAGTGACATGTGTACTTTCTGGCCTGAGGCTTGTCTTTCACCTTTTTTTATATAAGAATGAATTCAAGGCTAGAAGTACGGGGCTCATTTTTTAATAATTGATCACAAAGAAAACTATAAAGAATATATTGAGGATATTTGAGTTTTGTCTTAGGTTTGAGTGTGCTAATGCATATCAAATTTTGATAGAAATACTAGAAATATAATACAAAATAGTGCAAATTTGAAGCCATTTTGTCTCCTTTGTACTTGGTTCATGAATTATGAATAATATAATCAAGGGTTATCTCATTTGTCTCCATTGATTTCCATTGGATGTGTGTTTTTTTCTTTCTTGCTAATTCAAAGAATTAATGTAATTACATGGGTGAAGCTATAGGTTTAATGTAATTACATTGATTATGAAGATGATGAACCATAACAGAGGTGGTGTCTTGGTTTGGTGTTTTTTTTTTGATGACCAACGTGAAGAAGCAGTGTTGGATGCTATTACAATGATAAAGGATTCCTTTTGGAAGGTGGGTGTGTCTTCTTCAATGAGCGTAAAGGATTTTTTCTTTTGTGCTTTCCATCCATTTGAAGAATCCAAATATGACTGAAAGGGGAATATATTTGTAATGGTCCATTTGAGTAGTGACATGTGTACTTTCTAGCCTGAGGCTTGTCTTTCACCTTTTTTTATATAAGAAGGAATTCAAGGCTAGAAGTACGGGGCTCATTTTTTTATAATTGATCACAAAGAAAACTATAAAGAATATATTGAGGATATTTGAGTTTTGTCTTAGGTTTGAGTGTGCTAATGCATATCAAATTTTGATAGAAATACTAGCAATATAATACAAAATAGTGCAAATTTGAAGCCATTTTGTCTCCTATGTACTTGGTTCATGAATTATGAATAATATAATCAAGGGTTATCTCATTTGTCTCCATTGATTTCCATTGGATATGTGGTTTTTTCTTTCTTTTTAATTCAAAGAATTAATGTAATTACATGGGTGAAGCTATAGTGAGTCTCTTGTATATGGGTCAATGTGCCTATCAGATGAAAGTGCACATGAAAGTTTCTTTGATAACCCTATTACTCCTGAAAGTGATAGCATTGGACATGTTGTGAAGAATCAATGAAAAGACCTTAATTTAGGGTCAAATTTTGAATGGTTTGAATCTATGTTTGAAGCATCCCATATGGAATTACATGATGGTTTGAAAAATAAATCTGACATCATATGTGAACCTGAAATTGAGAACACTACTCATAGTTTGGAAGTTGATGTTTTTGATGAGTGTCATGAGTTGAATGAAGATGAAATTACTTTAGGTGTTGACAAATCTGATTTTCAGAATCTTGAAACACATGATAATGTGTTTCGGCTGTGGTGTTTGGATGAGGACAAGCCAGCCTATGATGTATTCTAGTTGGAGGAGATACAAATGTATGAGAAATTTTTGCTCAACACACAAGATGATTGCATGTTGTTTTTCAGCCATGATGTTTCTTCCAAACTTGATCATTCAAAAGGGGTTAATGAATGTGATAAGACCATGCTCTCATATGATCTTGATCACCAGTTTCAAGTGTTCCTACTTGATATAAAATTAGAAAAAGAAATAATGAACAGTGATGTGGCCTATCTGATTTGGTTGCCACTTGATGACAAAGATGAACAAGGAACAAGTTTTCACTTGCATAGGGGCAGTTTGGTATTGTTGTTTGCAAAAATGTAGTCATCCATATTGTTGTACTATGACAAAGGAAAGCATGAGTTGAGGGAGATCAACTCTTTTTACAGATTAGTATTTGACAGAGGTAAATTTTGATCCTCATTTTTTCATTTGGTGACCCGGGGTCATCAAATGAAGATAAAAAACAAGGTTGAATAAAGGAACAGTTTGAGGACACCTCGTGGACTCAACTTTTGGTCTACTCTCTAGAGATTTGGAATCTTGCTATGCCCATAGGGGGCATACATCCCCAAATGGAACCACTGATGGAACTCTCAAATTTTGCAAATTTGAGATGGCTATATCAAAAAATTTGCTTCTGTACTTTCAGAAGTGCACTTGAATAACATTCTCAAGTAACCCACTTTGGAAGCTTGTATTTTAAAACTTGTTAATTGTCATGCAAAACCAATTTGCAGACATACTCAATTGACCTATGTGAGCAAGCATGTCAATTTTTCAGCTTCCCACAATAATTTTTGATAGAGTTTTGAAAAGTGAAGTTGTAGGGTTTTGACATTGTTTTGTTGTTTGCTAACATTCAGTTCTGCAAAGTTGGATCCTATTCGAGCTTACATTTTTCAATCGATTGATTGTCATATCAGATCGAATGTTGGTATATGTTCTCCATACCTAAATGATCCTGGGTGTCATTTTTCAAAGCCTCATGATCTGATTTTCTATTTTTAGTAGATCAAAACCAAATGCAGTTTGTTCTATTTTGTATCTGCATTCCTGACAGCCTTTTTGAATGGTCAACTTTGATTGTTAATAAATTTTGATCAATAATTTTTCAAATAAATTCCTTTTGCACATGTGCTCAGGGTACTTAAATGATTTATTATGTCCACTGGAAACTCGTCAGGAGGTGATTCACTATTTTTTACAAATTGGCAGTTGGATGAGTTTTAATTGGTACGAAACAACTGTTGTTTTAGAAAATCCTGACTGGAAAATTTGCTGATTAATATCCGGTTCCTTGGGTTTCCTTTTTCTGAGTCATTTGTTGCACTGTATTCTCGGATCAAATGTCTGCATGTCTGAAAGTTCTCATTGCTTCATGAGGTTGTTTGACTGGTCTCCTAGATTGATTTCAAAGGGAACTTGACCTATTTTGACCATTCTCCAAAATTGTTGGAAAGTGAGTTTTATTGAAAACTCAGTTTGTGGTTTTACTCGAGAAACACTTAGAAGTTGTCCCAAATCAATTTGAGCATGAAACTTGTTTGAAAATGATTTTTTTTTTAGCCGGGCCCACATAGGGACCCGACATGCTTGGCAAGATTATGAAATTGCAAATTGATAAAATGCCCCAAATAGATGGTGAATTGCTTGTTTGGTGTTTTCTAAAGACAATGACAACATATGCAAGTGAAATTTTGAAGCATTTCAGAGTGTTGAGGCCAACATGATGTAAAATCTTTTCTCAAATGAAGAATAAATTAGGCAATTGAGGGTCAAAGGATTCATTGTTGAGATTAAGGGATTGTTACTTGATAAAGTAAAATATATAGATGAATCAAAAGTGGATAGATTGGTGGGCTAGAATGAAATTCAATTGATCTTAGATTTGATGGGTAAAAACTCATCAAATTCTTTGTATTTGTTTAACATATGAAATAAGAGTAGGAAAATGGCTCGAAGTAATAAAAATAATAATTAATAGATGCTCTAGGTTAATGAATTTAAATTTGTTGATGTTTCAATCAGAGAAGAGGTCCCATGACCTTTGGTGAACTCCTTTATTTGTACAACTTGATGTTTGTATATGGTTTTCATGGGGCGACTATACCAGTTGATAGATCCTATATATTGTTTGAGGGAATTGGGTCAGTTATATTGGCGCAAACAGTAGAGGTGTCAAATATCTCATGGGTGTCATGTATGCCAAAAAATGTAAATGTAAATGATGAAGATACCTTTGAAACTTTCAAGCAAAATCTAATCAACAGGGGTACGACCAGATTGTGAGGGAAATGTATTTTAATTTCTCTATTAATGTGATTGTATGGGATACCACTACTATTGCATATACACAAAATGAACTTAGTTGAAAAGGTTTCAAAATTGAGGAACCATGCTATGAGATAAATTCACGCTACTTTTTATGCAGTGAATGGAGGCGCTATTACATAGGGTGCACGAAAAACATGTTGAAAGGCTTTAGAAACTTTCTTTCAGAAGATATGGTGGGTGCGGCCAATATGTATGGAGACCTGCGTAACAATGTGGAGGAAGTGAGGGCCTACATAATACAAAGAATTGGGAGGACATTTGTGTAATCTTAGAGGAAGCCCACAACCAGTGAAAGAGAAATCTTGGGTGCAGGTGAGGAGAAGACCAGAACTAGAGGAAGCTCGCACAAATGAGGAGGAGGCTTGATGGAGGAGCATGGCCATGAGCAGAGCATGGGAGCTTGTAAAAAATGAGTTTAGGGCAACACAGATGCAACGTGGAAGAGATCAACGGTTAGGACAGAAAGTGAGGATGTAGCCAAATCTTGTCCATCAATCGCCAACCTCACGGGATAATATATGGCACTATCAAAATTGTGCAAGGTGTGCGGAGTTGGGAAAACAATTTGAAGTGGGCCCATGAATATTATATATACCCGACAAGGATGTTGTTTTAAAAGATAAAACATTTAAAAGTTGAGGATGCTTAATATTTTGATTTTTCTTTTATGGTGTTAAAGTTTTACATGAAAGGGGTAAGGTTAAAAAGAAAGAAAATTTGCCTGGTAAAGACTTTAAAAGTGCCTTCAATATTAGAGTGTAATTTTTATACATTTCTATGAGAAATCAGAAGACTTGCTACAAAGTAAAAATTAAAGCAAAAATGGGGGGGTAATTCTTTGTTAACCATGGTGAATTTGATTTCTCATTTTAAAACGAATGGAGAGGAAAGTAAAGGCATAAAGATTTTTGTTTCTTTTATCCTTTACTTGAAAATATTGTTATTATATAAAGTAAGGATAATACTATTCACTGTGTAAGTGAATATTATTTTGCTGAAGATGAAGTGCACGTGAGAATAAATGGAGACACTATAAAAGGAATATGATTAAAGTGAATTTAATATTCACTTTATAAACAAATTTATTGTGTGTTGGGGAATTGAAAATAAAGTCAAAAGCTTAAATATTAAAGTAATCAAACTTTAATATATGGAGGAAAAAAAAAGTGCAGTTGCAGCAACAAACAAAGAGAGCTGAAACGAACTTTTGCACGGGAAAGAGGATATTTTCTAGTTGGGTGAATTTGGTGATTCTCCACCTAGGCATGCTTTCAGTTACTGAGCAATGATGAGTCGGGACAGTTTTTGAGGGAATAAGTTTGTTGCTACAAAGGAAGAATGGGGAGATACTCTTTTCAGTTTGATCAACAGTGAATGAAGCTTCCAAATGGCAATTGTAGATCATGTTTAGGGATGCTCCTGTTTGCTTTTATTTTTCTATATCTTCTTTTCTCTTCTAAATTGTAAGGGGTTCCAATTTCTGAAAGCTCTCCAAGTTAGGCAGAAGCTATGGTTAGATTGTAAAGGTAGGGGGAAATATGACTATCAGTCATTTTTAATCAGAAAGTGTATGTTCTGAATTGTTTTGTTATATTTATTTTGCTGATAATTGTCTCCATGGCTGAACTGTAATACTATTTTGGATTATTTTATCCTTTACTTTAAAAAATTGTTATTATATAAAGTAAGGATAACACCATTCATTGTGTAAGTGAATATTATTTTTCTAAAGATGAAGTGCACGTGAGAATAAATGGAGACATTGTAAAAGGAATATGATTAAAGTGAATTTATATTCAATTTATAAACAAATGTATTGTGTGTTGGGGAATTAAAAATGAAGTCAAAAGCTTAAATATTAAAGTAATCAAACTTTAATATATGGAGGAAAACAAAAGTGCAGCTACAGCAACAAACAAAGAGAGGTGAAATAGACTTTTGCATGGGAAAGAGGATATTTTCCAGTTGGGTGAATCTAGTGATTCTCGACATGGGCATGCTTTCAGCTACTGAGAAATGATGAGCAAGGGTAGTTTTTGAGGGAATAATTTTTTTGGTGGAAAGGAATAATGAGGAGATATTCTTTTCAGTTTGATCAACAGTGAATGAAGCTTTCAGATGCCAATTGCAGATCAAGTTTAGGGATGCTCCTGTTTGCTTCTATTTTTCTATATCTTCTTTTCTCTTCTCAATTGTAAGGGGTTCCAATATCTGAAAGATCTATAAGTCAGGTAGAAGCTATGGATAGATTGTAAAGCTAGGGGGAAATATGACTATTAGTCATTTTTAATCTGAAAGTGTATGTTCTGAATTGTTCTGTTATGTTTATTTTGTTGATAATTGTCTCCATGGCTAAACTGCAATGCTATTTTGGATTCAATAATAAAATTGTCTGAGTGTGTTCATGCACATTTGTTTCCTTTGAGCTACATTTATTGTTTCCTTCTATTCTATGAATGGTGTAATTTCTTTAATAATGCACAAGCTTCTTTTATTATTGCCTATTATTTAGGGATAGTGTAATTGCTTTGATAAATGTGTCAGGAGTGTTATGTTTCAGGTGGATTTATAAGTAGATTTATCAGACAAAGCTTAAGTGGTTTGGTTTTCATTAATGTGACAACATTTGCAAGACCTTTAGATCATGTTCAACACTGAAAGATAAATGCTAGTTATATGACTCCATAGCCCATTTCTATGGTACTGGTCCATTATCATGTTTCTGTTATTTTCAGTTTGGTCCCAACTCTTTAAATCAAAAACCATTTCAAATCTATTTTTTTGAGCTGTGTTTGTCATGTTCTCCATGCTAGTTGATGAAATTCATTCAATATCTTGCCAATGTTGAGTGATATTTTAAGTTTATCAACAATTATGTGAGAGCATTTAATTTGTTGGGCAATATCCTATTACTTATGCGTCTAGATTGTTTGATGTTGCTAAAGGGTTACCCCCCTAGGTCTTACAAACCCTGAAGTGCAGGGGAAATGTGTATCCATTCCATTTCTTGTCAGTTGGCCACTAGCCTTTGTGGTTCTTTATAATGGAGGTTGGCTACCTCTTAGAGAGTTACAAATCCTAGTTGGGTTGTATTTTTAAACACCAACACTTCCCACCTATAAAAATTCTACAAAAAAACACTTTTTCCTTACATTTTTAGGGATTAAATAAAGTCATTTAGAAACTATATTTTATAATATTATAGCCCTTGAGATGATCTTTCCAATAAGTGAAGTTTTGATATGTTTTCATTTTAACATGTATTTAATTATCATTTTTTATTGAACATAGGTTTTTCTCCGAACATCAAGTTGTTCATTCTATAAAGGCTGAAAAATAGTAAGAAATTGTAAAAAAAAATAAAAAAATATATGTTCCCTTTGTATTGATGTCCTTGGTTCACCAAAAAAAAAATATTGTATTTCTATATATACATAACAAGTTATATTATATGACACACATGTATGTCCAAATTATAGTTACAATGACTAAAAAAACAAATTAAAAAATATATGTAACCAATAATTATGAAAAAATATCCATTCCCTCCATATTGATGTTGAGAATCTATATTTCAAAAATTAAAATTTTAACCTTTATTAAAAAAAATTATGTTATACAAAACAAACATTACTTTCTGAAAATGTTGGTTTTTGTTTAAAACTAGTTATTAAAGGAGATTTTGAATGATTCATAATTTATTTCAAAAAAAAATTAAAAAATATATTTAGAATCTACACATAAATTTCCACAAATCACTAGTTCACATCATCTTGAAACTATTAATTGTTTAGATGCTATAGGTCTCAAAATATGAAGGTTCAATTAAAACTATTGATGTAAATGACCATATTGGGAAAAAAGTTAGAGATGCTATTTTGATTTCACCCCCATATTGTATCAAAAGAAGGATAATTGACCTTGAGAGGGTAGCTACAATAGATAAAACCCCATAGTAAAGGAATGTCAAAGGAATCCAAACATTCTTTCGATAGATCAAATTTCTTAAGGAGATTGTGACAAACTTTGTAGATATCACCCATCCAATCTCCAAAATGTTAAAGAAGGGATAAAAAGGTAACTTGGAGTGAAGAGCATATCAAGGCATTCAAGAGTATCAATCAAGCTATAAAAGAGGCCCAGTATTGAAGTATCCATATTTTTCCAAGCCAATGCAATTGTTTTCATTTGCATCATTTCACATAATTGTTGTATTATTGTTGAAAAATGAAGAAGGCTTTGAACAACCTATTGTATTTTTCATCAAATGATAGAAAATTAGGCTTATGTATTAGTTAAAGAAGTGAAAATTTCTAGAACCTATTGATGGGGGCTATAATCATTTATTATGTCCCAAGTGTTGTAGTAAAAGACATCTTCACTTAACAAGAAGTCACAAGAAGAAGATGTATATGGATTAATAGAATCCAATAGTTCAATATAGATGTCCAAATTACCAAATTAGTGAGAGTACAGGGTTTGGCTAAGCTGGTGCTTGAAACTAACCTAGAAGACAACCAAATAAATTAGACATAATGTGAGGATGTTGCACCAATATTTTATATGAAAATATGTGGTTGGTATAGGCGTATTGACCAATTTTTGTAGACTATGTAGTGCTCTGAAAGAATGGTAGATAATAAAAAAAGAACCCAAAATTTTTAGGCCATTAAATATATAATCATTGATAATGAGCTTTGGTGGAGGAGTGCAGAAGGTGTGCCTAATTAAGTTTTTTGATGGTAAGAAAGCACTATAAATCTTAGCAAAAATACATAGTGGATTTTGTGTAGACCATTATATGCCAAAGACAACTACCCACAAAATTTTGAGAGTAGGATTTTGGTGGCCCTCAATTTTTAAAGATGCCCAAAAGTTTGTAAAACCTTGTGATGCTTGCCAAATATTTTTAGGAAAGCTCAAATGCTCAGTAAATTTTCCACTCAAAACAATTTCAATCCAAGCCCCTTTTCAGCAATGGGGTGTTGATTTTATCGATGAAATCTCGAAGAAATCCAATGGACACTCTTAGATTCTTGTTTCTATTGGTTATTTTACAAAGTGAGTAGAAGAAATCCCCATAAACAAGACAATAAGAAAAGTTGTGGTTGATTTTTAGATGAGAAATTTTTTGATCAGATTTGGAGTCCCAAAAAAGATTATTTCTGACAATGCAATGTGTTTTAGACAAGATGAATTCATGGATTTTTGTGATAAGCATGGAATCCAGATATCTTATTCTTCTCCTTATCATCCACAAGAAAATGGTCAGGTTGAATCAAGTAACAAAATTTTGATGAAGATCCTAGAAACGGTGATTGAGAAAAATAAGAAGGCATGTGACTCAAAACTAAAGCTTGCACTCTAGGCACATAGGGTTACTATCAAAAAGGATACTAGACATTATTCATTTTGTTTTGTTTATGGTTTGGATGCAAGGTTTCCTTCAAATAACTTGCAGAAGATGTATAGATTTTTTTAGGAATAGGATATAGATATTTGTGATAAAATGTAAAACAAGGTGGATGCTTTGATAGAGTTCAATGAGACAAGAAGAGAAGCTCAAACTAAGAATGCTAAAATGCAGCTACAAGTCAAAAATGTGTACAAAGAAAGGGATTCTCCAAGGAGTTTCGAAATAGGAAACATTGTGATGATATGGAATGCTAGAGTACAAGATGAGGGAAAATATAGAAAATTTGATGCATTGTGATTGGGTCCTTATCTGATATCAAACACTCATAGTGAAGATTCCTACTTTTTGTAAATTTTGACTAGAGAATTTCTTGAACTGCTAGTACATGGATAGTTCTTGAAATCATACTTATCTTGAGGTGTGTTTCTTTTCCATGTACATTGTAATTCTATGTATATTTTGTATATGATTGTTGTTTTCCTATTTTAGTTTTTTCTCTTGTATTGTCCTAGTTTTTCCTTGTTTTGTTCTTTGGGTTTGGTCTACTTCAACCATGAGATTTGAAATCTCACCATGCCTACAAGAGGCATGCATACTTGAGCATGAGTCACTAGGGGAACACTAATTTATTTATTTTTATTTGGTCTAAGTGGTCCTAGGTTTTGTGGTGTTCCCTAGTTTTGATGGTGTTTCTAGCATTGCACAACACATATAAAGTACAAGTAATTTATCTCTCTTGAAAGGTAATTCCTATCAATAAAATTTAAGAAAAAAACCCCAAGTTCTCTAACGTCAGGTCTTGAGAATGCACAAATGACTCAGTGATGATGTGATTAATTGGATATCATAAGGGGGCTTACAATCCAACAATACTAGAAACTTATCATCATATGTAGCGATCTAGTGATGATTTGAGATTTTTAAAATAATTTAAAGAAATATCAAAATATTAAAGGGTTGAGATGGATTCAAGAACTAACACCTAAGATCAATCATAATAATGTTTAATGTTGCAGATGGAAAAATCCCCATGAAACCAATCTTTGCTTGATCAAGGAAAAGCCTACAACTATATAGAACCAGTGCAATCTTCAAAGGTAACTGAAAAAATTTCAAACCATGAACACCCATGCATATACCCAATTGATGGCGCAACATGAAAAATCATTCACAATTGAACTTAGTGCAATATTTGGCTCGAACTAACTTTACACTACAATGTACAATCAACAAATTGTCAAAATTATGAGCAATAGATTCATCAAACATCAACACTCCATCATTATCATGAAAGAACTGAACTAATATTGAGAATCAAGAACAAGAAACCATAAAATTTTAAAGCTCAACACAAAAGTTCACCAAATCAATGATCATATTGCATTAACTTCTCCAAAATTTATGTAACAAGCTCTAGTTCTCTCTCCTCTCGTACAACCTAAGCTGGAACTAACTTGCCAATTCTAGATTTCGAACCAAAAATTCCTTTACAAATGATAAGAGACCTCATATTTATAGAGTTTTACATCACATATGTCAGCCTAAACAAAATTAAAGAAGGGCACCTGCTCTAGGTCAGCCAAAATAGGTCAGCCTTGTATAATTTAACTGTCCATTTTATTTTAAAACAAGGCACCTAAATTCAGCCTTCAAATAATACATCAATTGTAAATAAAAGGCCTTGACATGATTATCTAGGTGGCCAAAATGTATTTCCAGTTGCCTGATGTAGTATGCACAAAACTCAAGGTAACTGCCTCTAGTCATCCTCTTTTCCCATTTGTTACATTTAAGAAAACTCTTAGAACTTTTTCAAATACTCTGTTGAGGTTAGCCTAAGTAGGAATTGGGATGAACTTTAATCTCAAAGAAATCGATGGCAATTTATTCTTATATTTATTTTCCATTCAATCTCCATCTCCTAATATCTATGCAAAATAGTGATGTACATATCTGCCTCTTCTAAATAATTTTCTGCAATAGCTCCATCTTTGGCTGGTTGGGTTCTCTTCCCCTACCTTGGCCTTGCTAAACTTGACCTACATCTGGAAAACACCATAATAACTCAAAATGCAAAGAAACACTAATCATTACATTCCTGCATCATTATATTAATAAGCATATTTCATATGAAATATTTAATAGTTCATAATCATCGTTGAAACCCAAGAAACCAAGATCAATATCCTTAAAATAAAGTTCCAGCTCATTTCAGGTTTTCATGAATTTCAGGGATTTTAACTCCTCACGTAGTTTCAAGAAATCCAAACACCCCTAGAATTCGCGAAAGAGAGAGCTCTTCAGAAAATTTGCAAGCTTGTGGATTATGTGAAACATAGAAATAGATGGGCAAAGTAATCACCAAACATTGTGGAAACCCTTCCTCATTAATTAAGTGCATTTAATAACCAAAATTTCAACCTTATAAGCACAAGTCTCATTACAGATGACATCAAGTAACTCATCACAATAACAATCATGAAGCATTGGGTAATCCAAAAGAGAGTAGATTCCATAAAAACCAAATATTTGGGTAATTGTAAGAGTCACTAATTTCGTGAAAAAGGTAGCCTCAAAGATTCTGGTGGAACCCCTAAAATTTTTGTATGTTCCACTTATGAATTTTGCAAAAATATGGTTATTTCATGTCTTGGGGTTGAGGGTTTCTCTTGTTATCATGGTATAAGGTTTTTGTGCCTTTAACCCTCCAAAAATTCTAAGTCTTAAATCCTTTGCAAGCATTCTATTTTGATTTTGACCCTTTATCACTAGTTCTCAATCGTTTAAGTCACATATTATGCCTCTACATCTATTTTTCTATTGGCCTCTCCATCATAGTAGTTCTAGTTGTTACTCGTCACTTTATTAGAAATATTGTCTTATTGTATGAAAGTTCATAATCTTTGAAATATTATCTCGGGTCCTAGTTTCAAAAATGTAATATTTTCATCATTTGCCTAATGTATCATCCTTAATATTCTATGTACATATACTTTGTGTGCCTAGTTGGGCCACTTTTAAGTTACTAACAATTGACAGTGTGCATATTTCCAAGTTTTAAAATAGCCATCAAATTTGGAGGATCAAAACCTGACCGTTCTCCATGTCCTCTCCTTGTTTCATTTTCTATTAAAATAATGGTGCGGGCTCTCGAGTGGGTGTTGTGTGTCATGTCTGTCAGTGAGCCCTAAAGTCTTCAATGTTAGAAGTGAATGTGTAAGGCCCCACCCTTTTGTTCAATAGCTGCAAAATTTTTTGTTGGTGGTTATATTTGGTTGAGCATATAACCATAAATTCATGATACAAAAGAGTATAGCTTTGTGTGTCTTACTCCCTAGTTTTGACTAGCAATATTGTCATAGTACATAATAAATGAATTGTTATAGGACTGAATTGTTATTTGACTTAATGATACTTTCAATTGTTCAGTGCTAAGAGGGAATTATTTAAATTATTAATGGAATTTCTTTTGTATAACAATGTTGGTTATCGAAACGATCCACCCTTGACATATTTGGTGATTAGTTAATAGTGCTAGTAATTTTTAGTTCTTAAGAAGAAGTTAATGAATTCTAGTTCCTATGAATACAAGTGTTTGGCACCCTAGTTAGCAGAATTAAATAATAAATCTTTCATTCATACAATTTCATATATTCTCTTAGGGTTTGACTTGTGTCTTTATAAGTTGCTTTTCTATTGGCCATAGATTATGTTTACTATTTTAAATGGGATGTGTGTGTGTGAGATCATGTTTCTGGTTATGTTACTATGGTATACTAATGATATCCAAGTGAGTGTGTAGGGGGGTTTCAATGTGGTACTAATTCATATTGCTTAACCTTGTGGAATTTCCATGCAAGTGTGTCAAGAAAGTACTTTTCTTACCTTGCTATATTTTATTATTATAAAATTATAGATGTTAGTAATAGAAACAAAGTGCTATTTTCAATTAGTTGTAATTCATATTATAAATTAGTGTTTACTTATTAAATAATGTTTGATGAATCCAATAGATTCACTAATAATTTACTTGTTTCGATTACTTTAAATAAATAAAAAATGTATAAAAGGTGTAGCTTACTACTATCTAAAGATTTAATTAGAAAGGTAAGTGGGGATGTTGCTATAAATTTCAAGATCATTAGGACAATCTTGATGTAACAAGAATACAATTTTAATTTAGATTTAATAAAAATAATAATAATATTGAGTGCCAACCCTATAGGTAAGATGAGATTTTTTCCTATTGTGATAATAACAGGTCATCTTTCTAATTTATTGTATATCCTTGTTGACTGAGGAATTTTTTTTTGTATTTAAATTTAGAACTAAAGGTTAGAGAGTATTATTGATTTTTTTTCTTCTAAGATTTTTGTGCTCAAAGAATTATTTAAAATGAAGATATAAATTTTGTTACATATAATTATCCTTTCATTATAGAATGTTTTAAGAGGTCAATATAATTTTGAGAGTATATTCACTCCTTTATTTTTTGATTCATTGGTAATCTACCACACTAGATATAAGAGCCCCTAGTGTAGATTATAGAGTATTATGAATAATTCATGGATTTCTAAGGATATCTATGGTTAAACTAATTACCAAGGGTTGCATTAAACCTTCTAATATGTGCATATACTTGAAAGAAAATATTTATATAATATTATGACTCCAACAATACTTGCAATTTGTTACAT
This sequence comes from Sequoiadendron giganteum, assembly GCA_007115665.2. Lineage (NCBI taxonomy): Eukaryota > Viridiplantae > Streptophyta > Pinopsida > Cupressales > Cupressaceae > Sequoiadendron > Sequoiadendron giganteum. The sequence continues at coordinate 511,043,377 of CM021108.1, read as the reverse complement.
CTTTAATATGATACATTACACTTTTGTCTTAGCTAAGAATAGAGTTGGTATCTTGAGAAGAATTGTTCTATAATACCAAAATGACATTAATTGTTTTGTGATTAATTGGCATAAACATTATAAATATGAAACTAAATATTGATACATCATCATCATTATCATATTCATTAATGATATTAACAATGTAAATGGATTGTATACTCAAGTAGTAATACCATAATAGGTGAATAGAGATACTAGTATTATGCTAAAATTGGAGGAATTAATAGTAATATTATATAAAGATCATTAATAATACAACTATGATAATGAGTCAAGTCAGCATAATAATGTTAACTGTTGTTGTTATAAAGTCAACAATAGTTTTAAAGCTAAGTCGAGATGGAAGGCTAATATTACTATGTATGTCACCCTAATTTTTCAAGAAGGAATATTATAGTAAAAAATAAATAAATAAAATTAAAATAATATGTATTTATTATAGTGATCAAATTTAATAATAGAACCCATTACAATTATTTTTAAGGGCTGCAAAAAAATTGAATAAATATTTGTATGTACCTGTGGTTAGAGGGTTTTAATGTGTTGTTTTATTTCATTTTAGAGAGTTCAATTATCATCGGTGAAAAGGAAGGAATTTTGTCAATCAGTCTATCTTCCTTGACTATGCCCTACATGTTGCATACATAGCTACCTAGCAGTTGCAATCACAACAAAGAAAATAAGAAAATAAAAGAGAGAAAACCATTTTTTTTTTGGGGGGAGGGAGGGGGACACAAGTGGGGAAATAGTAAGGGAATCAGAAAAAGGAAAATGGGGGAAGGCAGATTGGATCTTGGAAAGGCGGATTGGGTGATTGAAGAGTAGTTGCAACATCTGATGTTTTTTTCTCGCTCCACCAAACTCTTCCTCCCTGGTATTGACCTTTCACTTCTCCAATTTGGTGAGCTACAATCCGAAAATAAGGTTTCCACATGGTATAGTTTGCTTTCCCTGTCTATGCTTCCACATTTTCATGCTAGCTATAATTGTTATGCTTGATGGGAGCCCTTCATTATTACTAGATGTTTGATACAGTGCACATTATTATAGTGCAAGCCTTCTCTTGCAGTTTGTTTCATTTAGCATCAACATATTCTCCACAAGAACATCGCACCTGTTTCTGCCTACATATTTAGTTATTTAAAATTAATATTGTTGGAAGTGGAACAAAACTAAGAGGGGGGGGGGGTGAATCAGGGTTGTAAAAATTTTCTTAAAGACAAACCAAAACACTAGCTTATGTAGAATCCTATGATATATAATGTTGTCTGAAAAACATATAGATCATGACCAAAAAAAGCATAACAAACTTGAATGGATAAAAACATTAGATTATAACATTAATGTTCATACAAGATAGGTGAACTACCATATAGAACAAACACTTTCATTTTTCAGGAGACAACAGATTTATAACCATGAAGAAAGGTTGAACAAATAACATTAAAAGACAACATATTGAGCAAGAATATATATCAGAGCATTGACTTGCTAACAAATTTTTCATTATAAACAAAGAAGAACATATTGAGAAAAAACATAACATAGACGCACAAAGATGTCGAGTGGAAAACCCTCCAAGGGTAGAAAAACCACTCCAAATTGCCTTGTAGGCTTTATCTCAAAAATGGATTACAACAATATTTTGAGCACCAACTTCAATAGGGGTATCCAAACCTTTTTCAAATATCTCTTGCATGTAGTGTTCTTTTGCAAAGTAAGGACCTTATAACTACACTGTATGTGCAATCCTAAAATCTCCACTGTACAAACTAAATCATGCAATGATAACAAATATATTGTATAATCTCAACTCATTTTTCATAAAAATTAAACCAAACCGCATCTCTGTTTTGAAAACTAGAGTCAGCAAATGTGCCTTTTTTCCTTTTTTCTTTTAAAAAATCTTTCACCAGAAAACACCTCTCTTTTGTTTTCGTATTTCTCTATTTGCTTCCACTATAATAGTTCTCATTCTAAATGGCTTACATCCTATTGTCTAAAATACCAAAAACATAACAGCTATATCATTCCACAACTCGAATCCATTAACCACGGTTTATAACAGAAAATGAAACCCTTCAAAAATATTTGAATACCCATATTAGGTAAACAAAAAATTTCTAGATGCCTCTTTTAAAGAATACCATACCAAATCAAAATAAACCGATATCAACACATAAAATAATCCTTGAGAGTTAAACCACACAGGCATAAAACATTTTGCAACCATTTAGGAAAACTGAAAAAGAAGAATATACTAGATCGAAATCTTGCAAAATTGAATAGCAAAATACCTATCATGGTGGTCAGGCAATATATCACATGTTTTCGAAGAAACTCCATAACGGTAGCAAAAATATTCTTCCAACCTTCAACATGCAAGAAGATCTCCAAACCATATTAATCAACATTTTGTTTTAGCTTAAGACAAGTCTCAATAGTAGATTGTAAGTTTTCCAATGGCGGCGCAACTAGGGTTCAGCTGTTGCAAAAAGATAAAAAACCAAACAAGTGAACAACTCTCACGTTGCCCTATTTTATTTTCCAATGATCCCTTTAGACAAAAGAACATAATGATTGAAATCCGCTACATATTAAGTCAAAATACATCATTAACAAACAATGATATTGTCTTCAAGTCTGTGAATAAAACAAATGAGAGAAACCCCGACAACATAATAAGCCTTGTAAAATAGATGTCAAAGAACCTTTCAACACTGCCAATTTACAAGCCACGTGACATGTACACCTATCCAGGTCAAGAGAAAACACATGAATACCTATTCAATTCAAAACATATATCATCAAGGACAAACAATTGCAACAAAATCCCCCTTTGTCCTTGATGGAAAAGCAAACAAATAAAAGTCAAAGCTCAAAGTCCCAAGCCATCATTGGAGCCAACAAAAACATAGGAGTAACTAGAAACCATAGTAAGCTGAGCTAGAAATTAGAAACCATATAAACAAAAAAATCTTAAACCATAGAGCCACAAAACCAATCCATATGAAGCAACTGAAATGAGAAGCCAAAATGAGACACCAATGAGAAAACAAGAGCCATTTCAACCCCTTTTTGTCACAAGGACAAAGAATAAAAACAAAATAGAATGAGACAGTTGCAAATAGAAAATGAAGCAAAAAATCCATGAAGAGCAGCAAGAGACTGCTCAGAGAGCTGAAAAACTCCCCCTCAACAAAGAATGGAGCTTAAGAGAGCAAAGATTGAGAGACAACTCACAATTGAGAACAAATCCCTTCAAAGACTTCTTTAGCCAAAGACTTTGTGAAGATATCTACCACCTGTGCTTGAGTGGAAACATACTGCATTGTTATTTCATTAGCCAAAACCTTTTCCCTCAAAAAATGAAATTTAATGGCAATAAGTTTAGTTCTTGAGTGCATAGTAGGATTTTTAGACAAGTTAATTGCACTTGTGTTATCACAAAAAATATAAATTGGTTTAGAAACCTCAATACCCATTTCTGATAATGTTTGTGCCATCCAAAGAAGTTGAGTATAGCAAGAAGTAGCTGCAATATATTCAACTTCGGTAGTTGATAAAGAAACTGAATCTTGTTTTTTACTATGCCAACCAACAAGACAATCACCAAGATAAAATTTTGCACCAGTAGTACTTTTCCTATCATCTAAACAACTAGCCCAATCAACATCTATAAACGTTGTCAAAGTAAAGTCATTATTTTGTGGATACCATAAACCAAAATCAAGAGTACCCTAGATATACTTGAATATCCTTCTTACATCCATGAGATGAGACTGTTTTGGTGTAGATTGAAATCTAGACACCATACATGCAACATGCATTAAGTCTTGTCTGGAATCAGTTAATTATATTAAACTACCAATCATTGACCGATACTCTTTTTGATCAACATCAGGAGAATCATCAGTTTTAGACAACTTATAGCTAGTTACCATAGGTGTTCTTACAAGATGACAATCATCCATTTGAAACTTTATTAACATTTCTTTGGAATATATTTTTTGCGACAAAAATATTCCTTGTTCGAGCTATAAAGCTTGGAGTCCAAGAAAAAATGTTAGTTCACCTAACATTGACATTTCGAATTCAGCTTCCATAATCTTTGAAAACATTTTTGACAAAGCATCATTATTGCAGCCAAAGATTATATCATCTACATATACCTCAACAACTAGAATATCATCACTTTCAACTCTAACATAGAGATTACTATCAACACCACCTCTTTTGAAACCATTTGTTGTTAAATGTGCATCCAACCTTGAATACCAAGCTCTAGGAGCTTGTTTAAGACTATACCAAGCCTTTTTCATTCTGTATACATGATCAAGTTTATCTTTTGCAACAAAACCTTCTCGTTGTTCCATATACACTTCTTCATCAAGATAACCATTCAAGAATGCAGTTTTCACATCCATTTGGTAAACCTTAAAATTCTTGAAACATGAGTACACTAAGAATATTTTAATTGATTCAATACGAGCAATAGGTGCATAAGTTTCACCGAAGTCTATACCTTCTTGTTGTGCTTATCCTTTGCACACAGAACGTGCTTTATTCCTTATTACTTTTCCACACTCATCCAGCTTGTTACGAAACACCCATTTGCCTCTAATAACATTCTTATCATTAGGTCTTGGGACCAACTGCCAAGTCTTATTCTTCTCAATTTGACTAATATCTTCCTACATAGCTTTCAACCAAAAATAATAATTTAAAGCATTAGATACAACTTTAGGCTCAAAATCAGTTATCAAATAGAAATTTTCAACAATCTGTGCTTGCTCATCAAATTTTTCTCTTCTTCTTGTTAAAATCCTAGCATTACCATCCCCAATGATTAGATCTTAAGGATGATTTTTTAATACAATCCTGTAAGGTGGCTTTGGAGGTGTTACTACCTTAAGGCTTGAAACATCCTCTTGTGGAACATTATATTTTTCATCAGATTTAGGAGTAATATCAAGTCCTAACATAGGTTCCTCATCACCATCCTGCACAAGATCATCACCAAGAAGAAGTTTTTCATCAAATTTGATATTAATAGATTCAAAAATTCTATTCAGTCTTTTATTGTAGCACCTGTAAGCTCTACTATGAGTAGAATACCCTAGAAATATACCTTCATTTGATCTAGACTGAAAGTTGCCTAAATTTTCATCATTGCATTTGATAAAACACTTACAACCAAAAATTGTGAAGTATTTAATTGAAGTTGATTTACCATGCCAAATTTCATAAGGAGTGAAATTAGATTTCACTCTAATTTGTACCCTATTTAGAGTATAAATAGTTGTATGAACAACTTCTTTCCAGTATTTGTCTGGCAGTTTTGCTTCATCTAACATTGTCCTTGCCATTTCTTCTATTGTTATGTTTTTCCTCTCAACAACTCCATTTTGTTGAGGTGTTCTTGCAGCAGCATACTGACGTTTTATGCCATGTTTCTCACAATAATCTATAAATTCTTGAGAAGTAAACTCACCTTCCTTGTCTAACCTTAAGCATTTAATTTTTGGGTCAGCTTCTTTCTCAACCATCTTTCAGAAGATTTTAAATCTATCAAATGCTTCTGACTTATTTTTTAGAAATGTTACCCACACCTTTCTTGTATAGTCATCTACAAACAACATGAAATATTGTTCACCATTTATAGATCTTGTTCTAGTGGGACCACACAAATCATTGTGTTCAAGCTGCAAAAGTTTAATTGAAGCATGTTCTTTGGATTTAAAACTAACCTTTGTTTGTTTACCTCTTAGACATTCCTTACAAACATTTTTAGGTTTTGATAGAATAGGCAATCCTCTAACATTCTAGTTTTTTCTGATTCTAACCAAATTATAAAATTTAACATGTCCTAACCATTTATGCCACAACCATTTTTCTTCAACTTGATCCATGAGACATATTCCTTCACTAATTCATGATTGGAAGAGTCAAGAAGATTATAAACATTACCTTGTGTCTGTAATCCAATTGCAACAGTTTCTCCTAATTTTTTCTTTATAGCACAACCTTGTGAGTGAAATATAACATTATAACCATTGTCACAAATTTGAATAACACTTAAAATATTGTGTTTAAGACCATCAACGTAGTACACATCATAGATAGGAGTATCATCATTTAAAAGAAAAGAACCTTTACCTTTAATCTCAATTCCTATATTAAAATTTCACAGAACCTCCTGAATAATCTTCAAGCTTGATAAACATGTTTCTATCACCCATCATGTGATTGGACCATCCACTATCCAAAACCCATAAAGCCTTCCTTTTTGAAAGAGTAGTTTGGACAACCATTGATTGTTCTATGTTTTGAACAAATTTGGGTCTCCAAACTTTTCCAGAGATATGTCTACCTTGTTTTCATTGCTTGGATGTGTGACCAATAGAATTGCAAGTGAAAAACCTAATAGTATTAGGAAAGCCAAAGAACTATTTGTGACCAAATCTAGTTGTTCTAGACATCATTATTCTACAGTTGCTTACTTTGTGTCCAGACTTATTAGAAAAGAAACAATAACCATGAAAGAAAACATTAAACCTAAAATTGGTTCGTTGATGCTCAATTGGTCTCTTCTTCTCAGTTGCCTTAATGTTTTGATGTAAATATTTTGAACATTCACCAGTGTTGAACCCAATACCAATCATATCTTTATGATGTTTTTATTTTCCAAGTATCTCATTCAATTGAATAGTACTCTCATAGCCTTCAACTTTGTTTTTAAGATTTACAATTTGTTGTTCAAGAGTTTGAATCTCTTTATCTTTATCAATAAGAACTGATTGGAGAGTATCCACCATTATTTTAGAATCATCAAGTTCAATCTGTAAACCAATGAACAAACTATTTGGACTATGTTCTCTATCAGAATTATGTTCTTGAGAAACTATATGTTTCTTTAATCTTTTTATTTCTTGAAGAGAACAAAGTAATTCAATTCCACAGTTTTCTACCTCAGACTGTTTTTCAGAATCTTTGTTTGGTGTTTCCTCTGATTCTTTTTTTGAGACCTTTTGAGTTTCAACTTTATCCATAAATAAAGTCAAGTCTTCATCATCCAGTGAGCCATCAGACTCAAAATCTGAATCTTCTTTTGAAAAAGGGCTTTTTTTTTTTCAGTTGAAAGTTAAACTTATTTTTAGGATAGTAAGTCTTTTTCTTAACCTGTCTTTATGGTTTTTCATCTTCATAAGACTGATCAACATAAGGACATTTCGTAGCAAAATTTTGAGGTTTTCCACAAGTAAAACATTTAAAATGCATCTTACCCTTATACTTCTTTTTCAGTTTCTTAACAAGAAGAGCTTCTTTGGAATGAGATAGATTAGAATCACTATCATCTGATAAAGTTTTATTTTTTTCCTTAAAGGCAATATCTTTTCCAGTAGAAATATGTTTGTTGATTCGCATTTCATAGGTAGTTAAAGTACCTTGTAAAATATTTAAGGTGAGTTGGTCAAAGTGTTTCTTTTCTTCAAGAGTAGCAATTTTAGCTACAAATTTATTTGGTAAAGTTTTGATAACCTTAGTGACAACATCAAACTCCTTTACCTCTTCTCCTAACCCTTTTATAGCATTAACAGTTTCATCAACTCTTAAGAAATAATCAGCTCTTTGCTCATCATCCTTCATTTTAATTTCTTCAAACTCATGTTTGAGAGAGGATTTTTGACTGTTTTACTTTTTCATTTCCTTGATAAAAGTTTCTAGTTTAATCAAAATTTCCCTAGAAGAACTACAATGCATAACCTTGATAAAAACATCTTTAGTCAAGGCACACAAAAGAGGATGTTTTTCTCTAGCATTGGTTTCATATTTTTTATTTTCATCAGCAAATGTGGGAAGTGTAGTTGGTACAGTGTATCCAGTTAACACTATACTCCATACATCAAGATCGATAGAAGTCAGATATGTTTCCTTTCTGATCTTCTAGAACACATAATCCATTCCAACAAACAATGGAGCTCTTGTCATAGAAGTTCCTTCCTGAGATTGAGACATGTTAAACAAACTTCCAAGACCAAAAACAATCCTAGTTTGAGAAACCTGACAAAGGATCGTATGCTCTGATACCACTTGTTGGAAGTGGAACAACACTGAGAGGGGGGGGGGGTGAATCAGGGTTGTAAAAAAATTCTTAAAGAAAAACCAAAAAACTATGACATATAATGTTGTCTGAAAAAAATATAGATCGTAACCAAAAAAAGCATAACAAACTTGAATGGATAAAAGAATCAGATTATAACATTATTGTTCATACAAGATAGGTGAACTACTAGACAAAACAAATACTTTCATTTTTCAGGAGATAACATATTTATAATTCCACCATGAAGAAAGGTTGAACAAATAACATTAAAAGACAACGTATTGAGCGAGAATATATATCAGAGCATTGACTGCCTAACAACTTTTTCAGTATAAACAAAGAAGAATAGATTGAGAAAAAACATAACATAGATGCACAAAGATGCCAAGTGGAAAACCCTCCAGGGGTAGAAAAACCACTCCAAATCGCCTTGTAGGCTTTATCTCAAAAATGGATTACAAAAATATTTTGAGCACCAACTCAGTCCTTGATACAATCTGAAGCACCAACTTCAATAGGGGTATCAAAATCTTTTTCAAATATCTCTTACATGTAGTGTTCTTTTGCAAAGTAAGGGCCTTATAATTACACTGTATGTGCAATCCTAAAATCTCCACTATAAAAAATAAATCATGCAATGATAAAAAAATACAGTGTATAATCTCAACTCATTTTTCACAAAACTTAATCCAAACTACATCTCTGTTTTGAAAACCAGAGTCAGTAAATGTGCCTTTTTTCCTTTTTTCTTTTAAAAAATATTTCACCAGAAAACATCTCTTTTGCTTTTGCATTTCTATATTTGCTTCCACTATAATAGTTCTCATTTTAAATGGCTTACAACTTGTTGTCTGAAATACTAGAAACATAACAGTTATATCATTCCAGAACTTGAATCCATTAACCAGGGTTTATAATAGAAAATGAAACCCTTCAAAAATATTTGAATACCCATACTAGGTAAACAAAAAATATCTAGATGCCCCTTTTAAAGAAGACCATACCAAATCAAAAGAAACAGATATCAACACATAAAATAATCCGTGAGAGTTAAACTCAGGTTAAACCACACTGATGTAAAACATTTTGAAACCATTTAGGCAAACTGAAAAAGAAGAATTTACCAGATCAAAATCTTGCAAAAATGAATAGAAAAATACCTATCATGGTGGTCAGGAAATTTACCACCTGTCTATGAAGAAACTCCATAATGGTAACAATAAGATTCTTCCAACCTTCAACACGCAAGAATATCTCCAAACCATATTAATCAATATTTTGTTTTAGCTTAATCCAAGTGTCAACAACAGTTTGTAAATTTTCCAATGGCGGCGCAGCTAGGGTTCAAGTGTTGCAAGAAGATTAAAAACCAAACAAGCGAACAAATCTCACGTTGCCCTATTTTCTTTCCCAATGATCCCTTTAAACAAAATACCATAATTATTGAAATCTGTTGCATATTAAGTCAAAAGACATCATTAACAAACAATGCTATTGTCTTCAAGTCCGTGAATAAAACAAATGAGAGTAACCCCGATAACATAATAAGCCTTGTAAAATAGATGTCAAAGAACCTTTCAACACTGCCAATTTGCAAGCCACATGACATGTACACCTGTCCAAGTCAAGACAAAACACATGAATACATGTTCAAGTCAAAGTAAATATCATCAAGTACAAACAATCGCAACAAATATTAGCTGGAATAAATGTAGTTTTTTTAGATTTTTAAGTCCCTGGGAAACATTTTGATGAGCTCACAAATAATATTTTTGAGATTTAGATAATTTATACATTCTTGAAAGTAACAGGTTAAAATGTAAACTATTGATTCTTATATTCTCCTTGTAGAGTAATCATGAAAAGCCTGGTGCTTATGTGTTTTCATATTAACCATACACAAAAGGTTCATATGTATCTCTAATCTATGCACTTCACAGTCACATCAATTACTCTCTATTTTTAGTTTAATGTTGAGGTTTTATCTAATAAATTTAGTTATGCACATTAAATAAATTAGAAGGTAGAGAGTGATTTTTTGTTTATTTATTTGTTATTTATCAGGATAAGGAGTTATTTAACTTGTGTTATAAAATCGATTATTATATTTCATCATATCCTTTTATTCTCTTTCCCCGCTTTTCAATCTATTGTTTCACTTGTAGTAAATAAATACAAATATCATTCAATTGTGAAACTCAAGGTTTAAGTATGTCAACAATAGAGTTAATATCTTGATTTTTATTAAAATGATCATGTTTCTACCAATTTAGTTTCAGAGATCATATTATTAAATTATTATCATGATTTTTATTAAAATGATCATATTGCTAGCAATTTAGTTTTAAAGATCGTATTATTAAATTATTATCATTTCATATAGAAATCAAGTTGATGTTTTGATTAATTGATTTGATAACTATCAAAATATATATATATATATATCATCATTGTTACCTACTTGTTGATTTGACAAGTATCCATATAATATTTAGATAGAAAAAAATTAGTCACATTTTTAAGAATCTTATTAAATGCTTTTTGGTTTTATTTAATTCATTTTCACCCTTCCAAAACATTTTGAATTTTAAAATTCAGATAAGTTACATAAAATTTATGTCCATTTTAACGATAACCTATTTGGCTGGAAATCACCATATTGGAAATTTATATATATATATAAGAATTCCTGCGGTCTATATCTCTTTCATGTCATTGAAGTTGGTAGCTTGGTTAGTACATATAGTAGAGTGGTTTTCATTTAAAATTATTTAGTGAATTAGTAATGTATTATGAAATAGTAATGTTAGAAGATAATTTGTGACAATGTAATGAATAAGGAATGGTAGAAAAAAAAAAGAAAAAAAAAGGGTTCCTTAGCCTAAATCTCCTTATTAAATCTTGTATCCTTAGTTTTTCTAAGATTTGATTGTAGATAAGTGATGAGCTTATTATCAAGTAATTAATTTGATCTTTATTTATCATTTAACTTTGTTGATAAAGATCATTTTGCAAATGAAACCTACATATAGTATTTTAACCTTTGACAGTACATTGGTAGTGGTAGAACTATAGCATATATTTAGCATCACATTCAACTTGCAATAGCTCATTGTGAGCATAACCATTTCCACAATTACATTACCTTGATTTTATTCTATTTTGTCTTAGTTAAAAATATTAAAGTTATCTTGAATAAATTTAAATCAATGTGTTGGTATAGTTTCCCTAGTTATCAAATATCAAAATGGGTTTCTTATTAGTGTTTATATTATATCTATGGATTATCTAATCATTATTGTTCCTGCTTATTGATTTGATAAGTATTATTAAATAATGATTGTTAGATATTAAAAAAATAAAAATAAAAAATGTTCCACGAATGTAATAGGGTCTTATGTGTCAATGGTATCTCCTGCTAGAGGGAAATATTTTGATTTGTGGGTATTTAAATATGCCTTTAATGTATTCTATAATTAAATATTAGTTAAGATATGGTTAACTTGGAAGTCATCCGTTGGTGTTAGCCCAACATTTATAATCAAAGTCTTTTTTTTAAGGGTCTCCCCTTGAGTTGTTAACACTATTATTGTGGTATGAGTTGATATTATGAATAGGATTGATATTAGGACATATTTTTAACCTAGTGGTTTATATCCCTTTCTATCAAAACATGTGTGAGATGGTTGAAGTCCAGTTGTTGAACTATGGTACCTCTGTGAATTAAATACAGAGGCAAGGCCATCAAGCGATGAGCCCCCGAGGCATTAGGTCAGGCCCCTAGGACTGTTCTTTTGAGTCTTGCATGTGACTTGTTTCTTTCTTCTGAGATTATAATCTATCATTAAGTTACATAGCTTGTCATAGTAATCATGTTCTAACTAACTTTTATCTTATATGTGTTCCAAGTCATGTAGACCTTGCAGGTATAGGTATTGGGAGTGAGAAATTTTTGGACAAAATGGAATTTAAAGAAATATGTTAAGCTAACCCAAAGTAAGTAGAATCTATTACTAAAAATAGAGAATCATTCATATATTTTCTTCTAACTAGTGTGATCATTAAATATAACTTTAAGTAATGAATTGTATTATTTTTTCTTATAAGTAAACAAAAAAAAAATTATTTACAAAATTAGTAAAGTCATTGTGGATTGTTTGGTTGTTTAGAGAATAGAATATGGGCATGGAAGAATGCATTTGGATGAGATCAATGACATGTATGAAATTATGTGTCTTCATGTGTCCCCTTTTCAGTTGGACCCACTAATATTTGAAGGTAGTGAATAATTTGATTGACAAGATCAACGACCGAGGGATGAGGTGACGTGGGTCAATCTTGACCACTCCCTACCATGCCATTGGGGACCCACCTCTACCTCCCATCCCTCAATAGGGAAACAAGAATATTTCATGTGGAATCATCTAAGCGTAAAAATGAACATTATAAAGGGGTGAAATATTAATGAAATATTCTTTCATAAGGGGATGAATGATAAAATAGGCACTACTAAATGGACTTTTTAGCACATGTTTTAAATGCGAGCAAGATCTTTTAAATCTTGGCCATTAGTTGTGTCTAAAATTTATGAGCATAGGTAGGTGGTCTTATGGTAAAATCACAAATATTTTAAAGACTTGAGATTTAATTTAAGCCCTTCCTCGCATCCTCGTTGCTTAAAATTGCACACATGTTAAGACCAACAAGGGAGTGGGGAGGTCGACACATGGATTTTTAATGATGGTAAAGATGGTGGAGCCCATGGATGACTTGGATCTTGGGTCCACATGACTTGTTTTTGATTGGTCAACAATAATAGAGGGCTAAAATCAGCTTTTTTCAAATTCTGGGTAAACCCATAATAGTGGTGTACAATTTTTATGAGGAAGGAAATTTGAGAAAATTCTCATGCATTGAAAATTTCATGTTTTAAAGGGTTTGTTTGAACTAGGGGGTTCACACGAACCCAAAAAAGGGGTTTGGTCGAACCCCTAGTTCGAGTGAACCCCCTTTTGCATGGTGGGTTCGCTCGAACCCTGTGATCCCATGTTCCCTTATGGGGAATTCAAAAGAAGGGGGATTCGAGTGAACCCCCCTTCACCCTTTCGAGCGAAGGGAGGTTCATTCGAAGGGGGGTTCGCTCGAACCCCACTTTTTTTCCCTTCTCCCCCTCTTCCACCAAATTTTAGCAGAATTTTTCCCTTCGAAGCTTGGGTTGAGGATGAAAATGGAGGATACCTCACAAAACCAACTGGAATATGGTAGTCCTCAGAATGAGCTATCCAACGAATTAAATTTTAATATGTTTTGGTTTTATTATTTATGTGTTTTTTTAGTTTTATTAAACATAGGTTTTTCACCAAAAGTCAAGCTCTCTATTTTGGACATGTGGAAAAATAGCAGATTATCAAAATAAAAATTTTAAAAATACGTTGAGGCTAGGTATTGATGTCCTTGATCAATTAAAAAATAATAATTGAATTTTGATCCATACAGAAAAATTTATGTTGTATACAATCCGCCTATCTCTGAATTGCAATTGGTTTGACTTCAAAACTTGATTAAGGAAAAAATATTCAATAAAAAAATATGAGAACAAATGCAAGTACTATATATCATAGTTAAAAATCTAAATTTGAAAAAAATATAATTTTATCCTTTATACAAAAAAATTTATGTTGTATACGATGAGCGTCACTTTTTTAAAATGATGTTTTCTGAAAAAAACCTAGTTTTCGTGGGAGATGGAAAAAAAAGTGCAATCTGATTCCAAAAATTTTGAAAAAAATATTTTTAGAATCTACAGAAAAAATGTGATGAGACTCTAGTTTTCATCATCTTCAAATTCCTCATGGTTTAGTCGCTATAGGTGCCCAAATATGAAGATTTAGTTAAAAATAATAATTGCAGTGTCCAATTTGGCCAAAAATTGTAAACCACTATTGTGTGATCACCCTTCTATTAATTGAATCTTGATCGTTCATCAATCCATTTCTTTGTACAATCAATGATTGACATTCAAAATTGAGTGTGAGGATTAAAAGAGCCATTCCAGTTTGCACAAGTGAACTATAATGGGGGACAAGATGCAGAGCTACCAAATTAAGAACTTTAAAGCTATAAAACTTGTTTTAATGTATAATTGAAGACTATTGAAATAATTTGACGCATTCAAGGAGCTCATGCTACAATTTTCAAGCTTATTCCATGCCAAAGTTAACATTTTGTGCTTCTACTAATAAACTAGTGAGTTAAATCGATATCATGCCTTTGAAATTATTTAGAACTTTCCTAATTGTGCTCTCTCCATCTTTTTGTCATTAGGGTTTTCTAGTTTATGCATTTATTGTAAGGTTTGACATTCATTTCAAGAAATTAAATGATCTTATATTGCTCGTGTTTGTGTCAAACCCTTGCGTGAATTGTAATTTTTATTTTTGTGAAGCCAAAACCCTAACCTACATAAACCTTAGAGACATGGCACCAAAAGTAAAAGTATCCTCATCTAAAGGAGAATCCTTCAACTCAAAAATTCCTTTCAAACCCATAGTCCAAAAATTAACTAAGCAGTTGAAGCCCTCCACCTCTGAAAAACCTAAGGCTCGGCTACTTTTTCATGGTGCACAAGTTGTGGAAGGATTTATTGACAAACAAAGTGCAATTAGGGATGCTACATTTCCTTTCACTTGGTGGGAATCATTCACGGGTTGGTTTGGGAAGATAGATTATGGTATTCTAGTGGGCAACCCATGGAATCTAGATTTGGGAAAATTAGTTGTGCCAAATGTCTACATGGACGTTGAGTTATTAAAAGTAGTGTCCACAAACTATGATCTAGTCACAATGACGATGAGAGATTTTTATGGAGGGTAAGTGCAAGAAGTTGGGTCCACATTCAAGGGAAGTGTCATTTTTTTAGCTCTAAAATAGGTATTCATTCATTTTTAGAATAAGTACCCATTTTAAAGTGGGTACTCATTCCAAAGTATTTGAAACTCACAATACATGTTTTTTATTTGGATTTAGGCATATAAAAGTCATGGTAACCCAATAATTAGCCATGAACTTGCAAGTACAAGGTCATGACAATTTCAAGTGAAAAAAACTAGCTTGGCAATATAGCTAATGAACCTTTTTTTTAATTTTTTTATGAAATTAAAACCCATTAGAGAACATGATGTCTAGTTTTCAAATATATAATTTTTATTAAGATTGGATTATATTTTTTATTTTTTAATTAATTTCTAAGAAAACTAGTCCATAAACTTCAAATACTAGGTTTTTTTTGTTAAGTTTCTTGTAAAAAAATTTATATGGAATCAATCCTCAAACAATTCTCTACACAATGAGAAAATCAGTATTAAAAAAAAAATTAGTTTAGGTCCAGTTATGTTGTTCGTACATGTCGATTTTTAAAAAGGACAATTAAGGCCAATAAAAATTCAATAAAAAAAATTAATTCAAAATAAAATTACAAACATTTCCTCATCAATATTCATGTTGTTAGATCTCTTTCCCCAAAAGGAAATAGAAAAATAATATTATTTTGGTCAAAAAGCGGTGTTCGTACACGTGCATGGTATGGTAAAAGAATAGGGACTTTTAAAAAGTGGTTTTTATACATCCATATCAAAATTTAATTTTATAATCTGCGTATTTGAATAATTTACATATTTGAAAACTAGATTCAAAATTAAAACTTTCATATTACATGATTTTTTGAAGATTCATTGTGTAAGTGCCTCAAATTTTCAGTCCAAGTGTGAAAATTTCTGAAAAGCAACAAAAACACATACTTTTTGAGCTTTTTGTGGACCCAACTTCTTGCATCAGCCCTGGAGTTGATATGGTGAAAGCCACAAGATAGGAGGCTGCAGCTATTTTCAATCTCACAGAATGGAGTGAGGACATGGTTCTAATTGATGAGAATATTCTTAGGGTGGAATACGAGAAGGTTAGATATTCATTCATAGCTCAAATATTGCCCAAATATTTGGGATCTATTAATGGCTGAAGGATTACATTGGTCCCATTGGACAAGGAGCCCTATCCAATCAGCTATTTTATTCCCTATTTTTAAAAGAATTTATATTCCATTTATCCAAATCATTGGTTATGACCCAATCACCAGTATGCCCATGGCCTGGATGTACATGCCCGCACATATCCAAAACCCCCAAAATTGCACAGTATATGATTATGAAGGATGTACCTTGTAGAAAGGATTAATGAAAGTCAAATGGTAAGTTTGAAGAAAGGAGAGGTTGAAGTCAAATTTTGTTGGTACTCATTATTTATCAATATGATTTTGTTCAAGGGTTCCACTTATTTTGGCAAAGATATGACACTAGAAAGGATGGAGGGTGACTTGGAATTTCTTGTCCAATGTTGGACTACTATCCTGGACAAGGATGATAGAAAATTTGATTGTGTGGTCTTTGATAATCTATTTTCCTCTAATTTGAGGAGGGTTTTGATTATGATCATGTTGAGGATTCCTAGTTATTTGCATGAATTATTGAGGCCCAAGGATAGGAAAGCTAAATTTGGTATTGATCACAACTGGTGAGAAATTATTCCTTACCCCACCTATACAATTTTGAGAGTATATGGTACATCTATCTCACCCCACTTGTTTCCTAAGGATGTGTCAAAAAGGATTGGATTTATTGAAGTAATGTGGTAGCTTGGATATGTTGAAAATGAACATTTCAAAGGTTAGGGAAATGAAAATGTATTTCTAGCATATACATTAATTTCTAATTTTGTGATGAAAAAAGAAGAATGGAACAAAATAAATGACATACTCAAGCCTTTGAGAATGAGGAAACTGGGAGTTAGGACCCATGATCCTCAAGGTATTATGGAATGGTTAAAGATAAGAAATAGGAGTTCCAAATTCATCCACAACTTCCATTTCCCTAAAGATGTGATCAAGAACATTTTTGATCTCTTAAAGTAGGAAGATAGAAAAGAAAAGTGGATTGGTTTTGATAAATTATAGAGGAGAATAAGGGAGAAGGATCCAAGATTCATTGCTCTTACTAAGATTCCTAATGAGGTGCAAAAAATGGAGTATGTGCTCCAAAATTTTGAGATAGTGGTTGGTCACCTAAAGGGTAAGAGAATAATTTAAGACAAAGGGAAATCTCCTATTGAAGAAGAACAAGGTGGAGGAGAAATCCTTGTTATGCAGGGAAGGCCAGCCTACCAACCTCCCAAAGAGTATAAAATGATTTTTTTCACGAGGAAGAATTGGGAAAATGGAAAGGACACAAATATTGCCTCCTCTCAACAAGAGAAGAAAAGGGCCCCTTCACCTGATGGGACTTTCAATTTTCTAAGTGATGCGAGCTGGGATTTGGGGTTTCAAAGTAACCCATGGTGATTTTAAATGTCGAATTTTAAAGCCCCTCTTGTTATGTTTCAACAGTGACTTACTACTAGGCGTAGCCAGTCACTTAAGTGAGGTTTTATCCCTCTTGGATCATGACTATACCAGCCCCTTTCACCTAACTTGCCAGTTTTTTCTGCCAAGAAGACTTATGTTCTGTACCACTAGGGATTTCAATGTGGGTCCCACCTAAATGTTTCACCTGAAGTCTGGTGAACCGTCCCATCACGGGTTTTGATTTGGGCAGCTTCTCATCGACCTCGCAGGTTTTCCTATTGGCGTCATCAAAGTGGTGCGAGGTTCGCAAGATGTTGCCATCTGGCATGAACACATGTGTGGGTTTTGTTCTCGAGGTGTTGGTGGTGATGTGTGGTCGTCTCTTCACTGGCAAAGTCATTAATAACAGGGTTAATTATGACTTCTCACACACCTCGCATGATTGGAGTAAATGTTCTTAATGGTATTGCGAGGTCAGCGAGGGTGTGACACATGGCCTTCTTCTTTTTCCAGTAGGGCTATGTGGGTCCCACTCTGTGGTTCTGACCTCCTATCTTTGTGCGTTGTGATTGGATGTCCTTTTCCCAAGCATTGAGGTGGATTGTCAATAACCATTGACTTGGTCTCATCCCTCCAACTTGCGAGGTTTGTTCTGAATCGATGGCTCAAATTCAGGGGAGGGGTGTGTGATTCATCTGAGTGGCATGTGCTGCCTTACTGTTGCTAGTATCCTTGATGGTGTGGATTTTCCTTCTCCATAGGATCTCCTCCTGATTTTCTCTGGTGTGCCAATAGTGCCATCCTACTGAAAGTATTCATGGCTATCTTGGTCACTAATTGTTCAAGTGCTTGAATTGATTTCAAGCAATTATACCTTGTGTGCTAGGCCATTCTATAAATGTTGACTAAGTTGCGTGCAATTAGCATTGCATTTTCTTGTGTTTGTGTGCAGGAAGGTCGTTTCTCCTGTGTGTGGCAAGGTTTTGTTTTCTCTATGGACAAATCGATTGAGTGCAGGAGTGTGATACTAGGGGCTCAAAGGTTGCTGATCATGATGGAGCCTACTACTCCCATAGTGCCCCTGGGTACTAGAAATACTGGAAAGAAGCCAGTGCACTATTCATCCTTGGTGGTCATATCAGATTTTGATGAATTTGACACCAATTCAAATTGTCGACGTTACTTGGCCACCTTAGCTGAGCTGATGAGAGTAGATGAGGAGGTCCTGGAAGTTGAACCTGTATCTGCTTTAGCACTTGGCCTGGTTGTTCAAGGTTGTGCTGACATGGCTAGTCAGGGAAAGGTGGTTCCGTCGTTGTCTCAAATGCAGACTCGAAGAGGTCGCCTGTACCGGGGCCGTGTTTTTTCTTGATGGTGACTGGTGGTGGGTTTGTTGGAAAATTCTATTTTTTTTGTTGCAATTTTTGGACGTGGATGTGTGCGTGCTTTGCATGAAAGTTTCTTTTCCGACTGGTTATTGTAACCATTTTTTATTCCTTTGATCATACACGATGTTATCGAATGATAAGGAATGTGAATTTGAATTTCACTTTAGGTTGAAATTCAATTTTGTACTTACAATGTAGCCTAATGCTTGTTGCTCTCCTGATATATAAAGGCGATTTCACGGCTCATGTCAGGGGTCCGAATTTTTGGGTCCAAAACCTTAGAGTCTGTACAGATAGTTTTAATGTTGAAATGTTGTGAACATTTATTCAGGAAATCATCCTGGGTAGGGATTTGTATATAGTTTGTATGCTATGCTTTTTTAATTACTGATATCGAAACAAATCTAAAAAAATTAAAATGGTTTACTCTCCTGTGTGTGTGTCATGGATTATAAATGGAGTTATCAAGGGTTTCTCTTTTCAATGATTAATTAAAAGTGTCGTTATTTTTCTTGCTTTAACTTAAGGAGTTAATCAAATGCTTGAAAATCCAATAACATGTTCATGGTTGTATATGCTCAGGATTCGCGAAGAAGTATTGTTTTAATGTATTGAAGTATCTCATGGCAGTAAGGCTATATGAAGATAAGTTCACAGTATTAGAATTATACTTTGTATGAATTTGTTGCCCAGTGGATAAGGCAATGAATAATGTTTACAGCCTTTTCTTTGGTATAAGACTGTAAGCTCTAAGAACGGTAATCCAAATACTGAACATAACCACATATTAAAACTTTGTCTTCCTACAGGAAGTATTTCATTATTTTAGTGGGTCAAGATCATTGCTCTTCGGTATTGGTAATCATTCTCTAGTCTGCCAATACCAAGAATGGTGACTATCCCCTTGAGTGTGAAGGGATTATGATTTGTATACGAAAGGTATTCTGACCAATTATAAGGCATTCTTATGAACACATTTAGGTTTACCCACCTTGGTCCTACAGAGCCAAAAGTGTAGGAGAGAGTCAGTTTATAACTGACTCTCGTTAGTTGGCCACTAGCTGTTGCAGTCATCCTTGATAGGGATTGGCTACCTCTTAGAAAACTACAATGTCTATGTGGGAAAAAACACCAACAGAATGGCAACTCTGTTGGGGATAACTCAGAAGTTCTGGTTGCAAACAGTGCTGGTATAGAGTCATTAGAGTGTTGACTTATTTTTGTAACCAGAGGTCAAAAATTTGTGAATTACTTCTCCTACTGGGAAAATCTTGGAATCACTACTTGCAAGCAGTTATAGAGTCATATTAGATGATATGTTGTTCTAAATTTACATAGTGAATGTTTTCAATCCAAACAGAGGGAGATAGTTCAAAATAATCCTGATAACCTTGTGGTCTATGGTTTCATGTGCAATGGATTTAGGAGTTCTAGAGTTATTCATTGAAGGATGATTTTATTGGGGAGAACTTTTGAGAAAAAAAAATTTTAAAAAGAGAGAGAGGTTGGAGGTGCTTATCCAGAATCTATTGTTCGAAGTGAAGATAAGTCTTAGACTTCCATGGTAATAGATTATGATTGTGAAGGATATTACTGATGGTATGGTGTGACTTTGTAATGGGTATTGAAACCCAAAATCTAGTAGAACCTAGAGAATATGCTATCAAAGGCTTTGAAATACTGTCCTCTGAAAGGAGGTGGCGACTCTGTCTGAGGAACCAGTGAATGAATGAAAGAATAATCCCTAATCTGTGCTATTTATAGTCTGGAAAAGAGGTTGATACATGCTGCAAATAAATACCAGGTATTTCATCAAAACTAAAATAGTTCACTACTTCTAATGATAATGGGTATTTTTTATTAAGGCTAAAAATGGTTCCAAACTATATGTCAAGCATAAAAAAGGGAACAATAATTGGTTTTACCATACTTCTAGTAGTGCAACATGTAAAAGGATTTATGAAACATGTTTGTATTGCATAAAATCTTGGAAAGAAAGGAATGGTATTGTCAGTCATTAATAAACTACTAGTTGAGATAACAAGTGATGTGCCTGATAATTATATGTTACTGAGTAATCTCCCATGTGTAAGGTCAGACATGAATATGCAAAAACAACACATTGTATTAAGCCCTTTGGGAAGTTTCGTAACTCAGAGGTATATGCCTTTTATGTTTAGTGGTATCAGTGATTACCCTAATTCAATTCCTAAGAAAATTAGGAAGTATTTGCCTTAATATATAGGGCAAGTTGCAGAATTGGCTTCTAAGCATTTACAACATTTTGTATATGTAATGGGTGATTATGAAATCAGTCATGAGGATGTTGTCATGAAATTTTTTGTGCAATCCTTAAAAGGTGATGCTAGGGACTAGTTTTCCTATCTTCCTACCTTTTCTGTTAACTCATGGAATAAGTTGGTAATGGATTTTATGGAACAATTTGGCGAAAGAATCAATCCAAACACATTGAGAAAAGGATTTATGGGAATTCACATACAAGAGGAGGAATTAGTCCCGTATTTTAATCTCAAGTTTTCAATAGCTTTAAGGGAAATCCCTAAAGAAATAAGACCAAATGAGGCTGAAAGCTTGGTTGTGTATCTGGGTGCTTTCAACAAGAAGATGAGTGTTTTATTAAGGGATAAAGAGCCTACTACTCTGCACGAAGCATACCAGCTAGCTATGGAAATTGAAAATAATATGAAATATTCAATGATGAAGAGGTATCTGGCTGTAAGTATTGATTACCCTAGCCTAACCAGTACTAATAAAATGTTAGAGCCGGCTATTCAAGAAACTGATGATAAAATTCTTGCTAGAACTATTGTAAGTCCACCAATGCAGTTTGATGATAATAAGACCCAAGTTGAAACCTAGTCCAATTTAAGTGAAGATGATCAGGTTTCTTGCATATCAGAACTGTATGATATGAGAAGGCAAGGGAAGGAATCGCCATATGAGTTTTTCTTGATATTTTTGGGAATCTTAATACAAATTCCTATAGATCAAAGACCTAATGATTATGAATGCATCGATTTATTTTGTGAACTATATGAACCAGGACTAGGTTCTTTACCAGAGGAATTGAAACCTGCTAATTTGGCTCAAGTGATTCAATGGATAGAGATTGAAGAATTGGCCAGGAATGCATCTAGAGAAAATAAAGGTAGTGCTCATTCATTATAGAATGTTTGCATAGGTATTGAAAAAATTGAGAAGAAAAATGATCTAGGATTGTATGAGACACCTATTGTGTTTCCTAAACCTAATTATGATTCACATATCACTGAGATTCTCTTGCAAGCAAGTGATTATGATTTTAAAGGTAATGATTGCAATATTGAGAATGCAACAGAGCTTTTATTTCTACAAAATTTGTGCGAGAATGAAGAGCCCTATGTTTGTTTCCAAGTGAAGGAACAATTTTTAGATGATGTATATCTGGAGTGTACCTCAGATATATTAGCATTAGAACAGGGAAGCTATATAAATGTTGAACAATCTAAGGATAGTGACATGTGCGATTAGAAGAGTATAATTGGAGGTAGTCATTATTGTGATGAATACATTGGCACTATGGTCTTTCCTGATTATCTATGTGAAGTGGAGATGGAGGTGTTACTGTCCTTTGGCATTGATGTGGTCAGTAAGGGGTTTCTAGTTTGTGCTGAAATATTTACTTATAAAGCAACATATTCAGCAGATAGTGTTGAGTACAAGGAGGCCAATACATATTGCTCTATCTTTTCTGATCAGAGTGAAATTGATGCTTTTAAACTTGTCTCTGAGAGTTCTCATATAGGGATGAATGAAGAGGTACAAGAAAGGATGTATATGGAGTGGCCGGATATGGATGTGTTTGTGCATTCCCTAAAGAATGATGTAGACAATACTAATAACTTTTGTAATGCCTTGGTATACTCCCAATTGACTGATTTCATAGAGTGGCAACCAAACTTGAATAGTAAGTTCCAAGAGAAAATTTCCTCAAGCTATGTATCATCTTGGTTAGGTGATGGAAGTAAGGATACCTTGCATACTGTTCTATATGACAACTTTCAGTTCAATATGAAAATTGATGATACTAGAATAGATGATGTTACGGACCAGGTGAGTTATGAAAGTTTCTATTTCTTGGTATAGCTAAGCCAACATCCTATCAAATATGACCAAAAATAGGATAAGGAGAAGTATTATCATGGTCATATGTTGCTCTTAAAATGGTGGGGAAAAGCATTGGTTAGATCAGTACAAGGGCAGAGTGTAAGTAGCCACCATAGTATTCTCAAGGATATTGGCCATCCCCTAAGTTTCAAAACATCAGATAGTGAATGTTGCAAGCTATTTTTTATCAGAAAATGGAGAATTTTGTTTTTGATAGAAGTAGACCTTGATCTCTCTTGTTTGGTGGCCTAGGGCTACCAAGTTTGTGTACACAGGTCTAGTTGACAGAACAAGGTAATTTGTTTGTAGTGGGGCTTGTGTAATTCGGTAATCTGGTCTGCGAAACAAGAGATTCTAGATTCTTTCTATGCCCATAAGGGGCATACATCCCTAGTCGGAGCCACTGATGGGAATTTCAATTTTCTAAGTGATGCGAGCTAGGATTTGGGGTTTCAAAGTAACCCATGGTGATTTTAAATGTCAAATTTTAAATTCCCTCTTGTTATGTTTCAACAATGACTTACTCCCGGGCATAGCCAGTCACTTATGTGAGTTTTTATCCCTCTTGGGTTGTGACTGTACTAACCCCTATCACCTGACTTGCTAGTTTTTTCTACCGAGACGACTTATGTTCTGTACCGCCGGGGGTTTCAATGTGGGTCCCACCTAAATGTTTCACCTAAAGTCTGGTGAACCGTCCGATCACAGGTTTTGATCTGGCCAGCTTCTCGCCCACCTCGTAGGTTTTCCTATTGGCATCATCAAAGTGGTGTGAGGTTTTCTAGATGTTGCCATCTAGCATGAATGCATGTGTGGGTTTTTTTCCCAAGGTGTTGGTGGTGACATGTGGTCGTCTCTTCACTAGCAAAGTCATTAATAATAGGGTTAATTGTGACTTCTCGCACACCTCACACGATCAGAGTAAATGTTCTTAATGGTATTGCAAGGTCAGTGAGGGTGTGACATGTGGCATTCTTCTTTTTCTAGTAGGGCTATGTAGGTCCCACTGTGTGGTTCTGACCTTGTGTCTTCATGGGTTGTGATTGGATGTCCTTTTCCTAGGCACTGAAGTGGATTGTCAATACCCATTGACCTGGTCTCAGCCCTCCGACTTGCTAGGTGTGTTCCGAATCAATGGCTCAAATTCAGGGGAGGGGTGTGCGATTTGTCTTAGTGGCATGTGCTGCCTTACTGTTGCTAGTGTCATTGATGGTGTAGATTTTCCTTCTCTACAGGATCTCCTCCTAATTTTCTTTGGCATGCGAATAGTGCCATCCTACTAAAAGTATTCATGGCTATCTTGGTCACTAATTTTTCAAGTGCTTGAATTGATTTTAAGCAATTATACCCTATGTGCTGGGCCATTCTATAAATGTTGACTAAGTTGCATGCAATTAGCATTGCATTTTCTTGTTTTTGTGTGCAAGAAAGTTGTTTCTCTTGTGTGTGGCATGGTTTTGTTTTCGATATGGATAAATCGATTGAACGTAGGAGTGCGAGACTGGGGGCCTGAAGGTTGCCAATCATGATGGAGCCTACTACACCCATAGTGCCCCGGGGTACTAGAAATATTGGAAAGAAGCCAGTACACTATTCGTCCTGGGTGGTCATATCGGATTATGATAAATCTAACACCGATTCAGACTACCGGCATTACTTGGCCACCTTAGCTGAGCTCATGCGAGTATATGAGGAGGTCCTGGTAGTTGAACCTGTATCTGCTTTGGCACCTGGTCTAGTTGTTCGAGGTTGTGCTGACGTGGCTAGTCAGGGAAAGGTGGTTTCATCATTGTCTTAGGCACGAAATCGAAGTGGTCACCTGTACTGGGGCCATGTGTTTTCTTGATGGTGACTGGTGGTGGGTTTGTTGGACATGTTTGTTCCTACTTTTCCATTTTTTGGATGTGGACGTGCACGTTCGTTGCACAAAATTTTGTTTTTCGAGTGGTTATTGTAACCATTTTTTATTCCTTTGATCATACACGATGTTATCGAATGATAAGAAATGTGAATTTGAATTTCACTTTAGGTTGAAATTTAGTTTTAACTGACAATGTAGCCTAATGCTTGTTGCTCTTCTGATATATAAAGGAGATTTCACGGTTCATGTCAGGGGTCAAAATTTTTGGGTCTGAAACCTTGGAGTTTGTACAAATAGTTTTAATGTTGAAATGTTGTGAATATTTGTTTAGGAAATCATCTCGAGTAGGGATTTGTATACAATTAGTATGCTATTCTTTTTTACTCACTGATATCGAAACAAATCTACAAAAATTAAAATGGTTTACTCTCCTGTGTGTGTGCCATGGATTATGAATGGAGTTATCAACAGTTTCTCTTTTCAATTTCAATGATTAATTGAAAGTGTAGTTAGTTTTCTTGCTATAACTTAAGGAGTTAATCAAATGCTTGAAAATCCAATTACATGTTCATGGTTGTATATGCTCAGGATTTGCGAAGAAGTACTTTTTTAATGTATTGAAGTATCTCATGGTAGTAAGGCTATATGAAGATAAGTTCACAGTATCATAATTATACTCTGTATGACTCCATTGCCTAGTGGATAAGGCACTGACTAATGTTTGCAGCCTTTTCTTTGGTATAAGACTGTAAGCTCTAAGCACAGTAATCCAAATACTGAACATAACCACATATTAAAACTTTGTCTTCCTATGGGAAGTATTTCATTATTTTAGTGGGTCAATTCCGTTGCTCTTGAGTACCGGTAATCATTCTCTGGTCTACCAGTACCAAGAATGGTGACTATCCCCTTGAGTATAAAGGGATTTTGATCTATATACAGAAGGTGTTCTGACCAGTTATAAGGAGTTCTTATGAACACATTTAGGTTTACCCACCTTGGTCCTACAGAGCCAAAAGTGTAGGAAATAATTAGTTTATAACTGACTCTCATTAGTTGGCCACTAGTTGTTGCGGTCATCCTTGATAGGGGTTGGCTACCTCTTAGAGAACTACAATGTCTATGTGAGAAAAAATACCAACATCACCCATGTCACAAATGCCACCATCATCTCCCTCTAGGTTGATGGGACCTAAAATTGTTGACATTAATTCACAGCCAAAACAAGCATCATCACCTGGGCAACCACCTCAAAAGAGACAAAGGGTTGAATCTAGTGGCTTGGTGGATTATGGTGATGATTATGATGAATAAATTTGGGTATCAGAGGAAGATATGCAATAGGGAATTCCCTCCCCAGCGAGATAAATAGTGCCACAATAGTTTGGTTTAAGGTTGATCAAAACTAACCTTATTGGAATAAACAAAAATGATGATGTTCAAATTGAAGCATGCACAAAATTCCTTGATGATATTGATAAGGATATTGTCATTCCACTTATGGAAACATGGATCCCTAGATTATAGGAGTTGAGAATGATGGTTGTGGGAGACAATCATGATACTAATAAGCCTGAGAAACTTAAGTGTGCCATGTAGATTGTGAATGGAATTCAAGAATTCAATGGGGAGATAGAGCCTTTAGAGGAAACGATGAGGGAATTAGTCAATAATTTTCATGAAAATCATCATGGTCTCCTTCCTTCCATATTAAAAGGTGATGGTAACATTAAAAACTTGTAGGACTAGAGTAAAGAAACAAACGAAGCAATTTTATAGCAAGTTGTTCTGATTTGTGAAAGACATGAGATGATAATGTTGAATAAAAATATGGATCATATGTTGGATTATGCAAGAGTTTTTTGGAGGAATTTGACAAAGAAGAAAAATAGGTTGTTACTAAATATTCACCTTATAGGAAAAAATTTGATGATTTCATTCAGTTCAACTAACCCATAGAAGATGAATTCCAAGATTAGAAGGGAAAGTACTTGGATGTGGTAGAGGATTGAGTTGGAGTTGTGAAGTGGTGAGTAAAATTTTGGTTGGTAAACCTACAGACATGGTGAATAATGGATGGGATAAAAAAATGCATAGCTTTGATTTAGTACATATTAGGATTTTGTTAAAGTATTGAAAAATATAGTTTTCTCCCCAACATGAAGACTGGTGATACAAATGTTGACTTGGATGAGTCTACTTATTTCCTTTCAATTTTATTTTATTTCTTTGAAGTTTTGTTGATTGGACATGCATGTGAAGAACGTTTTTGGCTTGTGAAGGGAATAGTTTGATGTTGTTACAATGGATGAAAGATTCCTTTTGGAAGGCAGGTGAATATTCTTCAGCAAATGGAAGAAAATTTTGTCTTATATGGTTTTCCCCTCTTTTAAAGGTGCAAATATAATTGCTTGGGGAATATTGAAATTCAAATGCAAATGTATGTCAAATATAAAATGTGACTTTGGGTTTAATTTGTCTTGAATCTTGTTGTACCCATGTTTCTATAAATGGTAATTCAAGGCCAATTACATTGGTCTTTTTATGGTGAAGCATTTGAGCTCATGTAATAGAAATTTTGTAAATTCAAGCACAAAGGAATATAAAAGTTTAGAGTCTTAGGTATGAATAAGAATTGTAAATTTTTAAACATCTTATCTCCCATGTATGTATGTTGTTGCAAAAATCATGAATAAAATGATCAAAGATCTTTTATTTATCTTCAATAGCTTTGGCTGAATGTATGATTTTATTTTCGATTTAGTTCAAAGAACTAATTAAATGCTTTGATGAAATCATAGATCTATGTGATGGGGTATAAGGATTACAAAGTAGTTTTTTTTCTAGATATCTTGAGTTGTTTATTGCAAAGAAATATAGAAATAGGCATTAAATGTTTGGTTTAATTACTGATGTATTACAGTTTGTTGTAAATATGAGTTTTCCATCCATGGATAAAGATTTTTTTTGTTACTTTGGTCATCTTTGAAGTCAATTGAGTTGGTCTTACCTATCGAAGAACAAATTCATATTGAAAATTACATACCCATTATAAATTGTTGTAAAGTTGTATGAGAATCACCCCATTCCTTGCTTTAGATAATAATTTGCTAAAGGATCAGCCTAATTATTGAAGAATTATGTTTGTTTGTACTTCCTAAGAATGCATCTAATTATCACAATGTTCATGATAAAATGGCACAAGAGTATCATCTAAACATTGTCAAGATTACCCTATTGGGTCTTATAGAGCCCAAAGTGCAAAGGTAGCAGCCTAGCAAGCCTCTACCTATTCATTGGCCAATCCTTACCTTTGTCAATCATTGAATTATGGAAAATTCATAGGCATCTAGTGAGATTAAGTTTGGTTCTTAAAAAAATTAGCAATAGATTCCACGAGGACATAGATTTAGTGAAACGTAGCATAACATAGGAAAATTATCATCAATAATTGCACAATCTCTCCCTTATAATTTGAATGTACTAGATAACTAAGATTGAAGACTTGAAAAAACAAACCATATTTTAAATAGAATCTTGGATGTATTTTGAATGATAAACTTGAATACTCGGGGAATCCGATCAGGGGTAGAATCCACGAAGGCATAACTCTTATGAAATTTGTAGGGTAAAGGATTTAGTGACATAAGGCACTTTGGGTAATTCATGAGAACTCGGATTTAGTGAAAACAATATTTAGGTAATCTAGATATCCCCAGATTCTATGAAAAATAGAATCTTGGGGATTTTGATACCTCAAGGAATTCTTGAAGCTAACCCAAAATAAAATAATTTGATGCCCAAATTATACTTCAAGGGACTAGACCAAGATATAAGGACTTGGTAATTTCAAATATCGAACATGAGATCAATTGTTGCAAATGAATTCACCCAAAATACTAATGCAATCATTAAAGTCTCAAGAGGTGAAGTAACCCAAAATCAAAGGACCCATCCCTTAAGGGGAAAAGGAAAAACCTAAATAAAAAAACGAAAAGAAAAAGAGAGGAAAGAGGGTCCACACTTCCAATGGGGCATGTGTATGAAAAGGACACAACACCTAGGGATTAGGGTTTTATGCTGAAATATTTGGTTTTATTGAATGCTTTGCTATTTTTCTTTAATCCTTGTTCTTTAGGTCTATATCACCATTGACCTGCTAGTATTAGTTGTTGGTTATCTTTGTCATATCTTGAGTTATTTAACCCATGTATTGACTGGCCCCTAAACCTAGGAGTTACCAAAAATACTACTCATGAAATATTCTTTATCTTTGGCCTTGTGTCTAAGCCTTTTTCATGGTCCGATGTTCTAAAAAATTTGTCCTTTTATCCTAAGGTTGGACCTATGATGTGAGTATGTTATGTCAATGTTTCCCATCTAACCTAGGTGGCCCCCTTTTAAGAATAACTTTTATACATGTGTGAAGTTAGTTTCACCAAGGTGCTCCCATCATTCATCGCACTTTTCCTTTTTCCCATTGGTTCCATTTTTGTGATGAGTGATGGAATATTTTCCCATGCATCATGTGCTACCTATTTATCAATAAAATCTTATTGCCATTCATCTCACTTGTGCAATGGGTGATGCCTTGCATTTCCCTCCGCATCATTGGTTTTATTTGTATCATTGAAATAAAAATGACCACTAAAATCATTGCATATTATGTGATTTCCTCTTTGCATACCTTTTGTATCATGCTTTGATTTATATCACTAAATTTATTATAGCGATATGTGATGAGAGATAAGAAATGAGGGACCGTAATCATGCAACTTTTTAAAATCTCATGTTCTCGATCAATTCTCTCCTATCACCTGAAGCAAGCTCACTTTGAGTATACTTCAACCATATGCGATGAGTGATGGGGAATTATCTATTTCTTTTGCATCACATGATATAAATGGATTTCTATAACATTGTTTGACTTATGGAACATTTTGAGATAAGTGATGGGTGATGGAATAATATTCTTGTGAATATTCTTTCCATTAGATCAAATATTCACATTGCTATTTTACTTTCTCAAATGAGAGGCACTTCTGGGATACACGATGGCTTCATGGAAGGAGGTGGTGGAGGATGTAAACTAGCCATGTGGAAATCCTTCAGAACATTGCAAAAATGGTTCACATTTCAAATTCAAGGTAAGGTGTCAAAAATAAAAAAAGTGATGAGCGAAGATGATGGAGAGCCATTGTTCATGTTTTAAATCAAATAGATTGTTGACTAAATTTTAAACTTAAATGGCTAAGTGTTAGAGCTCTCATGTTTTCTCATGCGAGCCTTATTTCACCATTAATGGTAAATCTGCTCGATTCTAAGGCAATTAAAGGGGGAAAATATTCATTTTTCTACCATTTTTTGCATGAATTCAAGAGTAGAAGTGAAAAAAAGAGCTTAAGATGAAGAAATTTTGAAGAACGTGGTGCTAGTGTTCTTGGGTAAGTAAGTTTTATACTCTCTTATACCAAAGTTTCAAAGAATGGGGTTGTAGAATTAGGTTTACAAGCTTAGCGTTGTCAATTTCTCTATCCTATGGGGATAATTTCATAGTTTTTATATTAATCCCAAAAGGTAAATTGGTTAATTGTAGAATTTGAGTTGAGAATCCTACAATTTTAAAGACAAAGCCTTAGTTCTTGTTTAAACTGTAAACCCTAGTTCCCTTAAGCCTTGAAAAAAAGATTCAACATAGTGAATCCTTTAAGCTAGAAGTGAAGCCTAAATATAAAATACCTAGAAAGGTAAAAACTAAGGATGATGCAAAAAAACCAAAGGTATGAGAAACATTTGAGAAGAAGAACGCAGTAAAGAGAGATTTTACCAGATTCATGGAGGAGGAGGAAAAAGATTCATCTCTGGGTTTGAAGCTAGTATGGGAAAGAGTGACTGGTGAAGGTGTTCTCACATGCCACATTTGGGATTTGGTGTTTAGGTTCGGTGAATTTTTTGTACCTTAGAGTGGGTGGCAATGATTTATTTATGCTTTTAATAGAATATTTTCTAGTCATCCAACAAGTCATATGTGGATGTGTGACCTAGACAAACTTATTGTTCCAAATATCCTTGTGGAGGTAGGTTTGATTCTAGAGTTAGCCAAGTGTTATGACCCTAAGGATAGGGTGATCAAAAGGTCTACCGATGGATCCCCTTTGATGGATATAACCAAACATCATATTGTGGAATTTTTCCACTTGAACCCTTCTGCAACTCTTTTAATTAATTTTAGTGCTTTGTATCAAGAATATGAGTAGAATAAATATGGATACAGGTGGGACGTGCTACCAAGGCACAAAAGAAATGATCAAAATAAGAAGGGTTTGGATTTTGGGCCCAAATATTTTGAACCCTTTGACTGTGACAAATTTGAAGATTACTTCAGGAATACTGATTATGGGTTGTGTCGGGTTCTTGCCAAGAAATATGGCATAAAGATGAGTGTCCCTTTGATGGTTATGACCATAGAAATTCAAAATAAATATTAGAATAGAGGGTTTGATTATGTGTATTACTTTCTAGAATAAATTACCAATGACTTGGTAGGTCTAAGGGATGCAAGACCCCCTCTAGGTTTTGGGAATTATTCACTTTTGATGCATACGTTGATGTGGAGAGGTAGGAAAGTTTGGATGAATTTCATGAGGTTGAGGGAGAAGGATAATCAAGACAATGAATTACCTGTACAGATGTGGACACACATTTGGGACCAACATTTCCTAGATTCTAACTACGCTTCTGTTTATAATGGGTTCGAGTTTGGTGTTTTGGAGCAATTGGGTTTAAAGCCTATTTACCAAAATTTCTAGTGCTGTGAAGGAGATTTTGTGGCCACTAGAATTTAAGGAGAATACATCATAAAATAATAAATGGGGTGATTAGTATTTGTACACTAGTTACACTACTATTAGAATTTATGGAGCTTTGGTGCCACCCTATCACCTACTAGTGTATGTATCTAAAAGGTTGTCTTTCATGGAAATAATGTGGTAGTTGGACGACATTGATAAAGAAAATTTCAAAAGTGCAAGGAAGGCATCTCTCATTTCCCCTATATGTGCTTTCTCATATTTTGTGGCCACTTCAAGAAAGGGTATTAAGAAATTTAGTACCCTAATAAGCAATTATAGAATGAAACAAGATATAATAAGAAATTTTGACCCTGAAGAAGTCATTAAAAGGGAGAGGAAGGCAAGAGGAAGGTCTGGATTTCAGCATCATTTCCTCTACACAAAAGATGTAATCAGTAACTTGCCTTCGAGTGATACAGTGGCTGAGATGAAGAATGAGTGGAGAAACATATTTTTTATTGAAGAAAAAATATTTAAGAAGAATCCATTTTATGTAAGTCCTTATGCTCAAATTAAGGACCTCCACGATCAAGCTAAGGTATTGTTGGGTTCCTATAATGAAACAAGTTTATTTAAGAAGGTGAAAGAGGCTAAGAAGAGTGTCAGGATTTCCAAGGAGCAACATGATGAAAATGTGAGGAGCCAACCAATTCAATCTATAGCTCATGGCACCTAAATGCAAGCAATAAAAATGAGAAGTGAACCAACAATCAACCCTTTGGTTGCATATTTTGAAATAGAGCAGGGAGGTTAAAGATAAAATGGAAGAATAATTTGTTAAACATAATCCTATGGAGTAGGATGTGGATCAAATTTTCCGCTCCCCTCAAATGAATGATTCCCTTGACACTTTTTTCCTAGCTAATAGGATTATGAAATGGGAGTATGATGAAGAAGCAAATGATGATGTCAAGGAAAAGGCTAAGAAATAATTCATAAGTGATGACACCTTTATTTAGACTAAATATTTTAAAGAATTTCTCATCCAACTCTGAATCCAAGACATTAAAATGATAATTAAGGATGCAAAAGTGGAAGTAGAATCCTCATTATAGGAGGTTGATAAAACAAAAGAGGAAAAGATAATGAATGAAACTACTGCCATCACTCTTGAGGAGGAAACAAAATTAGTGAATATTTGTGGCATTCTATTATTTCCTTGATGGGACCTTACATTAGCTATTGTATTAGATGTGATCAGGAATGATCCAAGTGCTTCCATCTCTGAGGAACACTTTGGTAATAAGGTGTTTGGTTCAAGTTTCAGTCCTAAATTGCACGCTCTTGAAATATGGTCCATGGCACTTAAAAATGGAAATCCTAAGGTTGTAAAGTCGGTTGAGGAAGCTAATGGTGTTGTGGTGGTAAATATAGCCACTGATATTACTCCCACACAAGTTGCACAATTGATCATTCATGCAACTATGTTAAGTGCAGACACTACCCAAATATCTCAAGAAAGATATGAAAAATTATTAGAGAAATAAAATAGTCTTCTGGATGAATACAACAAGATGGTAGCTACTAATACATAGGCCATTTAGCATAGAAGACCTTTCCTTCTCCAAATTCCTCTTTCATTTTTTGTTCATAGGGTAGGGAGACTTTATTCTTGAGAATCAAGAGTTTAAGAGAAGAATTGTAGATGGAAAAGAAAAATGTAAAGAAATCTAAAGAAGAGGTTTCAAAGGTTTAAACTAATATATTTTATGATGTTTTATGACATAGGGTTTCTTGGCTCGTGAATAGATCATATAATGTTTGGGATGTTTACAATAATATTCATGAATCCCACCTAAGATACATACAGGTACAAAATGCTTTCCAAAATTATTGGAGGAAATGGAGTGCAAGGGTTGGTGCTTTAAAGGAGGTGATACCAAACATGAAGGAAGACCCTAAAGAACCTACACACATCCCTAACTTGATTTATGAAGTTGAAATTTTGGGAGAAATATTAGAATTTCATGGTAAATTGGGTGTGCATCTCTAGAATAAATTGAAGATGTTTAGCGACATGGAAGGCTAGGGAATGCACAATATATTAAATGATGAAGGGGATTTGAAGGATTTATATTCATGGAAGGATGATTTGGGAGGATTTCTCCCACATTTCAAAGAATCTATTAGTCTCATTGATTATACCATGTTGAATAGTTTATTAATGACATGACTTGGATTGAAGTTAGCATGGACACTTTTGTCAAAGAGGCTAGGTTATTGATTGATGCTAGGTACAATCTACACAACTCTAAAGTGTAGAAACTTTTGGATACTCAATGGCCCATGAAGCAGTAGTATAATACATGACTTGGAAAGTTCCTAGATTAAGCCTTCAATAAAGTATGGATAAAATTATTTCCTCTCGATTACAAGGTTGATGAAAAATGGTGTTGATGTTGGAAGTGTTCTGAGTTTTCCTTTTCTTGATTTTATGCTTTTTTCCTATGATTTTTCAAAGCACATGGAAAGTGTTTTTGCTCATAGAAAGAGTGTCTTCATTGACTAAGGAGATTTTGGGAAGGCATGAAGTATATTAATCGATAAATAGAAAATGACTTTTTTCTTATATGAATACTCCCCCTTAGGTTTTGTAAATATAATCGTCTTTAAAATTTAAATGCGATGGTGAAATGAAAAAGTGACATGTGTACATTGGCTTGAGTCTTTTATTTCTCCCTTATTTTTATAAAAGATAATTCAAGGCCAAGTGTAAGAGTGGTTGGTAGATCAATCTCTGAGAAATTTTGTAACTAGGTCTAGATAATATAATTATGAATCTGTTCTAGGTTTTTAAAAAAAAAATGAATCTTGTAATGGTGAATTTTGATAACAATAATTTCACATTTTAAAAAATAAATGGAAAATATTCAAGGCCAACATTCTCCATTGCATACTTTACATAGATTATGAATACAAATCAACTAAAGATTATTTATATTCATCTTCATTATCTTTCCTTTGAATGTTTATTCATTGTTAATATGTGTGTTCAATGAATGAGTTAAATTTGTTTTAACATGGATAATTAAATATTGTTGGTTTAGTTTCTGAGTTCAACATTGTAAGGAATCATTGATAAGATTTTGTGTGATAGGTATAATGTTGTTAGATGTTTTTAAATTGCATGGTTTAAGATTTTGCACCCTAGGATAAGGTATCGGATGCCATAGGTCATGTTTATGTTATAGTTTCCTAGATATTTCATAACGACATTAAAATCAAATTTAATCTTTATTTTCTATATGAATGTAAGTCGGGCTGAAATTATGACATTTTTGCATGCATGAATGTGATAACATCATAAGGATTAGCTACATCTTTAAGGTTTTCATCCATTAAGAAATTAAAGGATAATTTATTTGTTGAATTTATAATGTATATCCAGTAATTTCCACAAGAGTATCTGAAAATGCACTATAGGGATCAACCTCCTAGGTTTGGCAAAGCCCAAAGTGCAAAGGGAAATCCTAGTAAGCTTTCATCTATTCGTTGGCCAATCCCTCAATGTTATTGACAATTGAATCTGGAACATTCAGAGATAACTATTGAGATAATCTTGGTTCATTAAAAATAACTAATAGGATCAAAACTAGTGAAAACCAGTCCTCCCTAGCCCTTATGTGTCTCGCATTTTTTACTTTCAAAAAACTCGCCTAGTGAATATCATACTTCACTAGCCTGTGATTCTTTGGTTTGTGTCTCACCTAGGAAATATTAGACTTTTTTATCCTTTTACCCATGAATTCCTTGGGTATGGATCCTAGTAATATTTCTATGAAGCTTGCTAGTCTTTGATTTTCATTCCCCCTTCATATGTTTGCATTGTGTTTAGATTTTGTTTGCATTGTGTTTACATTTTAACTTTGTATTTTATGTGTTGTTTCTTCATGATGTTTCCATGTTTCATTTCACTTCTCATGTGTGTTCCTTTGTCCACATATTATTTTTCCATAGGATCCTAAATCTAGGGGCTATCACATCCCCTAGATTCAATGTCATCCTATTTGTTCAATATTTGGATAACTAAAACCCTCTTGCATTTTTTCAAGGTTTCACCCTTGGTATCCTTGGCATGGGCCAACAAGATTGCCCGGGCTTTGTGTCAAGGTTTAACTACTTCATGTGGATATTGGATCTTGTATAAATCCAATGGTTGTATTAGGCATTAACAGGTCGATCTTTTGGTGGAATGACAACCATCTTTGCAACAATTGGTATCAGAACCGAGGTCACAGGTTCAAACCCTTCACTTGCATTGGGGGGAATTTTTGCAAGGTGTCACCCTTGGTCTCCTTGGTGTGGGCTAGTGTGGTACTCAAGCTTCGTGACATGGTTTAACTGCCTCCTGTGGATCTTGAATCTTGTATAAATATAGCGGTTATATCGCTCATTAACAAGTCGATCTTTTGGTGCAACGATAGTCATCTTTGCAACAAACATATATGTACTTTACTATGTATCTAAGTGTAAGTTCATAATCTCACTAAAATGGGGCTAAATGTAGCTTCAAAAATTGTCACCCTTGAAAATTTCACAATAGGTTTTTCTGCCTTCTATGTGCTTGGACCTAGCTATGCATTATTTACCCATTTTATAGACTTCTTTAGAAAATAAAACATGGGAAATAAAATTATGTATTTAATATTTTCCCCCAACACTTTTGGACCCAAAGAAGAATGGGTTTAGTGTAGGGTACCATGTGCCCTAAACCACCTATTTTGGCTCCAAATTTAAATATGTTAATGTTAGTATTTTATTATTTTAATTTGTGATCAATCTCTCCACAAAAATTACTCTTTGATAGCAATGAATATTTATCTCCTTCTCTACCAATCATCATTGTGATCCTCCCAAAATAATGACCTCACCTCCATTTATCATTCAATATTTCTCATGTAAAATAATTCCAACTCTAGTTCCCTATTTTTGAATTGTGCTTTCACTACTGCTATTGCATGATTTCATGCAATTCTTGATTCTTAAATTTACCTTATAAACCTGCTTAATTAATTTTATTTTCTTCTAATAATAATCATGTAATTTAATTTAAAAATAATTATATATTTTATAAATAAGATTTTATTATACTTATTTATATATATATATAATAATATTATATTTTATTATTATTAATACATATAATTTATGCACTTTTATTATAAATAAAATATTTTATTTTTCTAATCAATCATTTTACTCTCCAAAAAAAAATTGTTGCAAGAATGGAGGTGTTGTCATTGATGTCAAATTGTTAACTAGTTATCAATTGGTTGTTACATCATTGATGTTATTGTGATATAAGAGGGATTTTCTACACACGGGTCTCTTTATTCTCAAGAGATCACCAGGGAACGAACTACCCTTATACACCTCAGCTCGAACAAGTTGATAAAACAGTAAGGAAGTACACCAAAATCACTTTGAACCTCGAGAGAGTGAAACTCCAAGATCATTTCCTCTGATGAAGGAGCTCTCAACCAAAGTAAATCAATGTGGTTTCAAGACGCCAGTTTGATGTGCTAGCATGCTAAGCCCTAGGGAGCTCAGGAGCTCAAGTGAGAAGAATCAAGTTTCTCCTCCAAACTCTGGTAAAAGGTGTATTGGATCAAATAACCAAATAGGAAGCTAGATTCTAGAATAAACACGAAGGGAATTGGAGAAATTTTACCTTTTACAAGGCATTTTGATCTTTTCTCCAAGCTCCACTCCACAAATTACACACAGAAGATTGAGGTAAAAAGGTTGGGGTTGTATAGGAGTCTGACTCAGTTAGACCCCACTTTGGTGTTCCCACCTCCACAGACAGCCAAGTTTGTAAGGAATGAAAACGAAGTAAATAAAGCATGTGGTGAAAGAAAGACCCACTTAGGAGTAGAACCCGCACCACAAAGTAGTAAATGACCAAATAGGAAAGAGTGTGTGTGTGAGAGAGAGAGCATTACCCACAAGTCAAAACCCTCTCTAGAGCATACAAATGCACCATTGAGTTCTTTCTTGTGAGTTGTAGTTGTTGGAGGGACCTAGGTCTGGCATGGCTTTTCCTGTGAGAGTGTTGCTATCAAGGATAAAGAGAACCCAAGATTGGAGAAAGTAGTGAGAGATCTTGCATGAATGACTTCCAACCCCAAATGAGAGTAAGAAAGGGGTTTTTCATGCATGCAAGGGAAAAAAAGAGCCATTACATTCAAGACCTAACTACTAGGATGATTTCCAAAGAGTTAGGATTCTAGATTCTTTGTTTCAAACTCGAAAAACTATCAAGATGCTAGCATGAAAAATGGAAGTCTACATGTTGCATAGGCATCCAAAGCCTAGATTTTTTGGAAACATGTTGTCAGGCTTCTGTCGCTCTGCCACAATTTTGCATGGAGCTAGAATTGTGAAATTTTAACTCATAGGATTTTGTCCTTAATACTTAAGGTGTCATAAATTCTAGGCAAAGATGCAAAAATTTGGAATTTACCCTAGGTGCAATTTTGTGACATTACATTTTTTCCTCCATTTTAGTGGGATTGATTTTGGAAAAAATCAGTCTCACTAAAGTAGAGAAGAAATTTTTTTCTCAAATTTTGAACTTTTACAGAATTGTGTGCCAAGAAAAAGGGACCACAAAGGCCACCAAGGTCAAGCTAACTGGTACCAAAGATGCCCCAAACGTCCGAGCTCAAAAAAAAACAAAAAAATGGTTGTGAAAAATCATTCAAAACTTTAACGTGCAAAAATTAAATTTTGGGTCAGTCTCAAAAAATTAGAAGAATCTACTATGGAGAGAAGACTGATCAAGAAAAATTCCATTGATTTGAAGGAAGAAAGATGATCAAGAGGTGACTCTATGCCCCCTCTTGAGTTTTCCCCTAGCATGGTGGGGTAAATTCAAGAGAAAACAAGGAGCCATGTGCAATCTCTAGGAAAAAAGGGCCCCAGGGGTCCTATATATACCTAAGTGGGCCCCCAGAAGGGTCATTGTCACTTCATTATAAGAAAATTGTTGACATTTGTGAGAGAAAAGACAAAAATACCTATTAAGAGGGAGTACGAGGCACCAAGGTTGGATAAGTTGCATGAGGACATTGTTGAGGGCCATGAGGTGGACTAGGTAGGCCTCTAAGCCTCGTTTGTTGCATGATTGAGCTCATTTTAAATATTTTTCTAGTCGACGAGGTGCACAAGCATCTATTTTTTCTGCTCCCATCTAAAAAAAATGATGGTATCCATAGTCTATGCTAAGGTCCCAAGTCCACACTATCATCTTGGGGACACGTTGGAATCCTCAAATGGCTATGGCAGTTAGGGACACATACGTAGTGCATAGACATCTATGCAATGTGCATAGGTCTTAAGTAATTTTTTTCTTGGTTTTATAATAAAATTTGATGTTCTGATTTAAAAATTTTACACTTTTTGTAGGATTACCCAGAGATTCAAGAGCATCTTGGAGGGCGAGCATATTGACTCATTAACGAGTAGAGGGAGTATTTGACAGAGAACAAGGTCACACATCTAGAGTAGGTTAGTCTCTGACATGTCTTTACCATGCCCAAGATTAGATATCATGAGAGGATGCTCACAACCTTGATGGAGCGATGGGGTGCCACTACTTCATATTTCCAACTGCCTTGCAGGGAGATGAGCATCACACTCAAGGACATCTATTAGATCCTTAAGCTACCCATTCATGGATGGTAGGAGGTCTAGATGAAACCTGATTGGCATGGGAGTGGAGGGAGTGTGTCCTCTACTACACAAGGAGAACAAACTGTGGTGAAAACACGTGCCACATATATAATCACTGGTATGAACAAGCACGAACCACTATTCCATTACTATGCTAGGTTATGGTTGTTACTATCGATTTTTGGATTACAATAGATGGGTGAGGCTTGCATCTACATGGGGGCCTTTTCCATACCATTTGAGAGATGGTTGATAATCATATGGTTTTTTCTTGGGGGCACAACATATTAGCGCACATCTACCAAGAGCTAGGGCGGTACATTCACTATGAGTACCACAACCTCACTACTTGCACACTTTTGCAGGTGTGGGATTTTTCCCACATCATGTGCACCCAGCCACTTAGTTTTCCCTAGTGATGATTGTATCACATTCCCATGGCTAACTAGTATGATATGATAGGCTAGTGGAGGTTCAATGACCTACAACTTTGGTGGTTACAGTTTGACACTATTGTTGTAGATGAGGTTCGATGGAGACCCTACTAGTTTTTTGACGGGTGTATGATAGAAGGTATCGGAGGAAGTTACTGTAGGACAATTTTTTGATAGGTTGTTGTGATTATATTATAGTACCATACTACTAGATTCTGGTCATGCGATAGCATGGTTGTCCCAAAATGATTCCACTAGATGTGCCCACCTATACTAGGGCCCACAAGAGTGCAACGAGGGTTGGTGATCACCCTTACCCCACCATTACTGATATTTTCCCCTCAGATGATGATGATACCGATCATGATCTATTGGCCATAGTGATGACATATAATGTCAGGGTAGTTGCTATTTCTTTATGGTGGTGGGAGAGGTTTTGTCCCACTCCTATGTTTGGCAAGGGTACCCCAAGGGGGGACCCTGGTCCATAGGAGGATTTTCCTCCCTAATCCATGTAGGAAAGACAACAAGGGTGCCAATAGGTCGGTCATGGAGGAGGAGGTAGCACCTATGAGATGGAGGCGATGAAGGAGATTAGATTCCCCTATGGCTACCCCTGTCTATTCAAAAACACTAGCTCCTACTGTTTCAGTGACAACGGTCTTAGCATCACTAAGGTCAGTCACCGATGTTGATGGCATGGGCCCAAACATCAACCCTCACCCTGATCCTACATGACATCCAAGGGATCCAAGTATACATAGTACATTGTTTATACTTCCATGATTTTGATTTTTTATATTTATGATATATGTATACATGTCATGTGATATTGATTTATCTTTCTTTATCTATGGTTGTAAAGGACACATAGGGATGGACTGGGCTAATGGCTTGGTGTGTTTTGGAGGTAGCTCCTAATGAGTCAATCCATGCGATATTTCTTGAGGCCTATCATTTGGTATCTGCAAGGTAACATGCTCCCACTTTCTAGTTGGTGGCATGCTTGAGGACCACCTATGAGGAGTGAGCTGCAAAGATCGTACAATTGATTGTGAAGTAGACAACCATTCAGGGACAACATGATCAACTGTCGAGAGAGTTGTAGATGGTGCTTGCAGAGTGAGACATGATGGTGATAAGGGTTGAGGTCACCGAACAGGTGCATGACATCCTTCAGAGCTGCATCGATGACCTCGATAAGCAACCAATAGTTGTGATCATGACGGATGCTCAGTAGCTACAACAAGAGCCAAATCAGGCACAAATTATCATATACTCCTTATAGGGGAAGATCAGAGGGATGTGAGTAGATATGTCCACATCATGCTCATAGATCTCACTCCATGACCATCGTGTAGCCCCTCCCAAGGGTACTAGAGCAACATCCAAAGCTCCACATTCCATGCACCATAGTGATAGGGGCTCATCATTTTGTATATCATTTTTGTAGCTAGATACAAATACATATATACTTATAGATATTTTGTATAGACATATATTCAACAACCACTCATTTTTTATAGTAGTGGCTCGATACATGTACATGACATTTGATACACACATGGATATATATATATATACATATTGGTTTCGACATCCTGGCATTGTTTATGTGTATGCTTTTTAATTTCATGTATGTTCATGATATGGATATTATATGCTCACATTGATGTATACTTAATTTATATACTAATCATGAATTAATAAAAACACATGATTGTATGTTAATTAAATACAATGATGATCTAATTGCCTTAAAATATGTAATGTGATGTATAGATACATAACATAGTCAAATAGATGTATGTATGCTTTATTTCACACACACACACATGGTCACATCATAAACATATTTTTTTTCATAATGTATGAATGAACATTGTCAGCATATGTAGTATTACTACCCTTTAAAGAGAACACCACGCATATGACACACTAGATCACTATGCATAGTATCGACGAAGATGCATCACATTAATGGGATCTTTTAGAGGTGTTCCATTCATAAATGATAATCCATAGGCACCCAAACCATACATACAAATCACAATGTAAGGGCCTAACCAGTTAGGACTAAATTTCCCTTTATGATCAAGTGACACATTTACATTTCATTGGTTTTCATAGAGAACCAGGTCTCCTAGCTTAAAGGTTCTAGGAAGTACATTCTAATTGTATTATCTTGATAATGACTGTTGATAACCCTTCAGATGATCAAGGGCCTATAAATGGTGCTTGCCAAGCATCTCCAGCTAATGCAAGTGGTTAATTCGGTAGGTTTCATCATCAATTAACCCGTTAAAGGAAACCCATAGTGATAGAATTTCTAACTCCAAAGGAATGATAGCTTCGGCACCATACACGAGGTTGTAAGGATTTTTTCCCATCACCATAAAAACACTCATGCAATAGGCCCAAAAAGTTTACATTAATTGAATATGCGAATCCTTACCATTATTATTTACTATTCTATGAAGAATTAGTTCAAGATTTTTGTTAGATGCTTCTGCTTGACCATTGGATTGTGGATAATATGGTGTAGAAAACCTATGTTGGATATGAAATTTCTCCAAGAACTGCTTCATTTCCTTGTTCTTGAATGGTATACCATTATTAAAAACAAGTGTAGCAGGTAGTCCAAAATGAGAAATAATGTTGTTCATGAGAAAACTATAGATAGTTTCAGCATTCATGGAATCAGAGCGAGATAGATTTGACCTATTTTGTGAAGTAATTTGTATCAGTAATAATAAAAGTATATCCCTTGGAACAAGGAGGTGATATTTTTCCAATGATATCCAACCCCCATTTTGAAAACACCCAAGGAGAAGTTTGATTTTATACCTCTTGAGTAGGAGCATGAATCCGATAGCTATGTTGTTGGCACTGAAGGCACTTCCTAATAAAATTGAAGGAATATTGTTCCATTGTTTGCCAATAGTACCCCATATGTATCAGTCTTCTCGCTAGGGAGTTATCACTGAAATTTCCACCCCTAGAACCCGAATAAGCTTCCTTAAGGCAAAGGGGTATTTTCTCCTTAGTGAGACACCTGAGAAGGAGGCCATTATAGGCTTTCCATTAAATAACATTGGATAAGATGATATAACATTCTGAAATATTTTGTATACGAGTGTGATTGTTTCTCGTTCCATCATCAGGAAATCTATCAATCTTTAGTTAACTATAGATACTAGACAACCATTCTCCTGAGTCCGCATGAAAACACACAAGAGACTCAGATTTAGGTCGATTAGAAACTATCAAGGTTTTCAAGACCTAATCTACAAAGTGGTATTCTTTCATATCCTCTTTCAAAGGTACTAAGGAATCAGTGCTTGACATGGCATCAACATGTCTATTTTCTCTCCTAGAGACACTGTCTATTGTGAAAGAGGAGAATTGATTAAGCAAGGAAAAATAGAGGTCTTGATAGCGGGACAACTTAAGTTTTTTAGCTTGATAAGTTACTATAATCTGAGTAATAATAAGCTCAGAATCACCTAGTATATGGAGATGTTTGATTCTTAGTGTAATCACGACACACAAGCCAACAATAAGAGCTTCATACTCAGCGATATTATTGGTGCAAGGAAAATATAATCAAAAAGATAAAGGGACTAGTTTACCTTTGGGGGATATAAAGACCACACCTGCTCCAAAACTAACTTGACACCTCGATCCATCAAAATATGTCTTCCATTCAGGGTCGTAGTTAATCATGAAAATATTTTCATCGGGTAATAGATACAACCAAGGGAAGGAGAGAGATGAGGGAGTGTCTTCCAATTGATTGGAAACTTCTTGACCCTTTATTTATTTCTAGGTAAGGAATTTAATATCGAACTCAGAAAGCAATAAAACACACTTCGTTAATCTCCCAGCAACGTCAGTGCTCAAGAACAAATTCTTTCAAATATTTTCTTTTACTATGATGTGCATTTCAACATGGAGAAGGTAGTGCCTCAACTTCTACGTAGAAAATGCAAGAGCAAGGAATTTCTTCTCCATGGAGGAATAACGAGTTTCGTAATCAACTAGGATGCGAGTGATGTAGTATACTTCCCTCTCTTTCACTGCATTATCATAGTGAGCCAAAAAAGTTGCTAAAGTGTATGGTGACACAACAAGGTAAAGAAAAAAGGACCTATCTTGCATAGCCAACATCAATATAGGAGAATTTCCCAAATAAGATTGGATTGACTCAAAGTATTTCTGACACTTCTTATCCCATATGAAGCAAAACCCTTTTTTAGAAAACAAG
This sequence comes from Sequoiadendron giganteum, assembly GCA_007115665.2. NCBI lineage: Eukaryota > Viridiplantae > Streptophyta > Pinopsida > Cupressales > Cupressaceae > Sequoiadendron > Sequoiadendron giganteum. The sequence goes on along the minus strand of CM021108.1, from coordinate 510,999,192 downwards.
TGAAAGGGAGTGTACGGTCAACCAATTGACATATAAATCTATGAATCACTTGAATATTCCCTTGTAAACTCTACAAATCAATGATAGAATCAATTTTATTTGTGTCAATCTATATCCCATAATGAGAGATTATGAATCCTAGAAGCTTGTCTACATCTACACCAAAGATGCAGTTGTGGGAATTTAACCTCATCTTGTAGACTTGAAGCCTTTCGAAGATAAGATGAAGTTTCTTCACATGGTCTTGACAATTTATTGATTTCACTAAGATATCATCAACATAGTCTTATAAGATCTTATGAATAAAATCATGAAATATTAGGGGCATTGCCCATTGGTAATTCTCTCTTGCATTCTTTAACCCAAAGGGAATGACCACGTAGTAGAAAGCACCCAAAGGGGTCGTGAAGGTTGTATTGTACTAATCTTCTAGACTAATGTGAATCTGATTCTAACCTGAGAAGCCATCCATAAAATATAACAATGCATGGCCTATACTCAAGTCCACAATCATATCTATATTAGGTAATAGAAAGTCATCTTTAAGAGAATCCTTATTAAGGTCCGAAAATTCAATACATATGTGAATACAGTCGTTAGGCTTACTAATGAAAACTATATTCAAAATCCAAGGGGAATAGTAAATCAGATGGATAAAGCTTGCTTTCAATAACTTTTCTATCTCAGTCTTGACCATCATAGCCACACTGGGATTAATATTTCAAACTTTCTGCTTAATCGGCCTCACGTCGAGACATAGGATGATATTGTGAACCACTATAGACTCATCAATACCAAGAATATCCTCATATATCCAAGTGAAGATATCAGGGCGAGAACGCAAGAGATCAAAGTTTTCACCTGCTTCTTCAGAAGAGAGACGCTTCCTGATCTTGATTACTTTTTTTGAAGATTTAGGATCCATCGTAACTTCAATAATATATCCTTTAAGGAGAGGACTATAGTATTTAGGATGGGATATCAAAATATCATTTCCGATGTTCGATAGAGGGTCTTCCTCATCGATACTCAAAACAGACTCTCCAAAGTATGCTTGTTTATGTAAGCGATATGGGAATCATTTCTTTTGGTGATAAGGAGGCAATAGGGATTAGGCACCTAGAAATTCCCCTAGTGCTTCATTTGAAGATAAGATATCCAAAGGGTCTTTCTCAGCCTATCCCTTTCCTTCTATCAATTCAGGATGAACTAAGCTCAATGGCTTGGTTGAAATCATATTAACACTCCACCAAGGGTTTTGTTTAGACTGTTCAATAGAGAATCCCAACCCTAAATATCATTCTTGTGGCTTAAGCTAGATAGAGACTTGAATTCCTTGCTCGATATGTCCTAGGAATTTCTACCCATAGCTATACCAAGAGGCAAGTTCATACCCAAACCCATAATGATTTTTTAGAATTTTAGGAGGTGGCAACTCTACATAGATTTTTTCATTCCACCAATGGATGTCGAAAGTCTCTACAGGAGTGTTCCCACCTTCTTTACATGATTCACAAACATTAACCTCATTTTTAGGAGTGGATTTATTCTCCAAGGTAGGGGAAGAAGCGGTCTCTTGGACAAGATCAAACTTCCCTTCCCGAGCGGGAGTGCTACCCACCTTTTCATCAGGAGTACCTAGAAATTATATACTAGAGGGGTCTGACTTATATTCTATGATGAAGAACTCAGAGAAATTCAAGGACCCCCAATCATCACAAAATAAAGCATTTGATTGAAAAGATGAAGGGGAAGATAAGGGAGACTTAGGATCTTTTGCTTTAGGCCATTCATTTTTGTCAATACTCACTCCAGGAATGACTTTCATAGAGGGTGTCGATGAAGAACATGCCATAGCATCGGTGATTAATGATGGAATACAATTCTTGAGAGTGGACACGACTGAAGTATGACTAAAAACCACTAGCTCACAAAGGTGAACAACTTATGGATCTTCTTCAACCGCAACCACCCAATTATTAGTGACAAACTTCAAAGAATGATGTAAAGTTGAGGTCACAACACCCATAGCATGGATCCATGGTTTCCTCAAGAGATGATTTTACAGTAATAGGCCAAGCATCACATAAAAAATCATAGAAAACATAACGGGGCCTAGCTGCAAAGGTATTATTATCGTACCTAGATCTTGGTGGCCAGCATTGTTAAACCCACAAATATACAAGGAAGAGACTACTAAAGAAGATGAATCAACTTTAATTTTAGGTAATAGGTCCATACTACAAACTTTGAGAGCTGAACCAATGTCAATGAGAGTACACCTAATACCAATATTATTAACATTAATTATAATCATCAATGGATCCACTTGATTTTGTACATCTAGAGGTGGGAGTTCTTGTGGGTGGAGCATAATATTCGGCGAATCCACTTGAATATGTGTCAGAAACACATTAACATCCATAGGCCTACAGGAGGAAGGAAAGATAATCTTTTGTAAGGCTTCTTGTAAAATCTCTTGATAAACTGGACAGGTCTGAAGAAAGTCTCAAAGTGAGATCTTAGCCAGAGTAACACAAAGTTTCTCAACAAGATCATAACAACCTGGTGCTTTGATCACAGGTTTAGGAGCTTGAGGAAGGCTAGGTTGAGACGATGGCAAAGAAGTAGGAATATGAGTTGGTTGCGACATAGGAATGAAAGGTTTCTTATCCAAGTTCTATTTATTTCCCCTTGTGTTGTATGTATTCCCACCAACATTTAAGAAGTAGAGTCAGTAGCTTTTGAGTGAACCCAAATGACCCCATGCAAAAAAAATGGTTTTTGGGGATTCGAATGAATTTCTGGTTCGAGCGAACCTAAATGGGGTTCGATACAACCCCCCTTTGATCAAACCCATTTGATGTTGGTTCTCACACTTCCCGAAACAATAAGATTAAAAAATTATTTTGGAAATGGGGTTCGAATGAACCCGCGAACCCCCCTTTTCCCCAATTCTCCACCCCTGGCACCAAAAATCTCCAAAATATTTCCCTTCAAAGCTTGGATTGAGGATGAAAATGGAGGATACTTCATAGACCTAGCTAAATTATGGTAGTCCTCAGAATGAGCTATCCAATGAATATAATTTTTATATTTTTTGGTTTTATTATGTATTTGTTTTTTTAGTTTGATTAAACATAGGTTTTTCATCGAAAATCAAGCTCTCTATTTCTCACATGTGGAAAAATAGGATATTATCAAAATAAAATTCTAAAAAATATTTTCATGCTAGGTATTGATGTCCTTGATCCAGTGAAAAAAAAAATTGAATTTCCATACATACAGAAAGAGTTATGTTGTATACGGTCCGCCTATGTTTGAATTGTAATTGGTTTGACTTCAAAACTTTATTAAGGAGAAAATATTCACTAAAACACTGTAAAACCAAATGAAAGTGCTGGATATCATAGTTAAAAATATAAATTAAAAAAAAAATAGAATTTAATCCTTTATACAAAATTTTTTATGTTGTATACGGTGAGTATCGCTCCTTAAAAATGTTGTTTTTAAAAATAAACTAGTTTTCGAAGGAGATGGAAAAATAAGTGCAATTTGATTCCAAAAAAATTGAAAAAAATATATTTAGAATCTATAGACAAAACTTCACAAATCACTAATTTTCATCATCTTCAAATTCCTCACGGTTTCACTGCGATAGGAGCCCGAAAGTGAATATTTAGTTAAAAAAAATTAGTTTGGTGTCCAGTTTGCCCAAAAATTGTAAACTAGTATTGTGGGATCACCCTTTCACAAACCTTGAATATAAGTCCAATGAATCACTATGACATGAAATCCCATAGAAATAATAGTCTTCCCTCGAGGATGGTTCAGTTGGGGTCATAGAAATGGTGTGTTTCTTAGGGCTCAGAGGAGCCATAAATATCACAACCAAATTTACAACCTCCTCAACTTGTGAGGGGAGAGTTTATTTAGAAGATTTATAGATAGGGGAGTACTTCTAAGAAATCATCTAGAGCATCCTCCAACATATTGAAATCCTTTTTAGAAAATGTATTATCAAAAAAATGCAACATTACGAAAATAGATTCGATGCATTCACATTGAGTTCACCAAAATGTGATATAAGAGGGATTCGTTGCACATGGGTCTCTTTATTCTCAAGAGATCACCAGGGAATGAACTTACCTTATACACCTCAACTTGAACAAGTTGATAAAACTGTAAGGAAGTACACCAAAATTACTCTGGACCCCAAGAGAGTGAAACTTAAGGATCTTTGTCTTTGATGAGGAATCTCTCAGCTAAAGGACATCAGCGCGGTCTCAAGATGCCAATGCGACATGTTGTCATCTAAAAGACGCACTGGCATCCTAAGCCATAGGGAGCTCAAGAGCTCAAGTGGGAAGAATTGAGTTTCACCTCCAAACTCATGCAAAATGTGTACTAGATCAAATAACCAAATAGGAAGCTAGATTCTATTATAAACACAAAGGGACTTGGAGAAAGTTTACCTTTTACTAGGTGTTCAGATCTTTACTCCAAGCTCCACTCCACAACCTACACACAGAAGATCAAGGGGAAAAGGTTGGGGCTGTATAGGGCTCTACCTCAGTCAGACCCTCGCTTTGGTGTTCCTACCTCCATAGACAACCAAGTTTGGAAGGAATGCAAATGAAGTAAACAAAGCGAGTGGTGAAAGAAAAACCTACTCAGGAGTAGAACCTGCACCACAAAGTAGTAAATGACTAATTAGGAAAGACTGTGAGAGAAAGTGTTATCCACAAGTCAATACCCGCTTAGGAGCACATGGATGCATCATTGAGTGCTTGCTTGAGAGATTTAGTTTCTAGAGGAACCTCAGTCCTACATGGATTTTCCCATGAGAGTGTTGTTATCAAGGATGAAGAGAACCCAAGATTGGAACAATTAGTGAGAGAGCTTCAATGAATGTCTTCTAAACCCAAATGAGAGAAAGAAAGGGGGTTTTCATGCATGCAAGGGTTGCAAAGAGTCATTACATTTGACACCTAACTGCTAGGACTCGTGTCAAAGAGTTATGATTCTAGATTCCTTGTTTAAAACATGGAAAACTGCTAGGATGCTAGCGCACTACACGGATGTCCACATGCCGCGTAGGTGTCCAAAGACTAGATTTTTAGGAAATGTGTTTTCATGCTTATGTTGCTCATCCACAAGTCCGCATAGAGTCAGAATCATGAAATTTTGACTCATGGGATTTTTTCCTTAATGCCTAGGCAAAGATGTAAAAATGTGGAAATTCCCCTAGGTATAATTTTGTGACATTACAGTTATGGATGTAGGTTATTGGCTATATATGTCAAGGATATTGGGAAAATTTTAATGAAGGAAAGTTGTAGGTGCTCAATGGTTGCTTCAGGGTTTTCTCTGGGATTTTATCCTATGTTTGTGTGGTTCAGAGATGTTGATCATGGTTTTTGGAAGTTGCTTTATCTAGATTCTTCGCTTCTAATTCATTGTACAGTTTGAGTTATGTTCATCAATTGTGAACTGTGTTTTTTTTGTGTTTCTAGTTGAGGTTCGGGAGAGATTTTGTTTGTCTAGATTTATTTTTGGTTGAGTCTTATGACTTGCAATTCTAGAGTTAAGTTTTTTTTATCGTGTTGAAGATAATTTTTGTGTCTAGAAGGATTTGATCATGCTAAGGGTTGAGTGTTCTTAATTTTTCTATGTGTTTTACACTAGTTTTGCCAACCTTGTGTTGAAAACTAATTTCAAAGTTGATGAATTATGTTGGGACCTATTTGGGTTCTCATCAAGCATGTGTTTGGGTTACCCTCATTCTAATTCCACCCTAGGATTTTTTGGCATTGACCTAATTTTAATTTAATGTTGGATGGTTGAGTTTGGATATGTTTCAAAGTTGAAGATGGTATAAATACTTGATGAATTAGTGGTGAAAAAAGAAAGAGATGAGTGCAAATAAATAGAATAGTTAGATTTGAAATCGATGTGAATCGGTGTGTGAGTGTGATGCAAGTGTGCCAGATCAGTGCAAATTCTAAATGTTGAGTTTTCAAATGCAGTGAGAAAAAGGTGTACTCTATCATTCATGCATGTCTACAAGTGGTTGAGTAAATTGTGGCGGAAATATTTTTTCTTTTGAGATTACCTTAACTTTGTAACATATATCTTCTATCTTCTTTGTATCTCTATGGAAATGAGCCCTCTAGGTGGTTAACCCTATTAGATAGTGAGTCCTTATTTTCGTAGTGAGCCTTTCTCAAGAAGTGAGCCTTTGTAATTGGTTTTGATATTTCATATAGTTTGAGTTAATCCTTACCATGTTTTTCATTCATTGCATTTTCCACGTAAATCTAGTTTTACTATTTTTTTGTGATGGTTTCCAATTTCTAAACTTGCACTTAATGTTTAATCATTTTAGCATAGTTAAGGATTTATTATTGATCTAAAGTTCCATTGAATGATATAATTTATTTTTTTCTACAACAAATTCACCCCCCCACTATCATTTGTCTAGTTCAACAATTGGTATCAGAGCTTGGTTCCTTGGAGAAGACCTTAACCACTTAAGGAAGGTCCGGGATGGATGGCAAAGTTACTCATGATTACCCAAGTTTAGAAGGAATTAATTATGCTAGCTGCAAATGCTGATGGAAGAACATCTAGAGTATAGTGGATATGATGTGGAGAAATCTTACAATAATACTTAAACTCCTCCTACTAATGGTCTGAGTACAAATGATGAGATCAAGTTACATGAAGCGAACAATAAGGAGAAGTACATTTTAAAGAATAATCTTATAAACTTTGAGTTGATTAAAGTTCAAAATCTGAAGATTGCTAAGGAAGTATAGCATGCTTTAGAAAAGGTGCATGAAGGAGTTGAGAGGGTCAAAGAGGAAAAAATGTAGAATTTGGAGACACAGTTTAAGCTCCTACATATGTTTGAAGATGAGAATGTTAAGGCCTATGTACAAATATTGGATGAGGTAGTAGTTGGAATGTGAGGACTCGGTACTACAATACATGAATCCGGGATTGTAAAGAAGATTCTTAGAACTCTCCTTGATTCTTACAATGAAAAGGTATGTGTTATTGAAGAAAATATAGATTGCAGGTTTTACACTAAAGATCAGTTTTTGGGAACTCTAACATCTTATGAGATGAGAAAGCCAAATTTCAGAAATGGATCGAAATCAAAAACTACTTTTAAGGCTACAAGAGCTAAAGATCCAGATGAAGAAAATATTGATAAAGTATAATTTAACTTTGTGAGAAGGATGAAGAAAGGATTCATTAAGTACGAAGGTAAGTTACCCTTTAAATGATTTAGTTATGGAGGAATAGGTCATTATGCTTCGAGATGTCCTAAAATATCTAAGAGGAACAAACTAAGAAATGATAAATAAAATAAAGGTAAGAATATCAATAGAGAGTATTAAATGTGAATGAGGAAGCTACCATATCTATAGAAGAATTTGATTATGAAGATCCTAATGGCAATGAATGCTTGTTCTTGACTATAAAATATGAACCTACTTCTACTAATTCTTAAAGAAAGGTGAAGGAATGCCCTCCGAAGAAGGATAAAAATGAAGATATTTTAACCTCTACCCTACATGGTAAATAGGAAAAGAACAATTGGGTTTTTGATATTGGTTGTTCACATCACATGACTGGTGACAAGATTAAGTTTGTTAAACTTGAAAAACATGATGGATTCTTAGTTATGTTTGGAGATGATACTGGTGATAAGATTTGTGTGATAGGTTCAGTAATTTTTCATGTAAATAATAATACTGGGGTGTGTGCAGGATCATGATGGGCAAAAAAGTGGCTATATGTAAGCCATATGATGGCCCATGTGGCTGATGAATTTTTTCTTACCCAAAATTGATGAAATGAAATGGGTTTTTAGAGGAGATTCTCAGCTTTCCACCAATATAAATTATGCTTTACTTTGAATTTAATAAATAATTATTATTCATTTTCTATTAGAATTATGAATAAAGTCCCGATTGATAGACTGATTGAAAAACATCTATAACTTGCAAACGGTATCACATTTTTTGAATCTGAAACATTTGTCACATTCTATGCTTTGCATACTATAGGATTAAAAAAACAAATGAATTTCATGAAATTTTTTACCAAGTTAAGGTGGTTAGATAGACGAGCTTTTATATTTTTTAAAAGTTGTAATAAAAAAATTCATAATTAATTATTTACTTAGAAAAAAATTACAAAAATATGCATCACATTGGGATATGAGTCCTCTACTTACATCTAAAATATTATAAAAAAATATTATCATTTTATTGTGGTTAGGGTGGTTAGACAGACACCTACTTATTTTTACCCTAAAATTTAAATACTACTGCATTGAAATTTCAAATTTTCACCAAATAGATTTTTTTTTAAAATAAAGGTCTAGTAATTTAGAAACTACATTCAATTATCTACAGATTCTATTTTTACATTTTTTAAAAATGATATAGATAACTTATTCAAATTTTTACGTCAAGTTTTCTAACTCTGATTTTTTGTCTTTTTATTGCCACTTAAGGGCCTATTTTTTCCATGATGATCCTACACATACCCACTGATGATGTCTAGTATGTTATGGGTTTAATGAATAATATCTTGAGTGTTGGAGAGATGTGTATTAAAGTATATAATCTTGTATTTAGGGATGAAATATGTGAAATCAAGAAATATTCCAGTACAGTGATTGTTGCAGGAAAAAAATCTCAAGGAAATATCTATCAACTTAAGGGTTCTGATGGATGATGTTGTATGACTCAGGTCAATGATAGTTGGTTGTGGCATCAAATAATGTGTCATATGAATTATGATAATCTTGAAAGGATTGGTGCAGTTTAAGCCATGAGATATTTACTAAGGGTTGAAAATCCTATTAATTTTATTTGCAAGAATTGTCAGTTTGGGAAGCAAGCAAGAAGAAAATTTAGATCAAAGAAACAATCTACTACTGGAATACTATATTTAATTCATACATGTCAGAATATTTTTGTCATTGATGTCAAAAGGAGATCAAGAGTGAGATGGAATTGATCCTAGCAAGGGAATTATTCCATTGATGCCTAGAAAGGAACATGGCATGTTGAGGATCTAGCTCAGGGAAGGTGTGCAGATTACAAAAATTTGCTCAATGTGTTGCATTGTTTTTATGAAATTGTAGAGTATTCCTTTGGGCATCTGAAGAGAAATCAAATACCAGATCTTATATAGGTGTGAGAGCTTCTTTGAAATGTGATGGGTAGTTCTAGAGGATGTATAATACCTTCAAAAATGAATTATGTTTCCTCTTAGTCAGAATTAGGGTTTACTATTTAAACCCTAGGGTTGCAGCCGTGGGTGCAAATTTTTGTTCTAATTCAACATTGACTATTTGTAGCAACTCTTAGGTATCTTAAGTTACTACTTAAGCCTTTGAAGTCATTTGGGGAACTGACCCCTTCACCTTGCATTTACTAGCCAAGCAAATATTTGGTGTGTTTAATATTTACTATGTATCATGCAAATATTTCCCTTTAGTGAGATTGATGGTGATGGTTAATGTGGAAAGATCTAATGGTTTCTGCATACCCCACTGAGATTTTAGTGGGGCTTGATGAAGACTTGTAGGGTCAATGGGGAGCAGTGGAGATTAATCCATAGTGGGTGGATGATGACCATTGATAAAGGTGGGACCTACAAAGGCAAAACACAAAGACATCAGAGTCTGGTGGGACCTGATATGGTGGTGAAAATGATGGATTGTGATGAAGACTGATAGGTGGCAATCTACGATTGCTCAATATACCAACCCATATTATTGTTGTGAGTTATATGGCATTGATGTGGATGATAAATGGAAACAACCCACAAACCTCACAAATTTATTGCGAGACCATTGTTAGAGCTTGCAGGGATAGCAGGATTTGGATGTGTGTCTTGGTGGAGCCCATGTATGGCAAGTGGTGTATGAAGGAGATCGACAAAGTATTATGGTAGATTGATGATGGAAATTTCAATGATCGCTTATTCAATCATCAAGATTTAAATAAATGATAATAAATCAGGATCATAGGATCATGGTGTGAAGGTTGGAGATCATGAATGACTAACTCTGATTGACAGAAATGTAAGATTTGAGCAAGGAAATCATGAATCACTAACTGCGTGTAAAAAAGGTTTCACCTGTAGACAAACTTGAAGATGGAAATTTATTGATCCACCTACCTCAATGATATAAGTAAGATGATTTGATGTACAAATCAGTGGAATAGATTGTCATAGATAAAAATATAAAGATCAGATCAAAAGTTCAAAAGAGAGCATTAATTACATACCTGATCTTAGGGTTTAGAAGGATGGAAGTGAAGGAAAATACTCTGCACTAGAATTTAATGTTTTGCGGCTCAATGCAGCTGGAAGATAGTGAGGAAGATATTCACCCCAACAGATAATATGATCTATTAAGTAGATCTCGATGAAATCATAATGAGGGAACACTACACAAAATTGTTATCTACTGTGTCTAGGTGTGCAGGGTAAGAGAATGAAGTGTTAATTTAAGATTATTCCAAAATTAGAAGAGAGAGCTATAGAGAAAAAGAAGGGTGCATTCAGGATGAAAAAGTACTTGAGAAAGAATAATAGAGTTGAAGGAGTGTAGTCCATAACAGAGTTAAAGTAGAGGGTTGTAGAAGAGTTGAGAGATTTGTTGTGATAGCAACAAATAGTTGAGCAGTTATATAGTAAGTTGTAACATTGAATAGAGTTCATTAGGAACAAATTGTAACAATCTCACATGTTGTAAATTTGATTGGTTGGTACCATCAGATAATTGATTTGGTTCTCAATTCAGGTGATGGGTGTCTCCCTAGGGTTGGTGCCCTTAAAAATTGTAACATATAGTTTCATTGTAAGGTTGGATTAGGACAATAGCTTGTAGAAAAAATTTCTCACCATGGTTTTTCCCATCTTGGGTTTTCCATGTATATTTGTTGTTATGTGTTGATTGTGTTTATGTGCATATGCTTGTCATGTTTTTAGTTTTAATCTACACATCTAGTTGTTAAATTTTGTGTATTATCTTAAGTTAAGAAGGCTATAATTTTAATATCTATTGATTCACCCCCCTGTTAGTAGACTATCGAGTTCCAACAATTGGTATCAGAGCCCTTGGTTCCCTATGAGAAGCTTAATCAACTCAGGTTGGTCCTTGACTTCATGAACAAAAATTGCAAATTAGGAAATCACCTCCTTAGCCAAGCCACACCCCCTACTGATGTTGCAACCAAAAAGGAATTTTAGAACAATTAAAAGGCATGGTTCTCTATCATAAATAGTCTATCTAGGTCTGTGCATAACAAAGTTATGTATTGTAAGAATGCACAATATGTCTAAGATACATTGAAGAATATTTATGAAGGAGATGACAAGGTAAAACTAGGAAAGCTACAAATGCTAAAAACTAGATTTGAAGATCTAAGAATGATAGAGGAAGAAAAAATTGTAAACTATCTTATGAGATTTAATGATATTGTGAACTTTATCAAAGGATATGGAGAAAAGATGAAAGAAGGTGTGCTTATACTAAAAGTTCTTAGGTTAATGAAATACAAGTATGATTCTAAGATCTCAACCATAGAAGAAGGGAGAGAAATAGATAAAATATCTCTAAATGAACGACATGGTATATTCACAGCCTATGAGATGAGGATGAGAGATAAAGATTCTTCGAGGAAAGAAGCTTCTTTCAAAACTGTTAACAAGGAGAAGGATATTTCTCCCAAGGAAATAAAGGCAAAATTGATCCCATCCAAGGATGATGAGACTAATGAAGAGGAGCAAAACTTCATCAAGAAACTAGGAAGAGGACCTATTAAATACAATGGTAAGTTTCCCTTTAAATTCTTTGAATGTGGTAAAGTAGGTTAGTTTCTAAATCTCCCTACAATAAGAAAAGAAACTCTGAACTAGAGGTAGATGATAAGATGAAGAAACCCTACTACCCTAAGAAAAGGAAATTTTAGAAGAAAAAAAAAATACTATACATCTAAGAAGATAGTGATGTATCAAACCACAATAGCTCAAATGATGAACAAAATTGTGCCTTTATTGCTAGAAACCATGATTTTGTCTTTATGGAAAAAATTTCTAAGGAGTAGAAGAATGGAAAGGCTAGAGATCTTCCTAAAGAGGGTGAAGAAGAAGGAGTAGTTGATCTAGAAGGAGAACTCATCTATGCTCTAGATGAGATAGATGATCTTAAAGATTAGATTGAGAAGTTAAAAAGGGAGAACAAGTAGCAGAAGAAACTCGCACATAAAGAGTCAAATAAACTAAGCAAGGAACTAGAAGAATCTACCCAGAATGTGGTAAATTTGAAGTTGAAGCTAGACGAATCCAAGAGAAGAGGATGTGATTAAGTTCAAGATCCAATCTAAAGCATACAAATGCATGAAGCTTGAGGAAGAGATTATTGCTCCGAGAATACATCTAGAAAAGGAAAAAGTGTAGATAGAGAAAGGACTCAAATTGAAAAGTGACTCAAGAATTCTAGATGAGTTACTGAGCTCCTAGAGGCCTACAACTAAATGAAAATTAGACTTAGGTTTGGAGAAATGACAAAATTCCTTTGTTGATGCCTCTGAAAATATATATGAAAGATTTAGAGCAAAAGAAAAGTCTAAGTTTTTCAAGGAGAATAACTACAAAGGAAACAAATGAAATGAGAAATTTATAGAGAAGGAGAAAACCAAGGATGAAAAGAAGCCTGTTGTAGAAAATAAGGAAAACCAATTAGATCTTGTTCACCAAGAGAACAAGTAAGTCTTTAAGAGGATTGATGTTCATGGGTTTACTAAGGTGAGAAACTCAAGAAGATGGACGCACCCCAGATCCCTTCCTCCAGTACTAAATATCATGACCAAGTATTCCACATATTTCCATGGATATTGTTATTCATGTAATCAATTTTTTCATAGGACTAGGGAGTATAGAATCATTCCTAAAATGAGTGCAAATTTGAAAGAAGAAATTCATTTTCTCCTTTACTTGATATGAATCTAGTTTTATATAATTGTAATAACTTCGGTCACATAGCTAAAAATTGTAGAACACAATTTACAAAATCAAATGTTAAGAATGAGAAAAAGAAGATATCACCTCATAAGAAAAATGAAGAATCAAATAATAAGGAGGAGATAGTAGAAAAGGTAAAAAGGAAAAATAAGAAAGTGTGGAAATAAAAAGGAGAAAGTTCCACACAATCATTGATTGCACAAATAGCTCTACATGTCAAAAAGAAAAATCTATGGGTGATAGATAGTAGCTGATCCAAACACATGGTTGGAGATAAGAGCAAGTTCATCAAACTCCAGAAATTCAATGGAGGATCTATGAGTTTGGGTGATCAAACCATAGTCCAAATATGTGGTAAAGGCATTTAAATTTAGATGGAAAAACTCCCACAAAGGATGTCCTATATGTTGAAGGTTTAAAGAAAAAAATTTTAAGTGTGAGGCAAATGTGTGACAATGGTTATAAGGTCGCATTTGATTCAAAAGGTTGAAAAATAAAAAATAATGGAAAGATATTTGCACAAGGGTTGAGAATTGACTACAATCTTTACAACCTGGCTGAAGTAAAAGGCCAAAGTTGTCTAATTGGAAAAGCTAATGAAAGTTGGTTATGGCACAAAATATTACACCATATAAAATTTGACAACCTGGTAAAAGTGAGTTCAAGAGGTTTGGTTAGACATATGCCTAAGGTAACAAAGCCTATAAATAATCTATGCAAAGAGTGCCAGTAGGGAAAGCAAAAAAATGCTAGTTTCCAACTAAAGAATACTCAACCACAAAGCCTTTACAGATTGTTCACACTGACCTATGTGGACCCACAAGAACAAGAGGACTGAAAGGAGAAAGATACTTTATGCTATTAATATATGACTATACAAGGATGACATGGGTAACATTTATGAGGGACAAGTCACAAGCATTTGAGAGATTCAAAATATTCAAAAATATGGTTGAGAAGGAGATAGGAAGGAAGATAAAATGTTTAAGGTTAGATAGAGGAGGAGAATTCATGTCTAGTTAATTTTTTTATTACTGTGAGGCACATGGAATTAGGGTATGTGCAAGATCATGACGGGTCAAAAAGTGGCGATATGTAAGTGATATGATGGCCTATGTAGCTAATGGATTTTTTTTTACCCAAAATTCATGAAATGAAAAGGTTTTTTAAAGGAGATTCTTGGTTTTCCACCAATATAAATTATTCTTTACTTTGAATTTAATAAATAATTATTATTCATTTTCTATTTGAATTACGACTAAAGTTCTGATTGATAGGTTGATTGAAAAACATCTATAGCTTTCAAACAATATCACATTTTTTTAATCCAAAACATGTATCACATTCTATGCTTTGCATAATATAAGATTAAAAAATTAAAAAATGAATTTAATGAAGTTTTGACCAAGTTAAGGTGGTCATACATGCGTGTTTTTATATTTTTTTTAATTTGTAATAAAAAATTCATAATTAATTATTTACTTGGAAAAAAATTATAAAAAAATATGTATCACATTTGGACATGATTCCTCTACTTATTTCTAAGATCGTATAAAAAAATATTATTATTTTATTGTGGTTAGGGTGGTTAGACAAACACCTACTTCTTATTTTTTCCCTAAAATTTAAATACTACTACATTGAAATTTTAAATTTTCACCAAATAGATTTTTTATTTTTTTAAATAAACCTAGTAGTTTAGAAACTACATTCAATTTTCTACAAATTCTATTCTTGCATATTTTTGAAATAATATAGATAACTTATTGAAAATTTTATGTCAAGTTGCTTAACTCTGATTTTTTTAATTTTTATTGCCACTTAAGGGCCTATTTTTTCCATGATGATCCTGCACATACCCATTAAGAGAAAATATTTGACACCAAGAAATCCACAAAAAATGGAGTGGTAGAGAGGAAGAATAGAGTTGTACAGGACATGGCTAGAATGATGCTAAAAGAATCCAGATTAACTGATATATTCTAGAGAGAAGAAATACATACCATAGTATACATTCTAAATAGAGTTCAAATCTGAGTACATAATGATAGTACTCACTATGAATTGTGGTATGGTAGACCCACATTTGTAAAGTACTTTAAAGTATTTGGAAGTAAGTGATACATCAAAAGAGAAGATGAAAACTTGGGAAAGTTTGAATCAAGAAGTGATGAAGGAATATTTTTGGGATATTCCACTCAAAGTAAAGCCTAGAAATGCTATAAAAAAAGGATAGACAAGATTGTGGAAAGCGTCAAAGTGAATATTGATGAATGTATAAAATATATCAAGTTTGATCAAGATAATTTTGATGATGCATCTGATTGCAAATAAAATGTAGAAAATGATGATGAAGAACCTAAGGAAATAGAAGTTGAGAAGGCCCCTACAAAGTATGTTCAAAAGGATCATCTAGTAGATCAGATAATTGGGGATAAAAATGAAGGAGTCCAGACTAGAAGGATAATTGCAAAGAACAAATAAATTTTTCTCTCTTGTCTCAAATTGAACCAAAGAGTTTCTTTGAAGCTAGCAATGATGAGAGATGGATAGAGGCCATGGAAGAGAAATTAAACCAAATTGAAAACAACAAAACATGGGAATTGGTTCCTAGGCCCCCAAGAAAAAATGTGATTAGCAGCAAATGGGTGTTTAGAAACAAGCTAAATGAAGATGGAGTTGTAGCAAGAAACAAGGAAAGATTAGTGTGCAAATTATATGCATAGGTTGAACTCATTGATTTTGAGGAGACATTTGCACCTGTGGCAAGACTAGATGCAATCGGAATGCTTCTTTCATTTTAGTTCATAAAGGATTCAAAGCGTATCAGATGGATGTCAAGTCTGAATTCTTAAATGGAAACTTGCAAGAGGAAGTTTACGTTGAACAACTAAATTTTTTTTAGTTGTTAGAGGATGATAATTATGTCTTTAGATTGAGAAATGCCTTATATGGTCTAAAACAAGCACCTAGAGCATGGTACTCAAGACTAGAACAATACTTGCAACAACAAGGATTCAAAAAGGGATGTGAAGATAGTAACCTATATTTCAAATCCTAAGGTGAGCACATGATTACAATTGTTGTTTATGTGCATGACATCATTTTCGGTGGTAGCAATGATAAAATATGTAAAATATTTGCTGCAGACATGCAAGATGAATTTGAGATGTCATTGTTAGGAGAATTATCATTTTTCCTTGGTTTGCAAATTGGAAAAACTGATAATGGGATAAATTCATATCTCAAACCAAATATGCTAAGGAAATACTCAAGAAATTTGGCATGGAAGATAGTAGACCAATCAATACCCCCATGATAACTGGCTGCAAGCTAAGTAAAATAGATGAATCACCTGAGGAAAATTAGACAATGTGTAAGTCAATGATTGGAAGCTTGTTGTATTTAACCGCATCAAGGAAAAATATTATACAAGTAGTATGTTTAGTGGCAATATTTTAGGTACCACCTAGAGAGTCACATGTCAATGTAGTAAAAATAATTTTCAGATACATCAAGAGTACTATTGACTATGGGCTTTGGTACCCCAAGAGAAAGGATTTCATTCTAACTACATATATAGTTGTTGATTGGGTAGGAAGTGTGGATGATAGGAAAAGCACTAGTGGTAGCGCATTCTTTTTGGGAAACAAGTTAGTTTCTTAGATGATCAAGAAACAAGAATCAATCAATTTATCCACTACTGAGGTAGAGTTTGTGGAAAAAAAAGCATGTTGTACTCAAGTTCTTTAGATAGAAGCAAACACTCACGGACATTAAGGTAGAATACAAAGAACCCATTTCAATTCTTTGTGATAATTCAAGTGCCATAAACATATCAAAGAATCCAATGATGCACTCTAAAATGAAGAACATATCCATTAAGTATCACTTCATAAGAGAGAAGGTTGTAGATAAGGAAAATAGCATGGAATATGTTCCCACTAAGGAACAAGTAGCTGACATTATCACTAAGCCTCTTCCCAAGGAACAATTTTAATATCTAAGGCAAAAATTGGGATTCATTTCTCCCACATCATATCACTAGTCTCTAGTGATGGGGCATATGTCCAGGGGGAGTTTCATCCATATCTCAGTCATCCCTAGAAATAGATAAGACAGATCAAGTTGGGTATTAGTGATTTTTCAAATTTATGACTTGATGGTTGTATTACTCTAGATTCCAAATTCTCTTTGAATTTATTTTCAAAGGGAGAGTAATGTGTTAGGGGGATTCTACACTTTGACTTTAATGTCAAATGGGGAAAATATCATGAAGAAATTCTCATTTGAGTAGGATGAGCAAATCAAAGGGGGAGCATTGCCTTATGTGTCCAATTGGTGTAGAACTCAAATAGTTACTGATCTCAATTTATTTCAATCGGTATCAGATCATTTCAACCAATTGGTATGAGAATTTAGTCTTGCCATCAATAAAAAAGGGAATTCTTTTTGCATATTACATTGTCATTGATGTCAAAAGGGGATCAAGAGTGAGATTGAACTAATCCTAGCAAGGGAATTATGTCATTGATGACTAAAAAGGAACATGGCATGTTGAGGATCTAGCTCAGGGAAGATGTGCAGATTGAAAAAAGTTGTTGAGTGTGTTGCATTATTTTCATGAAACTGTAGAGTATTCTTTTAGGCATCTAAAGGGAAATTAAAGACTAGATCTGATATGGGCTTTCTGAGAGCTTCTTAGAAATCTGATGGGTAGGTCCAAAGGATGTATAATTCCTTTAGAAATGAATTAAATTTCCTCTCGGTCAGAATTAGGGTTTATTGGTTAAAACTTAGGGTTGTACTCATAGGCGCAATTTTTTTCCTAATTCAAAATTGACTGGTTGTAGTAGGTTCCAGGTAGCTTAAGCTACTACTTAAGCCTTTTAAGTCATTTGGGGAACAAACCTCTTCACCTTGCATTTATCGGTCGAGAAAATATTTGGCGTGTTTAATATTCCCTATGTATCATACAATTATTTCCCTTCAGTGAGATCGATGATGATGGTTAAGGTGAAAAGATCAGATGGTGCCCACATACCCCAGTGAGATTTCAATGGGGCCCGATCAAGACCCACAGGGTCAGTGGGGAGTAGTAGAGATTAATCCATGGTGGGTGGATTACTTAAGCCTTTGAAGTCATTTGGGAAACAAAACCCTTCACCTTGCATTTATCGGTCGAGAAAATATTTGGTGTGTTTAATATTTCCTATGTATCATACAAATATTTCCCTTCAATGAGATCGACGATGATGGTTAAGGTGACAAGATTTGATGGTTCCCACATACCCCACTGAGATATCAGTGGGGCCCGATCAAGACCCATAGGGTCAGCGGGGAGTAGTAGAGATTAATCCATGGTGGGTGGATGATGACTATTGATGAAGAAGGTGGGACCTATGAAGGCAGGTGACAAGGATATCTGAGTTTTGTGGGACCCGATAAGGTGGTGACAATGATGGATTGTGATGAAGGTTGATAGGTGGCAGTCTGGGATTGCTCGATATACCAACTCACGTCATTATTGTGAGTTGTGTGGTGATGATGTGGATGAAAAATGACAATAGCCCACAAACCCCACAAAGTTTGTGTGGGCCCATTGTCATAGCTCACGGGGATAGCGAGCTTTGGAAATGAATCTTAGTAGACCCTGTGTATGGTAAACGATGTATGAAGGAGATCGACCGAGCATTATGGTAGATCGACAATCGAGATTTCAATGACCGCTTATTTGACCATTAATATTTAAAGACATGACACTAAACGAGGGTCATAGGATCATGGCACTTAGGTTGGAGATCGATGGTCTAGATTTGAACAAGGAAATCATGAATGACTAACTATGTATAAATAAGGTTTCACTAGTAAACCAACTTGAAGATAGAAAATTATTGATCTACCTTCCTTAATGAAAAAAGTAAGATGATTTGATGTATAGATCAACAGAATAGATCATCATAGATCAAAAGATAAAGATCAGATTGAAGGTTTAGAGGAGAGCATTAACAACATATCTGATCT
Source organism: Sequoiadendron giganteum (assembly GCA_007115665.2). NCBI lineage: Eukaryota > Viridiplantae > Streptophyta > Pinopsida > Cupressales > Cupressaceae > Sequoiadendron > Sequoiadendron giganteum. The sequence continues at coordinate 510,980,106 of CM021108.1, read as the reverse complement.
TAGGTTTTGGAAGGATGGAAATGAAGGAAAATACTCTACACTAGAGTTTAATTTTGTGTGGCTCCATCCAGTTAAAAGACAACGAAGAATATATTCACCCTAGTAGATGATTCAATTTGTTAAGAAGATCCTGAGGCAATCATAATGAGGGAATACTACACAAAACTATAGTGTAATGTGTTTAAGTGTGTAGGGTGATATAATGAAGTGGTAATTGAAGAACATGCCAAATTTAGAAGAGAGAGCTATAAAGAAACAAAAGGGTGCATTCAGGCTAATAGAGTAAGTAATAAAGAAAGAAGAATATAGCTAAAAGAGTGTAGTTCCTAGAATAGAGTTAGAGTAGAGGGGTACATAAGAGTAAAGAAATTTGTTGTGACAACAACAAATAGTTGAGAAATTATAGATTAAGTTGTAACATTCAATAGAGTTCCTTAGGAAAAAATTGTAACAATATCACATGTAAGTTTGATTGATTGGTACCATCAGATAACTGAGTTGGTGATCAGTTTAGGAAATAGGTGTCTCCCTAGGGTTGGCGCCCTTAAAAATTATAACAAAGGATTTCATTATGAGGCTGGATTAGGAAAGTGGCTCCTAGCAACATTTTATCATCGTGGTTTTTCCCATCTTGGGTTTTCCACGTATATCTATAGTTATGTGTTTATTCTATTTATGTGCCTATTCTTGACATATTTTTAGTTTTAATCTACACATCTAGTTGTTAAATTTTGTGCCTTCTCTTAAGTTAAGCAGGCTATAATTTTAATATCTATTGATTCACCCCCCGTCTCAGTAGATTATTATGTTCCAAAAATATAGATCTTTGTGGTCCTACAAGAGTGAGAATTCCGCAAGGTGAAAGGTACTTTATGCTTTTGATTGATGATTATTCTAGGTATTCATGGGTTACACTTCTTAGAGAGAAGTCTAATGCATTAGATAGATTCAATAAATTCAAGGCTATGGTTGATAATGAAGTAAATTTAAGTATAAAATGCTTAAGGTCTGACAGAGGTGGTGAATTCATCGAGCCCATGAGTTTAATATATTTTGTAAAGTGTATGGAATAAAAAGATAGTTATCTAATCTAAGAACTCCTCAACAGAATGGAGTTGTTGAAATAAAGAAAAGAATAATTCAAGAGGCTGCTAGATCAATGATTATTGAGGCTGGTCTATCAAAATTTTACTAGAGAGAAGCTATTCACACTGTTTTTAATGTATTCAATCGAGTTCAAGCAAGAGAAAATAGTACGAAGACCCACTATGAGCTATGGTGTGGAAGAAATCCTAGTTATAAGTACTTCAAGGTATTTGGAAGCAAATGTTATATCCAGTGAGATGAATAAAATTTAGGGAAATTTGATACAAAAGGTGATGAAGGTATTTTTCTTGGATATTCTACTAAAAGAAAAGCATACAGGTGTTTCAATAAAATACTAAGAAATATTATGGAAAGTATAAATTTCAAGGTTGATGAAGCAATGAAGAATTCAATTGATGTTGATGGATATGTATGTGATAAACTTGATAGTGTAAGGATTAAAGAAGTTGTGGAAGAACAAGAAAAGGATGAGCAAGAAAAGAAGAATGAAGAAAAAAAAGAAGAATCTCTATTGGTGTCCCCTAAGACACCTATATATGTGTAGAAAAATCATTTAGAAATTTACATCTTTGGAGACAAGAAAAATGGAGTATTGAAAAGAAGAAGAGTTGCTACTAGTGAGGTAAAACTATGTTTACTTTCTGAGATTGAACCGAAGAATGTAAGTGAAGCATGTAAAGATGAGCATTGGATGGAAGCTATAAAAGAAGAACTTATGCAGATTGAGAAAAATCGAACTTGGGAACTAGTCACAAGACCAGCAAATAAAAGCATTATTCCATCAAAGTGGGTGTTTAGTAATAAGCTAAATGAGAATGGAGAAGTGATCAGAAATAAATAAATTCTTGTGTGTAAGGGTTACTCACAAGTAGAAGGCATATATTTTTAGAAGACTTTTTCTCCGGTGGCAAGAATGAAAGCTATTTGGATGGTTTTAGCATTTTTTGCTCATAAAGATTTCAAGGTCTATCAGATGGGTGTTAAGTTGACATTTTTGAATGGTGAACTAGAGGAAGAGGTCTACATAGAACAAATTAAAGGATTTTATTTTTCAAATCAACCAAATATGGTTTGTATATTGAAGAAATATTTATATGGATTGAAGAAATCTCCTAGAGATTGGTATGCAAGGCTAGATAGGTACTTGATTCAACAAGGTTTCAACAAAGGTATGACATATTGTAATCTATATTTCAAAATTGAAAATGACAAAATCTTGATTGTGGTTGCATATGTTGATGCCATTATCTTTGGAGGAAATGAAACTATGTGTAAGATGTTTCTAGAAGAAATACAAAAATAATTTGAGATGTTTATGTTTGGCGAGATGGATTTCTTTCTTGGGATACAAATAAATCAAACAAAGAAAGGGATTTGTATTTAATAGTAAAAGTATGTTAAAGAGATGATTTTTTTTGGGATGGATGGTTCCAAACCAGTATACACTCCTATGGTGATTGGTTGCAAATTAGGTAAAGATATTGATTCACCTAAATCTGAGCAGATAAAGTATAAATCTATGATTGGTGGACTATTGTATTTTGACTACTACTAGATTGGATATCATGAATGTTGTCTATCTTGTGGCTAGTTTTCAATAAGACCCTAAGGAGACAGATGTTGCTTCTATTAAAATAATATTCAAATATTTTAATGGCACTCTGAATTATGGCTTATGGTATCCTAGGGATGTTGAATTTACACTAGGTTCTTATACAAATGAAGATTGGGTTGGATGTGTAGATGATAGAAAAAGTACAAGTGGTGGTGCATTCCTTCTTGGTTGTAGTTTGGTGGCATGATTGAGTAAAAAGAAAGATTTAGTTTCATTATCTACTATTGAAGCCAGGTATATTGTTGTTGCATCTTGTTGTACACAAGTTAATGGATGAAATAAACATTGAAAGATATCATAGTTGTGTATGATGGTCCTATTTCTATCTTTTGTCATAATACAAGTGAAATTAACATTTCAAAGAATCCAGTGATGCACTCAAGGAAAAAACATATATCTATCAGGTATCACTTCTTGAGAGAGAAGGTTGTGGAGAATGAAGTAAATCTTGAGTATGTACCTAAGAAGGATCATATTGTTGATATATTTATGAAGGATCTTCGTAAAGATACTTTTGAGTATCTCTGAGAGAATTTAGGGGTCATTTCACCTCCTTTCTTGAGCTAGATGCATATGGGGATGCATCAGTTCAATGGGTTTATGGATCTATCTTTCTTGTGGACTAGTTTTTTGGTGGCTACCTCTCAGGGGGAGCAGGTAGTGTCATGTATATTCATTGTATGAGTATTCTATTTTTAATGTCAAAGGGGAAATTAATGTAAAATATCCTTTACCTTTGCCATTGATATCAAAGGGGGTGAGGAAGAAGATGAGATTGAGAAAAGTATCATGTGAAAAATATTATCTATTAAGGGGGAGAAACAAAAATAAAAATCATGAGAGCTGTGTTCAAAGCTAGTATGTTGTCTTTGATGGTTTTTCACATCATGTGTTACCATCAATAGCAAAGGGGGAGATTGTTGCAAGAATGAAATTGGTTATCTAGTTATCAACTGATGTTTTTTGTCATTGATGTCATGGATGAGGTTTATTGGTTGTATATGTCAAGGATATTGAGAAAATTGTAATGAAGGAAAGCTACAAGTGTTTAGTGGTTGCTTTAGGTTTATCTCTAGGATTTTCACCTATGTTTGTGTGCTAGAAATATGTTGATCATGGTTGTTGGAAGATGATTTATCCATATTATTGGCTTTTGATTCATTGTACAATGCAAGTTATGTTCACTAGTTGTGAATTGTGGTTTTATCTATTTCTAGTTGAGGTCCAAGAGAAATTTTGTTGTTCTAGATTATATTTTGGTTGAGTCTTATGACTTGTGGTTCTAGAGTTAAGCTTTTTTAATCGCATTGAAGATAATTTTAGTGTCTGGAAGGATTTGATCATCCTAAGGGTTGTGTGTGCTTTATTGTTCTATGTGTTTTAAACTGGTTTGGCCAACCCTGTGTTTAAAACTAATTTTGAAGCTGATGAAGAATGTTGGGACCTATTTGGGTCCTCATCAAGCATTTGTTTGGGTTGCTCCCATTCTAATTCCACCATAGGAATTTTTGGTATCGACGTAGTTTTAATTTAATGTTGGATGGCCAACTTTCAATTTTTTTCAAAGTTGAAGATGGTATAAATACAAGATGAGTGTAAAGAAAAGAGAAAATGTATATGAAATACATGTGAATCATTGTTTGAGTGTGATGTGAGTGTTCCAAATCAATGCAAATTCTAAATGATGATTTTTTTGATGTAGTGAGAAGAAGGTGTACTCTATCATTCATGCATGTTTACAAGTGGCTAAGTAAATTATGGTGGAAATCTCTATTGCATTGATATTTCTCTCTCTAACATATGTCTTCTATCTTCTTTATATCTTTGTGGCAATGATCCCTCTAGGTGGTTAACCCTATTGGACAGTGAGTCCTTGTTTTGGTAGTGAGCCTTTCTTAGGTAGCGAGCCTTTGTAATCAATTTTGATATTCTCTATAGTGTGAGTTAACACTCATCATGGTTTTTCCCTCATTGGCTTTTACACACAAATCTGGTGTTATTGTGTTTGTGTGATGGTTTTTTGTTTGTATACTTGCACTTAATGCTTAATCATTTTAGTAGAGTTAAGGATTTGGGATTGATCTAAAGTTCTAGTGAATGATTTTTTATTTTATTTTTTTTCTACAACCAATTTACCCCCCCTCATTTGTCTAGTTCAATAACAAAATATCATATGACATATTTTTAATTTACCAAATAATTTCTTTTACAACATTATAGGCATAAAACATAATCATTTGTTAAATCACAATGCAGAAAGAAATGATGTAACCATAATAACACAATGCAAGATAGATGCAATTTTGTTAGTGTGTGAGTACAATGGGTTTCCATCATATTAATCATTACTAAGAAGCTAGGATACCTATACCTCAACCATGTTCTTTCCTTTGACATGTTCTTGCATTCATTCACATTTAGATTTACATCAATATGCTAGTCCATAAAAACTATAGCTGAAGCACATGCACATATAATTTCCAATTTAATTTCCAACATTTAAACATAACATCTAATTTAAAAACACATTTATCCATTATCAAACAATCATAATTTAATCAATCAATAGTCTTAATTAGTTATATTTATTCATTAAATAAGTTTATGCAAGTGAAAATGAGATGTGACATTATTCGTTTATCATACCCTAAAACATGTTAATGTGTATGCAAAAATAAGCATAAAAAATAATGTGATAATTATAGGGAGTAATAGTTTTACATTACATTTTTATTTTCATTGGCTTAGGTAAGATATCAAAAATAAAATCCCTACAACTTATTTTCATCTATTTCACCTTTAATAACTCATCACTTATCAATCATCTAAAGCCATTAGATGTAATCACTTTTTAATAAATTTTGAATAATATAGTTTAATGAATGTATTTTGAAATGTAGTTTTAATTCCATATCATGGTTTCCTACACATGAGTAAACAAAATTTTTCACATAATACTTGGCCTAAAAGGCTTAACTATGATTGTTTGAAAGTGAAAGAGAATCTTTTTTAGATTGGTTCAAATTATAAAGAGTAAACTAGTGATTGTCACATCATCAAATGATATATGTTGAGGAGACTAGTTTGTGTAGTCAACAAAGCCTTGGCTATATATTTTTAAGCTAATTATTACTATTAAAACTTATGACATACTTAGTTATTATCATAATAGAAAAAAATATAAAAAATTATAGTCAACATTAATGGAGGATACCATTCATGCTAGTTCATGTACACATTTACATGATTCAATAAATAATAAAAGAGAAAATAATCCAAAGATACGTAAGCTTCCATTATCTAACTATAACATTTCATAAGCCATTTTTACAAGTGATTATCTAGATAATACATGTATTTAAATTCCTCCATTAAAAAGGGAATTTTTTTCTCATTTTATAAATTTGAAGGATGTTCCATAAAAGGAAAATCAAGGCATGTATTTGTAAATTCTAAACTAGTTAGATATACGATTAATAAACTATTTTTAATTTTCTCAAAAAAAATTAAAAGGAAAATTAAAAACCCTAGTGTTCCCTAGAATATATCATTAAAAAATAGTCAAATAAAACTTATCCATTCTAAGAATTCTAAAATGGATCATGTTGTGCATCTCACAACAAAATTAGAGAATAAGAGGATATTTCAAGACAATATTGACACACAATTTTTTTTTTTGAAAAATACATAATTTCAAACAAATTTATTATAATTAATTACACATGTGATATTGCACAATCTAATGACTTCTTTTCTTTTGAGGGGTTAGTGAAAAAATGAGAGAACTAGTTGGTGAACAATTAAACATCTCATTACATGTCATATTGCAATTGTAGATTATTGTGCTATAAAATCATTTATATACTTTAAAATGATGTTTTTCAATAGAATATTTCTCTCAATTTCATTTGAATCTAAAATTATTTAAGAATGAAAATGAGTTAATAATTATATGACATGCTATTGAGTTTGAAATGTATAGTTTTCATTGATTGGTTTTTTTTTTTTTGATGAAACTAAATGGTTATCAATGAGTCTACCAAAAATCAAGGTGTCTCAAAGACAATTTCAATAGAAAAAATACCCCTTAATCCATAAAAAATGACATTGAACTAAATTTTAACAATGTAATGCATACAAAATTAATTACCATATTCAAAATAAAATGGAAGACTTACATGTCTCTTAACATGTTGAATTTGATTTTAAAAAATTATAAATAGTATAAATCTTGGTAGATTGTATGCAACACGTTTCTTATCACAAAAAGGTGAACATATTAAGATAAATATTTTACATTATGAAAAATTATATCTTGTTGGTTTTTATTTTTCATTAAGTAATGAGGAATTCATTATAATTACATATCAATATACCAGTCCCTTTTAGTTATATACATTTGTTGGAAAATAGAATCAAAACTATTGCAAAATAATCTAATCATGTGCAAGCAAAAATATATAAGATGTAAAGGGAAAATACTTTTTTTTTAATTGGCAAAAAGGCTAAGACAAAATATTAATGCATCCATTGCATGCCATTTTTTTAGCTGATAGTGACAATTCAACCAATGAACATCTAGAATTAAAAACTTGACCAAAAATTTTATATAGTCTATTTTTAATTGTCTATTTCTAAAATTGTTAAATTATCTTTTATCTTTCTTTTATTGGTTCATGTTGTCAAGAGTGCAAAACTTAAGATTTTTTTTTTCCAAATTATGTGCAATGCAATGCATTTAATTCATTGAATCAAATTTCAAACCTATTAATGACTTGAATGACATGAGCACTATTAAATACATCATAATATAATTACATTGTTGACTTGAAGGTAGTATTTTACATATTTTATTTAATAATTGGTAAAATTTTCAAATATTATTAAATAAATGTGAGTACACTCAATGCATATTTTATATTTGTTTACCAATGTATATTAAATATCACAATAAAATTTATCTATATATAATAAATATCAAAGTAAAATTTATCTATCTACAATTAACATTTCAATAAAATCTATCCATTAAATATTAAGGTAGAGATTTTAAAAAATATGCATTTAATAATATAATTTAGCAAAGAAAAAATTATATAAATATCACATTATCAAAAGGATAAAAATAATATATATATAAATATAATTGATTTTTAAAAAATATTAATTAAATATAATAATAACACTATACAACAACAAACAATCATATTACACCTCTACCTACTTCTATTAGCTAAATGTTTAAAACAATGAAGCACACCCATATGAATTTTTTTATTTTATTTTTGCAATATTAATCAACTATAATAATAACATTATACAACATCAAACAATCACATTACATATTTAATTGCTTTTATTAATAAATGTTTAAAACAACAAGCACACCCACGTGAATTTTTTTAAATTTTTTGTAATATTATCAACTATAATAATAACATTATACAACAACAAACAACAAACACACTTCACAATAGAATACAAATGTGTCTTTTGTTAATCATTTGATTATTACAAAATATTATACAAATACATATAAATCATAACATTCATATACAACTCACCAAACTACTCTATAAAAAACTAACTTCCAACTATTACTAACATAAATCATTAAAAAAAAATTAAAATGTAAACCAAAAGTCTATTTAATGTCTTATAATCCTTCAACTATAACAAAGTGTATGAAATTAAATAACCACATTTTGTTTAGGGAACCTCTTCAGCAGTTGGTAAGTTGGTGAGCTGTAACTTCAGGTCAAATCAGAAATAAAATGCGAACAAAATCAAAAATATATCCAGACATTAACTACAACATAACAACCACATGAAAATGGAACAAAATCAAATTATATCCATACAATAAGAACATCATAGCAACCACATAAACTTTTCCCACTACAACGAACATAAACCAAGAATACGTCTGATTGTTACGGAAAACAAACCTCCATCATAAATATGAGGAAAAAGACTGAAAAGTTCTTAACCGCTCTTTGACCATCAACAAAGCTACATCTAATTATAACGATTTAATCCCGCATAATCGTCAATAATAAGTCTCAGCATATGCTACGACTTTGCCCATAATCCTACTTTCTTTGCGTGCAAATAATTGACTTTAACTATAGTTATTGCTTTGACATTTTATTGAGAACAATTCTATTCTATAAACATTCTATTCGACTAGTGTTAATAAATAAATATCATGTAAGTTAAATTTTCATTACGAATTTATAATATTTGTGTTTATAAAATAGTTTATAATGTTATTGTTGTGAGTTTTCTTTTCATTGTAATTTTGAAATTTGATTTTATTTATTTAATAAAATATATTTAAAACTTTTAAATGATAATTAGTGTATAGATTACATATAGTGTGAGATTTAAGTCTGAAATAAGTCTCATCTCTGTAAACCACTCTTGCGTGTTGGAAAATAAACTTCAGCCGTCATTTAATGGTAAAAGCCTCTAAAATTTTAGTTATCATATAATGGTAGGATAAATATTAATTTAGCAATTGGATGGCAACATTTTATTTCCATTTACAATATTTTTTCTATTTGATGACAATTTTCTTTTATCATTTGCATTGATTTATGTTTTAAATCTGTATGTAGATATTTCATAATCAAATAATACTTAATTTATTTAAAAAAAATAGATTTGTCTAAAGTTTATTTCATTCCATTATTTAGCACTTATTATTAATTGTCTAATTCAGCCACATGCAACTAGAATTAGCAGCACATCTATGCGCAAAAACATACTGTAACATATTAACATACATATAGTTTTTTATGACATAATATAATTTTTTAAAAGTTATGATATATTTTTTAGCATACAGCAAATTCATTGCCAACAATTCACCAAAGGAAAATTCATCACCATGGAAAATTCAACAAGGGAAAATTCATCGTCAAGTAAATAACAATTCACCACGGGAAAAAATCAAAGTTTTTGAAATATATATTAAAATATATTAGTGCGGTTAATTTTCATCCACGGTGAAATTTCCTTCGGTGAATTGCTGGCAATGAATTTTCCTAAAACTGTTCTTTTGATTACCTCATCCATCAAAATTCAAACTTCTAAAATTATGATATAAAATATGAAACTGAAATTATATCTTCAAAGAATAAATGTTTCTCGCTTCTTAACTTTCAAATACAATATCATTATAAACTCATACTCTAATATCAAATAGAGAAACAAACTTAACAATTTTATGACTGATATAAAATCTTCTATAAAAGAAATATTATAAATGTGTTACCGCAACAGTGAGCCAGTGAGCGAACATTGAATTTTTTTTTGATATTACAGCTGCAGGAAAAGAACCAAAACGGAAGTCTTCAACCAAAAGCCTGTGATATCAAAATAAATTAAAATTTCGCTGAGGATTTGGCTTGAAAAGTAGTTTTTCAATGAAACAAACGGAGGCAATTCCAGACAAACATATGGAACCCCATAATTACGGAATTTGAATTATTGTTCAAAGCAATAATGATGCACAACATTAGTCCACAATGGTGAGGATGGTAATCTACGGAACACGTGTAATTAATCTATGGAACATAAAACCATGATCTGTTGAATAAATTTTAAAGAACCTCCCAAAATGATAACAAATAAACATAGCAGTTAAAGAGTTGGTAGAGATAAACTAAAATTATAGTCTCCTATAAAAGTGTTTTTTTCATTTTCTTTTGGTTGATGATCTTTTGGATGACACAGAATGAACAGGTTAAGTTATACTGTAATTGTTTCTAATTGACAGTAAAAATTGATAATTATTTGAAAAAATATTTCACAATCTATTCTCAAAATAAAATAGAAAGAAAAAATCTATCTTTGAAAATAAAGAACATGATAATCAGTATGTCACTTTCATAAATATGATTTATTCCAAAAGCGATGAGGATCTTTAATAACTTCAAGGTACAAGATGGGTGACATCTCTATTATAAAAAAACAGTTGAAAAGTGTGACAAAATTTTCATGATTCATTATATTGATTCCTTTAAAAGCTTCTCAATTTGACTGCGTAAACATTTTTTCATACTGTTTAACTCTTCCAAAAATGAAGAGGAAATCTACCATCTTCAAACGAGTTACAGATCAGACCGGTATATACATATTTAGGGAGACCAAAGAAGATCCAGTTGAGGGATATGTTTCCTTGTTTTGAAATCAAAATCCCACTATTGTAATAAACACTCAACTAATATCAGTCATAAGGAGGACATAACTAAACTCTAGAAAACATTACAAAACAGATCTCTATCGACATATACAAAATTCCCATATCAGTCAGTAAAACCAAATCCCAAATTAAAATGAAGCTGAATATGTGGGAGCATGCAATTCATGCCACACAGAATTTGGGAAGTTCATATCAGCCATTAGAGGACCTTGAGAAGCACCCTCACAAGGGGGCCTAAAATAATAGTTCCCTCTCATTTGGGACTGTGGATCCACAAGACTGGGGGCTTGATGAGCATTAAAGACAGAAGATAAAGTGGAAGTGTCAAGAACACCAAAGGGGGGCGTAATCTGTTCACTGCCCATTGCCCGTCGTGGAAGAGGTCTGGGAAGAATAAAATTACTGGAATGGTTATCAAAATTAGTTATGGGAAATCCAGTGAAGTGCTCCACCATGGCCCTGAAATTGGAGGCATCTGTCTTGAAGACAGTTGTGGGCACTTTCTTTGAGACTCTAGACCTTCTTTTTGATATCTTTGTACTCCTCCCATCTACACAAAAGCTCCCATTGTTCAATCCAGCCATTGATTTATTCACAGAGAATTCTTCTGTGTTCAGCATACTGGGCAAGGAAGCTGACAAACTGTATGGTTTAAGAGACTCAAAATTTGGGACATTGTTTCCTTGAGTCGCCATTTTCCTTTGAAAAAACTGTACCAATAAGTGTTAATCTACCACTGATATTGCTTGATGGATAGACATGAATTGGGGGCTCGTTTATATTATATGATTTTTAGGCTAATGGGTGTCGCCGTCGTTGAATCCGTAGGGGAAAATGATTCTAGATGCCGTGCAGATTAAGATGACTATTGACTTGACCTGATCAAAGTCTGTAATGGCGGCAGTTGACAGGTCTTTTCAGACATCAGATTCGGGCTTGATTTGAGGCTTCTGTTTAATAGTTTTTTCAATGCCAATGGAATAGAAGTTTTATTTTCAATGTCTGTATTCCCCACAATTGGAATCCCTCGTGCTCGATGAAAACTGTGTCAAGATTCTATGGGTCACCATGCCGTCACGCTGCGCGATGCAGACTAGAAGGTTTATGGATTAGGAATTGAAAATCTAGTCTTGTCTATCTAATTCGGATTAGGCGATCTATCATCATTGAGTAGCACGACATTTCACAATTGCATGTTCGATCATGTACTCTCCACTTAATCTAGATGAATGTATTTAGGAAAGTTTTCCAATTTTTGATTTCAAATGATAGAAATATAGATCAATGAAATTTAAAAATATTAAATTTAGTCAAGAGGTTTCAGCTTAAAAGTTTTTGTTAAGAGTTGTTTGTAGATGATATAAAATTTTGGATTCATGTTAAAGATTGTTTGTGGATATATAAAATCTTTCATAAAAAATCAAGTAAATTAATGTTATTTATTAATTAGAGTAAGGAAGACATGAAGAGTTTATCATTTTATTGGACTTTAAAATTAAAATGAATTGAATTGTTAAATTTATAATTTTGTCATGATTATAGGCTCCCACTGTTTATGATTGTGACTATCTCCATCTTTTTTTTTATGTGTAAAACTATTTTATAAATGATAATATAGAGATTTATTCATATATATTAAACAATAAATAAATAAATAAATAACTCTCTACATTAATTTGATATAATAAGTAGTAATTAAATTATTCTTTACATTTAAATTCTGAATTAATTTAAGTTTATTAGTTATTAGAAAATAGTGATAATAATTTGGAGAAAAAATGAAATGATTGAGATAGAATAAGGTTTGGTTTTAAAATGATATAATTGAAAATTTGTTTAGATGTAATTGTACAAGCATAAACTAACATCTATGATATTTTGAATTAAGACAATTAAATAAGCTATAATAAAATGATAAAAGAAAGTCATAAAAGCTTTGTGTCTCAAAGAGTTATTTACCATTGAATATTTAATGTAGATAAACATTCATTGAATGTAATTACTTAACATATAACAAAATAAAAAATATTAGCATAACCAAACATGCAATTGCATCAATAGTTAAATTTCACTCAAATTAAATATAATTTTCTTCAGATATTATAGAATGTTCATAATGTGTTTAATGAGAAGATTAGATCACAAGAGCAACAAACAAACACAATCTAATAGTGAAAAGGAAAGAAAATAATTTCACAATTTAGTTGTTAGAAAGTTGTCAAAAGTTGCTTGCAACTATTGTCAAAATGTTGAAAAACACATGTAAGTAGATTTGGGAAGGTAAATTTTGATCAAAGTATCATCAATGATGAAATGTCAATATTTTGTTGATCAACTAGGTGGTTGTTGACAGGAAATCATAGACCATAAAAGTAAGCCACAAAAGCTCTGTGTATCAAAAATTTATTTACTATCAAATATTTAATCTAGTTTGCAATAAAGTAAAATAAATAAGAATTCATTGAAGATAATTACTTAGCATGCAAAAAAAAAAAAAAAAAATTGCATAACCAAACATAATATTACATCAATAATTAAATTTCACTCAAATTAAATATATTTTTCTTCACATATTATAGAGTGTTCATATTGTGTTTAATAAGAAGTTTAGACCATAAGAACAACAAACAAAATCTAATAGTGAAAAGGAAAGAAAAAATAATTTCACAATTTAGTTGTTAGAAAGTTGTCAAAATGTTGAAAACACATGAAAATAGATTTGGAAAGGCAAATTTTGATCAAAATATCATCAACCATGAAATTTAAATGTTTGGCTGACCAACTAGGTGGTTGTTGACAAGAAGTTATAGACCATGTAGATACCTTGAGTTCGACCACATCACATAGTTAATTAAAGTAATATTTATCTAATTAATAGTCTTAACTTACCATCCTCTAAATTCCCATAATTATTTTATTAAATAATGTGTATTCATGTAACTAATTAAATTTTATTTAGTTATTATATTTTCTCCTTTCTTCTAAAGTTTGATTAATTTAATAATCTAACATTAGTCCCCACTCATTAATTCTTCTAAACCTTATTAATTAATTAATCTTGATTATTTGATTAAATCTATCATAATCATCATTAGCATTTTATCTATGACCATAATTATAATACGAACTAAATATGCACTCTAACTGTCAAAACAGATCGTAATCTGCCCTGCATTAAAACCAACATCAGAACACAAATGACTCAACCAAACTGCTTCTTTGCAAGCGTGTGTTGTTGCCATGTATTTATCCTTTGTAGTGGATAAAGCAACTACAGCTTGACGCTTGCTCATCCAATTGATTGCACCACCATTTAACATGAAAGTGTATCCACTGGTGGATCTTCTATTGTCAATGTCCCCTACCCAATGAGAATGTACATATCCACTAATGTTGAGTGTTCTTTGTGATGCAACCAAATTTCCATGGTAACATAGGGCATATTCTGAAGTCCTCTTGAAATATCTGAACACTCTCTTCACAACATCCCAATGTGATCTTCCTGGATTTTCCATAAAATGGCTAAGAACTCCCACTACTTGGGAAATATCTAGTCTTGTATAGACCATTGCATATAGTAGACTGAAAACAACACTTGCATAAGGCACCCTAGTCATTTCCTCCATCTCAGTAGTAGATTTTGGACAATCTTCAATAGATAATTTTGTTCCCTACATAAGTGGAACAACTAGCTGCTTACAATCATCCATACCAAATTTCTCTAGAACACTGCTAACATACTTACTCTGGCTGACCCAAAGATTTCTACTTGTTTTGTCCTTGGTTATCTCCATCCCCAGAATATACCTTGTTGCACCCAGATCTTTCATTTAAAAATTTGCACACAACTGAGATTTAAGATCAGAAATCATAGACTTACTATTTCCTATGAACAACATATCATCCACATGCAAGGTAATAATAAGTACACAATCATTTTCACTTATAATAAACACAATGATCATATTTTGATCTCACAAATCGCATAGACAACACAAAAGTGTCAAATTTCTAGTACCACATTCTAGGAGACTGCTTTAAACCATACATAGATTTCTTTAATTTGTATACCAGACTTTGTTTACCTTTTTCAATGAAGTGCCCCGGCTGGGACATATAAATTTCTTCTTCCAGGTCTCCATGGAGAAACGTTGTATTCACATCCATCTGCTCAATCTCTAAGTCATATGCTACTACCAATGACAATAGAAATCTGATAGATGTCAGCTTTGCTATAGGGGAAATATTTCTCCATAATCAATTCTCTCTATCTGGGAAAAACCTTTTGCAACCAACCTTGCCTTATACTTTTCTACACTTCCATCTAGACCAGTCTTCTTCTTGAATACCCATTTATAGCCAACAGGCTTTCGCCCTTCAGGAAAAGGTACCAAATCCCAAGTTTCATTTTTCTTCAATGATTCCATTTCTTCATTCATGGCTTCCAATTAGGAATTTGAATCAAACATGCTAATAGATTCTTTAACAGTCCTAGGCTCATCAATGCTAGTAATCAAAGCATAGGAACAATTTGAATCTAACATAGAGAAACCATACCTATCAAGTTGTCATTTTTCACATGTAGACCTTCTTACTGGCTGAGGTTGTGGTTCTTCATCTTCATAACTCTTAGAGTTGCTTGAACTCTTCTCAGTTTCAGGTACACCATGTAGTTCCTCTTTTTCTAGAGTTTGAGGAATCTAAACTACATCATTCTTCTTCTCTCTTTTATCTATCTCTAGCTGTGGATCAGCTACTGAAGGTTTCAGCTCATGAAATATTACATTTTTGCTATACAAAAGCTTCTTAGTATCAAGATTCCAAAGCTTTTATCCCTTCACACCAACGCCATAGCTGATGAAGATGCATTTAATAGCCTTATTCTCCAACTTTGATCTTTTCTCATTGGGCACACATACATATGCCCTATAGCCAAAGACATGAATATGTCTAAGAGAGGGCTTCTTGCCAGACCATGCTTCCAAAGGTGTCTTGTCAACTAGAGCAGAAAAAGGTGAATGATTTACCAGGTAACATGTTGTAGCCACAACCTTAGCCCAGAACTTCTGCTCCAGACCAACACTACTCAACATACTTCTCGCTCTTTCCATTAACATTTTGTTCAACCTTTCAGCAACTCCATTCTATTGTGGAGTATAAGGTGTAGTTTAATACATTTTAAACCCATGGTCTATGCAGTACCTTTCAAATTTTGTACAACAAAAATCACTGCCATTATCCATCCTTGAGCATTTTATTTTATTTCCAGTCTGATTCTCTATCAATTTTTTAAATTCTTTAAGCTGACTGAACACTTCTGATTTACTCTTAATAAAGTATATAAATGCCCTTCTGGAATAGTCATCAATAAAGGAAACATAATATCTAGACTTCGATAACGAAGGAACATTAACTGGACCAAACACATCAGAATGGACATAATCCAGTACACCAGAAGATTTATGAGGACTCGAATAAAAAGAAACACGATGTTTCTTTCCATAAATGCAGTGTTCACAAAAATCAAACTCAAGGTTACAATCATCAATCCCTTCAACAAGATTTTTATTTTTCAAGGTTTTTAAACCATTCTCACTTATGTGACCGAGTCTATGATGTCACAACATGGTCTTCTTTGCTGGGAGTTTCAATTCCAAGGCATTTCCAGCCAGAGATGCATCTTCATCTTTTTCTACAGGAACAACTTTGCTTGACTTTACAGAGGCGTTGTTACATTGAATAGGACATGCATCTAGCTTGTACAAAGTGCTAATACGTACACCTTTAGCCAACACCATTGCACCTCTAGCCATCTTACATCCTTTACTTGAGAAAGAAACTTCCACACCAACATCATTCAACTTACTGACAAAAAGTAAGTTAAGAGCCAGACCTAGTATGTGTAGTACACCACCAATCTTTTTGATTCTACCATTAGGGAAGTATATTTTGACTCTTCCATAGACAACAATCTCTAATGTTGAATCACTTGCTAGGTACACCTTTCCACCATCATACATCTCATACTTAGTGAACCATTCTCTATGAGACGTCATGTGAAAGGATGCACCTAAGTCAACCAACCAGATATCATCTGATGCTCAAGTTGTCAAGGCTGCAATGAAGGCATCTACATCACTTTGAGAAGAGTCACTATCTGAAGCGAGTATGTGTAGGATCATGATGGGCCAAAAAGTGGTGATATCTAGGTGATATGATGGCCCATGTGGCAAACGACATTTTTTTACCCAAAATTGATGAAACGAAAAAGGTTTTTAAAAGAGATTCTCATCTTTCCACCAATATAAATTATGCTTTACTTTGAATTTAATAAATAATTTTTATTCATTTTCTATTTGAATTATGACTAAAGTCCTGATTGATAGGCCAATTGAAAAAAATCTAAAGCTTTCAAACAGTATCATAGTTTTTGAATCCAAAACATGTGTCACATTCTATGCTTCACACACTATAGGATTAAAAAATAATAATAATAATTTCATCAAGTTTTGACCAAGTTAAGGTGGTCAAACATACGAGTTTTTAATATGTTTTAAAAGTTGTAATAAAAAATTCATAATTAATTATTTACTTGGAAAAAAATTACAAGAAAATATGCATCAAATTGGGACATGAGTCCCCTACTTATATCTAAAATATTCTAAAAAAATATTATCATTTTATTTTGGTTAGGATGGTTAGACAGACACCTACTTCTTCTTTTATCCCTGAAATTTAAGTACTATTGCATTGAAATTTCAAATTTTCACCAAATAAATTTTTATTCTTTTAATAAACCTAGTAGTTTAGAAAATACATTTAATTTTCTATAGATTCTATTCTTACATATTTTTGAAATAATATAGGGGTATGTGCAGGATCATCATGAAAAAAAAGGCCCTTAAGTGGCAATAAAAAGTCAGAAAATCAGAGTTAGACAACTTGATGTAAAAATTTAATTAAGTTTTCTATATTATTTCAAAAAAATGTAAAAATAGAATCTGTAGAAAATTGAATGTAGTTTTTAAACTACTAGACTTTTATTTTTATTTTTTTAAATCTATTTGATGAAAATTTGAAATTTCAATGTAGTAGTACTTAAATTTCAGGGTAAAAATAAGAAGTAGATGTTTGTCTGACCACCCTAACCACAATAAAATGATAATATTTTTTTATAAGATTTTACATATAAATAGAGGACTCATGTCTTGATGTGATGCATATTTTTTTATAATTTTTTTCCAGGTAAATAATTTATTATGTTTTTTTTATTACAACTTTTAAAAAATATAAAAGCTCGTCTGTCTAACCACCTTAACTTGGTCAAAAATTTATGAAATTCAATATTTTTTTTTAATACTATAGTATGAAAATCATAGTATGTGATGCATGTTTCCGATTCAAAAAATGTGATATTGTTTGAAAGTTATAGATGTTTTTCAATCAACCTATCAATTAGGACTTTATTCGTAATTCTAATAGAAAATGAATAATAATTATTTTTTAAATTCAAAGTAAACAATAAATTATATTGGTGGAAAGCTGAAAATCTCCTCTAAAAACCCTTTTCATTTTATCAATTTTGGGTTAAAAAAAAGTCGTCAGCCACATGGGCCATCATCACTTACATATTGCCACTTTTTGGTCCATAATGATCTTGCACATACTCATAGATAACTTATTCAAATCTTTACGTCAAGTTGCCTAACTCTGATTTTTTGAATTTTATTGCCACTTAAGGGCCTATTTTTTCCATGATGATCCTACACATACCCAAGCATTACTCTTCTTCTTCTTTTTTTCCTTACAATCCTTTCAAATATGACCAGGCTTCCCACAGTTCCAACATTTCACCTTGGAATTTTTACCAGGAGACTTTGATCTTCCTATAGATTTAGATTTGGACTTCTTGTCCTTCTTCTTGGCTTTCTCCTTCGATCTACCACAACAACGAGGGCCTCTTTGGCCATCTTTGAAGACTTCCTCTGCATTTCTTTAAACAATAGTGAGGCAACACTGTCTTCCATTTTGAAAGTAGTGGTCATACTTCCAATAGCCATTACAAGATGATCCCAAGTGTCAGGTAACAAACATAATAGGAGCATCCAATGATCCTCCTCCTCAATCTTTACACCCATAGATGCCAACTGAGCAATACTCATATTAAATGAGTTCAGATGGTCTACAATAGATGCACCTTCTTCCATGTTCAAGGAGTACAACTCCTTCCTCGGAAATAATTTATTTACCAGATACTTTCCCTAATAAATATCACCAAGCTTCTTCCATAATGAAACTACAAACTTCTCTTCATGGACTTTCAGGAGTACAGAATCGGCCAAACTAAGTCTTATCAGAACTCTCTCTTTTTTATCTGCAAAGTCCCAATCTTCTTGCTTCATACTTTGCGGCATAGTTCTAGACATAGCAACCCAGAGGTCTCTATCCCCAAACAAGTCTTCTATTTTGTGTTTCTATAACTCAAAGTTGCCACCATTGAATTTTTCAATCTCTACTCTACCTGATGCACTTGCCATCTCAAACAGAACTAGGTACTAACTTTTCAATACTCCCACTGGAACAGTATTAGCACAAAAACCAGTCTTACTAACAAGGATAAGACAACTGGACAGGCTCTGATACCTCTTGAAAGGAAAAATAGGGGGTGCGAAATTGCTTTCCTAATGCTAAAACAGTAGAGGAGAAGTGCAAAAGACCAGTTTTAAAGCTTCGTAAAACAATTGAGATGAACACATACATGATAACAAGAGTAATAGGAAAAAGCTATCACAGATAACACCAAAATTATGTGGGAAAACCCTTTCGAGAAAAAACCCACCACACCAAGAGAAGACACTTTGTATTACAATAAAATAAATTACATACAAAGCTCACAGTCCTCACTCTCTGATAGTTAGCTCATAGCAACAGACTTGAGTTTTTATGCACACACTGTTACAATACTTCTTTCAATATACAATGAATAAAACTTTCTATTTTGTCTTGCTCACTATTATTTTTCACCATCACCCTTACTAACTATATAATATAATCGATTATACAAGCCATACATCGCATTTAATCATACCAACCAATCGCATGCCTTAATTATGCATCGTTCCCCCAATCAAGCAATTTGATCTTCTGACCGATCTACCCTGCAATCACGCATCGGGCCGCCTAGGCATTAACTCCCTTGCCTTAATCGAATTTTGTCATCAGTCGAAACACGTCTTGCAATTACTGCTTTCACCACTCCAAACTTCGACCAATCAGATGTTGATTTTTTTCCAAGTGTTGCCTCTCTAATTTTTCGTTGCTTCCATTCATATCAGACTGGTCAACACAAGTGACAAACATCTCTTACTGTGCTACCTCACTGAGTCAAAGTAGCCACTGCGGTATGGAGTTGCCACCGCCCAACCGCAGGTCCATCCTAACACCCTCACGGTATCGAGGTAGTGACATGTCTGCCAGCCCATCACTTAGCACCACGTCACCACCGAGCTTGGATCAACCTTTCAAGGTATGGTGGTGCCACCGCTCAACCGCAAGGCTAGGAAAAGCATCCCGCAATATGGTGGTCATTGCCTGTGCCAACCGTCAAGCTCCACCATCCTACTATGCCCCAACCACAAGACCTCTGAGGTAAGTAGGTAGCCATTATCTCTGACCACCAAGGCTTACCATGCCACTGCAACATGGACAAGAGGCCATCGCAGTGTGGCGGTAAGAAAAATTTGCTTAACTATCGTAGTTCACCATGGTCGTCGTGCCACCAATGGGAACCTTCAACGATAGGGAGGTAAGCCTTCACAATGACTATGCTTGTCAACCGCGCTACCACCAGCCTAAGACAAAGACCTCGCAGTATGGTGGTAATACCGCCCAACTACGGGTAGACCGACAGAGGCCTGCAATAAGGTGGTAAACTGCCAAACCATGCCTCTAGAAAAGCTTCAGTAGTAGAGAGGTAAAGGCTTAGAAAGATGATAATTTTTCCAAGTATTTTAAGAGGTCCAAGCCAAAAGTTGAGGCACCTGTTCCCAACAAGTGGGTGAATTAACACAATTAGGTCAATTAGATTAATGAATGAAAATGATGCATTTAATCATGTTGGTGTACTCATAGCTTTACACCTAGCTTACTTAAGCCTAGTTACTTGTCTAGGAAGTTGAGTTATTCACTCCACTCCTTTCCACTTCATGTGGATCTTGATCTTCTTGTAATTTCCTATTAAAGGTTGCACATTCAATCAATATAGATAGGGAAGCTAATACAATCTTATGATGTGTTCATGTGCTTGTTTCTTATTTCCTAGATCTTCCTAGTTTCTAATATGGTATCAGAGCTTTGGGTGGAGATAGTGCAAGCCATAGCTGAACAAAATGGGTATGTGCAGGATCATGATGGGCCAAAAAGTGGTGATATGTAAGTGATATGATGGCCCATGTGGCTGACAACTTTTATTTTACCCAAAATTGATGAAACATAAAGGGTTTTTAAAGGAGATTCCCAGCTTTCCACGAATATAAATTATTCTTTACTTTGAATTTAATAAATAATTATTATTAATTTTCTATTTGAATTACGACTAAAGTCTTGATTGATAGGCTAATTGAAAAACATCTAAAGCTTTCAAACGGTATCACATTTTTTTAATCCAAAACATGTATCGCATTCTGTGTTTCGCATGATATAGGATTAAAAAAAAAAAATGAATTTCATGAAGTTTTGACCAAGTTAAGGTAGTCAGACATACGATATTTTATATTTTTTTTAAGTTGTAATAAAAAAAATCATAATTAAGTATTTACTTGGAAAAAAATTACAAAAAAATATGCATCACATCGAGACATGAGTCCTCTACTTATATATAAAATATTATAAAAAAATATTATCATTTTATTGTGGTTAGGGTGGTCAGACAGACACCTACTTCTTATTTTTTCCCTAAAATTTAAGTAGTACTGCATTGAAATTTCAAATTTTCACAAAATAGATTATTATTTTTTTAAAATAAACCTATAAGTTTAGAAACTACATTCAATTTTCTACATATTCTATTGTTACATATTTTTGAAATAATATAGATATCTTATTCAAATTTTTACATCAAGTTGCCTAACTTTGATTTTCTGAATTTTCATCGCCACTTAAGGGCCTATTTTTTCCATGATGATCCTGCACATACCTAAATTTCATTTGGTTTTTTTTCTATTCCTATGTGCAATCATAGGAAAATGGTGAGATGTCTATAAGATCATTTCCAGGCATCATTTGGAGTCATCCTACACCCACAACAAGAAGAAATCTACCTCTATTATCTTTAGAATTGTTTTTATTATAGAATTTTGGTTGTTTCAAGGGTTATATATCCTATCTAGTTCATAACTTTATGAAAGAATCACAAGAATTGTGTCCTAATCACAAGAATTTTGTCCTACTAGCCTGCATGTAGGTGCAGATCTACAAAATTTCTTAGGCACGTACCAGCTTCTCACATAGGCGGCTTATAGTGGAAGAGTTTTGTGGACTTTGATATGCTCTTTCCATTATCTATACAACGCCTCCAACCAGATGAGTCAAGCGAGTTTTGTTTTCTATGGAGGATTCTTAATCTTTCATTAGATTCATAAAAGGGTAAAAATTAGAGGCATCTATTGTCAGCTCCACTTCATCGCCTAAATATACACACACAAACCTATCAGCCTAGCATGAGAACCTGATGGCCTGAGCCTATGCGCCTATGCCTTATAGCTTATAACCACGCCAATGCTTGCACTACTCATTATTTGGCATAGTGTGAAGATCTATGTGGCATCAATATGAGAAATCACTCTTGAAGGCTTTGTAGAACTTGGAGGAGGCATTATTTTTCAATGAGGATCACAATTTTTTCTAAGTCGTGATCTGCATCCTTCAGACTCGTAATTTTCCATTAGTTAGGCTTGAAGATTTGTAGGTAGATTTTTGTGAAGTTTTTCACCGAAATGGAGGTAGATGTAAATCTATAGATGCATGCATGTCTCCTAATTTATTTTTGCATGCTCCTTTCTTTCTTCCTATAATTGATTCTTTTTTACTGTACATGGCTTGCAAAAACCACATGATAAAGATCTGGGAACATTTGGGGTTTTGTCAAAAAATTATTATGGGGGGGCTTTAATAAGAGAAATTAGGAAGATAGTCTAAGTGTATTCAGATGATTAGATTCTATATCTATTTACCAGGTAGTTGTATATCAACTCAATCCAATTGAGCAAAGCAGAATATGTACCAACTATAATTTCAAGCATTTGAGAGTATCCTGGAGGTACTTGTGTAGTGGTTTCTTTGACTCAAATCTATATCTTGTTGCAATATAAGATCAATCAAATTCATTTTTCTTCTTCTTCACTCCGTTTAATGTGAGACTTGCATTTTGTTTCTCTTTTTGGAGAGTTTTTTCCCACATGGGTTTTCTCCTTTACTCCATCTTATGAGAAAATTCTGTACATGCATACCTAACATGGCTAGTACCTAGGACCAATTTCTTCTACCCACCTAAGCTATGCTTAAGGGGGAGTGTTTGTGTACTCATAGCTTTACACCTAGCGTACTTAAGCCTAGTTAGCTATCCAAGAAGTTGAGTTATTCACTCCACTCCTCTCCACTTCGTGTGGATCTTGATCTTCTTGTAATTTCCTATTAAATGTTTCACATTCAATCAATCTAGATAGGGAAGATAATACAATCTTATGCTTTGTTCATGTGCTTGTTTCTTATTTCCTAGATCTTCCTAATTTCTAATAAATTAAATAATGAGGCTTATTTAATTAAACAAGTCAAAAGAAGATGGATTTTAGAATGAAATAATGCTATTATGTGTGTAATATCATTTAGGATATTTTTAAGTGTCTACATTTTGCCCCTCTTTGAAGTAAGGTACCTGTTACGTTGGTTCAAAGACTAACACTTTTTAGATAAAAAGTGTTGCTCAAATAAATAAATAAATCTGATTTTTGGATGCCCCATTGTTGCCCTAGTGGAAGGAAAATAAACCGATAGCCTACCCCTCGAGAGATCGGGTAGAAAATTTTGAATTTTGGGTTGATCTCTTGACAAAGATAAAACATTGATTCAGGGGTCCAAAAAAGTCTCTGGGATGCGAAAATATTCTAAAAATGCAAAAAAATGGTGTAAAATAAGCTTCATTGGGTGTCACTATATTGCGACTCTATTTGAAGTTTCAATGATGCTTTTATTGCTTTTAGCGATGCCATTGTAAATGGCAATGATTTTCATGATTTGAAATTAAGGTTTGCATTTTGTTTTCATGACGTGGTTGCTGATGGAACTAAAAATTTATGCTCTATAAGTTCCATTTTATCTTGCTTGGGTTCCTGGTCCTACTTGATGTTTAGCCTAGGGTTGGGGTTTTATCTTTGTTTTCATGTAAAAACCTAGAGTTTTATTTTATGCCTTGGCTCGATTATATTTGGTCGTTGCTTTTGGGAGGGTTTTAAAATAACTTAAGTCCTATCGTTTATTCTAGGTTGGGCCCCTTTTAATCCATCATTTTATTTCTATCGCTAGAATTTATTATTCTCTAAGTCTAGGTTGGCCCCGTTTTCCACGTTTAAAACAAACTTATGTCATTGTTTGTTGTCCGCCTAGTGATGTCCCCTCATGCTTTTAATAAGTGTTTTATATTTTGCAGAGGGACAAAATTGTATGACCATAGATCAATCATCATTCGATCTCACCCATTCCCCACCATCCTATGATGACCCCATCACACTATTTTGGTTGATCGCGATATCACGGGTGAGTGCCACATGTCTCATCTAGTGAAGCCGAAAGGATTGATAGGAATATATTGATACATTAATCTAGTTTTAATACATTAATGTAGTGGGTTACTAAAGAATTTATGAGATGCACATGTTTAAAATCAACGAAGATGTTATAATCTTGGTAGGAAAGGTGCTCGACGATTAACGACAAGATCTTACAACTATGTTGAATGAGCAGGATTGTCGATGGTTGAGATCCACGGTTCCCCGCCATCGTGAGATCAGAATTTGTGAGGTCTTTACTGATTACGATATCATGAGTGAGTGCCATGTGGATTTCCTTGGCAATGTAGAGTATGGTAGGCCAATTTTTCCATGGTAGAGGTCATGTTAGAATGTTTTCAAGGAAGCCATTCGATGATGCAAACAAAGTGAAGGATCGACGGCTAGTATTTGAATTTGTATCAAATGTGATTGGAGTCATTGGCAAAGCGCGCGACTGAGCTTTAATGGCAAACGAGACATCCACTGACATGATTTGATTGAAATAAAGAGACCATTTACTTTCCCTATTGTGTCACAAAAAATTCAAACATTTTTCGTGGAGAAATCTCAAGGCTGAGGATGAATTTACGAGTTGTTACAACAAATATTAGGGTTCCTGCAAACACAAAGCCATAAATTGATTTTTGTATCTCTTGGTTAATTTTCAATCTGAATTTGAGGGGAATTTGTTGTGTGCTTGTCGGAAGGCTTGTTGAAATTTTTTTTAGGGCTATAGGTTAATTGAATTATGATAAATTGCAAGTTTTTGTTCTGTATTTTTGTAATTTCATTTAGCCCTAGTTTACTCAGGATGGCACCATCAAAGAAGCATTCCAACCAGGTTGATTATCTAAAAAGAAACCTATACGATGATTTCCTAGATCAATTTCCCTTGTCAATGAATGATAGGAAGAAGGGGTTTGTTTTGATGTGAGGAAAAAACCTAGAGGAGGGATTAGTATATAATTGTTTCAATATAGTCGATGCTAGGGTTCCCCTTAAGGGTTTGGAGATGTTCAGATTGTGGTTTGGATAGAGGAGTTTTCCCCACCCCTTTTTGAATGGTTGGATGTATGATATGGGGAAGCTGGTAGTATTGAATGTGTTTCCTAATGTGGACTTTCTTAGGGCAGTGGTTGCATGATATGATCCTATCGCAAAGGTGATTAAAGATAACGATGGAAGGGTTCTGTTAAGCATTAACAAAGAGGAGTTTTGACAAGTTTTTGATCTAAGTGAGCACAATGTGTTCTTGTTTCCTATTGATCTTGAGGGGATGAAATAGGAGTATGGGAGGTCGAAATCATTTTCAGAGTTAAGTTGCTCCCACCTCATTTGGCTAGGGTAGGAGGTTCCAAATTTTATATTAGCCCTGGTGACTAGGTGACCAGGAACCTTTCAGACTGAACTTCTTTGCAAATCACTTCTTGGCCACCTTCTACTCATTATGTCATATTTTGAGTTTTAACCCCAACACAGTGATTCCCATAGCTTATATATTCATAGGTGTGCAAATATAATACCCTAATTTCTCGGTGGTATATGATTTTGCTTCTTTTTTGGCCGAAAAGATACATGAAGGGCTCTTGAAGTTGCAGCAAAATGATGTAGGCACTCCTTTCTTCTGGTATGTCATGTTAATGCATATGTTCTTGTATAAGAATGTTGAATTCTTTTCTCAGAAGATGAAGTTTAAGCAGTTTGTTAATGGAGAAAAGTTGCCAGTGGAAGTGTGGACTGCCGATTTATCATACAACAGGGATAATGCTAGTTATGTGCAGTTCGACAACTGTTTTGCTTCCAGATTGAGATCCAGGTTGATAGTAAATATACCTAGAATTCCTGAGGAGTTACATGAATTCC
The DNA here is from genome assembly GCA_007115665.2 of Sequoiadendron giganteum. Taxonomy (NCBI): domain Eukaryota; kingdom Viridiplantae; phylum Streptophyta; class Pinopsida; order Cupressales; family Cupressaceae; genus Sequoiadendron; species Sequoiadendron giganteum. Next base: position 510,953,489 of record CM021108.1, on the reverse strand, counting down.
TCAGACTAAAGGGGAGGAAGTGAGAATTGAAAGTTTGCCACAACTAGGGTGACATTATCCCATACCCAGTTAGCATTGTTTTGAGGGTTTATTATTTTCAAGGGACCCATCAATATTGCCCTAAATTTGCCACCAAGAGTTAGAATTTTTGAGGTGATGTGGCAAATGGGATGCATCCACGAGGACAATCTTACAGGAAAGGGTAAGGGGACATTTTACCTGGATTATATAGTGGTGTCTAATTTTGTTTTTCCAAAGGGAGGTTGGGTCCATTTTGGAATTCTTTTTTAAGTGTACCACTTGAATTGTGGTCCCAAGCGACAACATGATCTTGAGGGTTTCTTTTCCCTTTTTAGAAAAAGAATAAAAGGGGACAAGTTTGTGCATGAGTTCAATTTCCCCGAGGACCTAGTTAGGAATGAATTTGATCTAAGTAAGGAGGAATCAAGAACAAGGAGAAATGGATAGCTTATGACAAGATATTGACCATTGTGCACAAAATGGATCCAAAGTATGATCCATTGATGGAGTTAAGTCCATATCAAAAAGAAAATTGATTTTTTCACGGACAACTTCAAAGAAATCATGGGCATCTTGATGACTAAGAAGATAACCTAGAGTTGGACCTATGCATACAAGAAAAATTTGCAAAGCCACTTGAAGAGAGGCCAACCTACCAACCTAAAAATGATTGGCCTATTTACAAGAGGAAAATAAATGATAGCAGTGATGAGGAAGATGAAGATAGAAAATGAAAACAAATAATGAAATTTCCCGAACAACCAGGTCCAAAGCTCTAAACACTTGGGGAAATTAAGATAATTGATTTAGAATAATCACCTGAAAATACTCCCTCACCACCACCATTTGAACCAAGCCCTAACAGGCAAAAGATTGAGCAGTCACAAGAGGATTTGGTGGGTGAGATTTTTTTTCATTGACTAGGATATGCAGATGGGTATTCCTTCTCCTCCCAGACCAACTGAATTGGTTCTATCAAATTTGGATATGAAAGGAAAATGTGTACAAGATGCAAGGATGGATGCCTGTAAAGAGTTTCTAGATGATGATTCCTTTGTAAGAACTCCAGTCTTCTTGTAACTAGTATGGAGAATGAAATTGGAAGAATATCAAGAAAAATGGAAGAAGAGAAGAGAATTGAGGCTTGATAGGTCAGACCAAGAGAATGATGATGAAGTAAAAGTTGAATTAATGAATGAATTCAAGAGCATCACTCCTGAGAAGGAGAGAAAATTGGTCAATCAAGCTGGTGTTTTGATTCTTCCTGAGTGGGACATTGTCGATGCAGTAGCTTTCAACGGTATTCTGAAGTCCAGGCAACCCCTTCAAAATTATGAAGAAGAGGTCAAGGAAGCATTGCAAGATTCTTCCTTTAGTGAAGAGTATGAGACTTTGGCAATTTGGGCTTTGGCCCCCCAAGGGAGAAAGCTCAATGTTACTGATATTAACCCAAATTTGAGAGGGGGGTTAACAATAAATAGAGCTTCAGAGACATCAACCACAGAGGCCACTAATTTGACTATAAATATGGCCAAGTTGGCCCAGAAGACTATTGTGAGAAAGGAGGCTGAAAAGAAAAGCCTTATGGAAAAATATAATAAGGTGCAACAAAGGAATATTGAGCTACAAACAGAGGTGGACAAGTTGAAATATAGGGTAGACTAGAGAGACATCAAGTGCTCCAGGGATTAAAACATTGCCTTCCACATCAGGCTCAGTGCCTCCTGCCTCCCCCATTGATTCTACACCAGGGTCTCCCAGTCAAACTCCTTCTCTTAGCCCTACTTTGGAACCATTTGAAGAAGATTTAGAATGCTTTTTTGACCCAACAAAGAAGTAGCTGATGCACAAAATTACAGAGCTACAAGCATCTTTGAAGGTAAATGAGGAGGGAGTCTCTTCAAAGAAAAGGGATATTGTTAATACTGTATTGAGGCATTTAAATGAGGAGGTTGATGACAGATTGTCATCTATGTATTATTTATATTCTTTATTATTAGGTGCAATAAAGAACATTGATAGGGATCAAGAGGTAGCAATACCATTAGTTGAAAAATGGATCCCTAGGGCCAACGATTTAAATATAATGTATAAGACCTCAAGGTTTGATGTAAATAATAGGCCCCAATCGTTAAGGCTTACTCAAGTGTTAGTTAGGTGATTGCAAGGTTTTCAGGCCTTACCAAAAGATTTGAGTAGGAAGATCAAAGATTTGGTGAATAATTTTGATGATTGGAGTAACACATTGTTACCTGACATAATTGATGAGTAGGGAAATATTAGATCACTTTACCAGTGGTAGGATAGAGAAAATGAGGTCATTAATGCTCAAATTACATTAATCTGTGATGACTCACATTTTGATTTATTGGTGAGTTGTATGGACAAAATTATCAGCACCAGCTCATTCCTTGAGTCTTGAAAGAGAAGAAAATTAGGTGGTAGTCAAGTATACACCATATACTGTCAAGATAAATGAGGTAATTAGTTTTAATTGGCCAACTGATGAAGAGTACCAGTAGTGGGTAAATGTATATTTAACTAAGGAAGATTGAAACAAAGTAGGCTACTAGAAGTTAACAAATCAGCTATTGTAGTTACAACAGATTTTTTTTTTTGTTTTTGATAATAATGTATGTGCAAAATTCTTGAAGTTTTTTTTCTGCATCAACCATTCTTAGTGGGCAAGATGAACAAGAAGATTCTCTAAGGAGATTGTTGTTATAACAAAATTTTGAAATATCACAAGGTGGTCCATGTGGCTGGTGACATGTGTACTCTCTAGTCCGATGCTTGTTTACTCCTTCATTCTCTATAAGAAGGATTTCAAGGCCACAATTACGAGTTAACAAGTTAAATAATATTGATCGAGTCTAGGTGAAGTTGCAGAGAAAATTGTAAAATTTGATAGATTTTTAGAGAAAATGCAATTTAGGTTTTGATTTATTCTATAGTAGGTTTTGAACTCATGGGGATTTAATGTTTTATGACAGTACTTGCATTTGAGTTAAAATGATTAATTCGAGCTCATGTCTCTCCATTGTACAAGCATGTCTAAATTTTGAATAAAATGGTCAAGGGTTGTTTTGTTCATCTCACTGTTGTGGTGTGTACAATTCTTGTTTTAGATTTAATTCAAGGAATTAATTAAAATGCTTAAATGGGATTGTAGGTTGATGTATTCTATCTAAGGATTTGATAAGTAGTATTGGGTTAGAATATATATTGATGAGATTGTAAGGCAATGTTATCGAGGATCTTATATGTTATGTGTTAAATATGTCATGAAAATTTAGATGCTTATGAATTTGACTCTTCCAATGGATATAGGGCTCTGATCCAAATTGTACCTATTTGTGTGGTTCATTATTTGTTTGTCTTTGCCTAGAGCTTGCTACAATTTTAAAGTTAATGACTATATTTTACTATGAAGTGTTGTAATTATCTCATGCTCCAAATAGTTGATAACATTCATGAACATCCAATTCTATTCAGTGTTATGTTGTTATGTTGAGCTATTAAATAGGATTATCTATTATTGTTAATGTTGTTTATGATAATGTTGCAGAGGTTGTAAACGCATTAAGGGATCACCCTCCCGGGTCTTACAGAGCCCAAAGTGTAGGAATTCTTTAAAATACTCATTTGTTGGTCTAGGTCCTTCAAGCTACCTTTGATTGGAATTGTAAATTCCATAGGTAGATTAGGAGATCAACCTAGTTACAGTAAAAATAACCAACAAAATGGCGACTCTATTGGGAACGTTAATTTCAATATTTCTTATCAATGTGTTAGATATCCATTTTGCATAGAGTTATCATCGTATTTCTATGATTTGAAGGTTGATCCTGTGGTTCTGTGTTAGGTTTGTCCATATCTTTTGTTGTTCAAAACATTTTGGGTCATTTGGTGAAGTACATTGTACGTTGTCAATACAAAGTTCCAAAGTTCTTTTGAAATTTTCCAAGTATCTTTGGATATTTGGTATTCCCAAGATAATTGGGTGGTGACTCTGAAGTCTCTACACTAGTGTGCATGCTATTTTGAAGATTTAATATAAAGTTGAAGGATCTTATGGAAAATTACACCGAATGAAGAACACCAGGTCATTCATGAAGAATCATCCAGAATAGAAATTGGAGGGTGAACTTCCTAAAACGAAGAAGAAGGACTAGGTAAAGAAAATATCAAAATCTAGCAATGTTGCTCCCACGTCACAAAACCCTATACACCAAGGTAAAAGTAAGCCTTTACAACCTATCCCTAAAAATCTTGAAGAAGTTTCTAGAAATTCAGAATCAAATAGTTGTGGATTTTTTGACGCACTATTTAATACAGCAATTCAAGAGGATGTAACATGTCAAAATAAAGAACCTGTTAGTGTCCAATATGCTGAAAAGAGAAGAGGTAGGAGTAGAAGTTGAAGCCATCATAGAGAAAGCATCAGTGATGTGCCTCCTCCTCCTGTTGAGGATGATGGAACTCCTTTATTGTCTGAACATGTACTTGAAGAGGTAAATCTAATAGCTCTAAGTGATACATTGAGTTATGATATGAATTTTCTTGACCGTGATGATGTTTTTGGAGACATTGACTCCTTAAGGCGGGAGATCCAAAAGCAAGTTGAGCTCAGGATGAAAAAGGAAAAGGAGAGGGAAACAAAATTGATGAATGTTGTGATTGAAAGGGATAGGTTGATTAGACAGTTGGCAACAATGAAGCTTCTAAACCAAGAAAAACATGAGCTAGATGTTGAGGGCCCTATTGTACGTGAAATTGTTGATAAGGAGAAAAAGCCTGTGTATAAGGTAGGTCCTATAGGTTAAGTTGATGCCCAGTCAAAACCTACAAACCCTGTTAAGTCTCAACCGAGTAATCCAAACCCTAAACCTATCTTAGACAAGGGAAAACAAAAGGCTAAGGGGATTAAAATAAGTAAAAAGGTGAATTCCCACCCTACTAAAGTATGAAAGTCTTAAATTCCAAAATTGATAATTACTTTAAATAAGATCCATTATATTCAAAATAAAGTCGTCATTCCATTCATTAGACATCAAGATATAGTCGATTACATACAACGACATAAAAGTTGATAAGATATCTCATAACAATTCAGTCTAAATCATACAAGTGTCGAATTACACAATTCCAATTATAAATACGATGAATGATAATATATCCAGTCTACAATTCAGAGACTTAGGCATTCAGTCACCATAAGCTTGTCATTACATATATCATGAATAATAAAGCACAAAAGAAGATTCAGTCTGTCGATCTTCCATCCAAAAGAAAATCTTCAATAAAAAGATGAGAACAAGAATTAAGCACTTTTTCCGCCCAACCTTGAAGCTTACGCTTCCCCAAAATTTCTTAGTCAATCAAGAAATATTCGACCCCACATGAATTGCTTAGCAAAAATCAATCTACAAGCAAGATGGAATCTGGTGCATGCCTAGTACTACTAGTATACCACAAGAATTTTCATTTTTCTAATTCATTTAAGAAAGAAGCAAGTTCAGCACTAGGATATGGTAGAGAGTTCAATAATCCATCTGTTTCAATGGTACAAAAATTACTTGGCCAAGTAAAATGTCATGCACGACAAATAAAAGTAGTTTTGGAAAAGAAAAACTACACTCTCTATTTACCCATATTCGGCACTCATCTCGGAAGGTAACTTTCCCCAAAAAAATGACATGCGAATTCATTATCAAGCATGCATGGTCTATCAATCAAATACAATCTTTTGCAATCTTTTAAAAACATAATACTGGAAACTTTGTTCTAACACAAAATAGTATAAAAATGAGCTTCTTTCCATTGTTCAAATTAGTACAACTCATAAAACCAATATTTTAAGTATTGTAATTTAATAATCCATAAAGTTTTTAAGTGAAGGTGTAAGTCTAGTATGTTAAATAAATACATATAAAGATAAAAATTAAAAGAGTACACATTCATTCATTTATGATCCCGTTAATTTAATGTTGTTTCAAAGTCCTTCTAGAGGTTTTCAAATAAATCAAATTTAAAGTCTTAAATGTTTGATTTTTAGTTTAATATATTCTCAAAAATTAAATAATAATCGTTCATTAAATAAGAAAATAACTTCTCTATTTGTTTCAGTTTTGACAGTTCCGTTGAAAAGTGAGATTTTCGAGTTTCAATAGCCTTCGTTTCAAATAGTGTTTAAAATTTGAAGTTTAATTTTGTTAAAGATTTTATGGCAGAGTTTATCTCTCAAATTAAATTCAATTAAGAAATTTTTTGTCTGCAAAATATAATAAAGTTTCAGTTCAAGATCGTTTTGTTTCTAAAATGATAAAATTGTTTCTAGATTTAATAGGTTCTCCTAAATTCATTTCTTTGTTTTATGCATGATTTAAATCAAAATTTCCCAAAATTATCAGCAAAATTAATAAAGTTTCTATTTAATATGTTTTGAATCTAAATCTAAAATTTGTTTTCTGTTCAAAAGATTTTCCTAAATTTATTCACTATTTAATTCATGATTTAACCAGAACTTTTCCTACAATCTTCTGTTTCAAATTTCAATACTAATATGGAAATACTATCTAATTGTTCTAAAAGTTGTTTCAATTCAATGTAAACATAAATACTTTTACTAGATTCAAAGAAATCAGAATAAGAAAATTGTTTATCCCATTTGAATTCACCATTTTCATGATTTTGTTTAGTAATTTCCAATCAATCCTACCTGGTAAACTGGAAATGGTTATTTTGCTGCTCAGGTGAAATGGAATTAACACTCCCTAAAATGTTTTTTTCCTTCCCTAACCCTCCTTCTATCTTCTTGTCTGCCACTCCTTCCTATTTTACTAGTCCTTGCCTTCTCCCTATCTTCTTGGCCGCATTCACTATGTTTACCAGTGTGTGGTGAAGGATCATGCGAAGGGAGTCATTCCCTTGGACTATGCGGGTTGGAGAGTATTCTCCCTATTGCGTAGAATGTGGGGAGTGAAGACCCTGGCCACTTTGTTCCTCTGTTACCTACTGCTAGGCCGTATGGAGAACTCCTGCAAATTTGCGTTGGGTGTGGGGAAGTGTGTGACCTGCGCACCTTCCTACAGGCCGCCCTTTCTGCTTCCCTTATTGCGTGGGTCCTTACCCTGCTGTGTGGAGTGTCGGAGGGTGTGGGAGGTGTGGAGAGTGTGAAGTGAAAGGGAGCTTCCAATCTGGCATCTCCCTGCCTCTCTTCCTGCAGCACCTTTTTCACAATGTTGTGCGCACCTCTCTCTCTCCTTGGCACATGGGTGTCTCCTCCCTACTGCCTGTCACTTCTCATAGTGGTTGTGTGAAACAAGAAGGTTGTGGCTGCAACTGGTAAGATAAAATCCCGAATGTGGAGAAAAAAACCAACTCCAATTCTCTCCTCTATCAGTAACACTCTACTTCTTTGTTAATTTTCTCAAGAACAAAAATGAAAAAATGAATATTTCTACCTCTCTCTCCAATTCGAAATTTTGTGTCCAAACTCTCTGTGTCTCAATTCTGAATTTCTTCTCTGTATATCATTCCTTTCTCATGCATTGTTTTCATCAAGATATGAGATCCACAAAAAGCGATTGATCTCCAGATCAATCTCTAATCTCTCAGTTCCAATTTATTGATTGCCTCTTGATAATTTTAAAGATATTTTCTTTCCTCATTTAACTGAAGTTTAGATTTTAGAATGAAGAATCCAAGTTTACATGATTTTTTATTTCAATTTCTCAATTTAGCTATCTTAAGATTTAATTCAATTTCAGAATTTGAAAATGCATTCATTTCATAATTTCAATTTTAAAAAGCATTTAATTTCAAAAACACTTAATTTATTTATTTTCTTAATCAAATTTCGAAATAAAATTTATTGCATTTAAATTCCTATATTCAAATTTAATATTTCCAAACAGTAATAGAATATTTAAACTAGCAATTTAATTATTTTATTTAAGTTAAATTTCATCAAATTTAACAAAATCATCATTTAAATCACATGCATTTTCGCAGTTTTTGAGAAATCACATTAAAACTAAATTTTCAATTCGCAAGCATGATAAACACAAAATATATTAAATTATTCTTCTATGTGAGTGTGTGAGATCCCATCTATTCGTAAACGTCAATCGGCTAAAAAACTCTACCTGATCATTGTTCTCGCCTTCCATCATGTTCACTTGTTCCTGCGTTCACTTGCACTCAATTTATCATCAGTAATGACAAACCCCGAAATAAACATAAATACAATTCAAATCATAATAATTGCATTTCAATTTCGATTTCATTTAGATTTCAATTTCATTTCGATTTGAATTCCAATTTAACTATCATTAAATAATCATTTAATTTCCATTTAAATCTCAACAAAATAAATATTGTCTGCATTTAATAAGTCAATAAAAATCCATACGTGACACTAAGGGGATGAAAATAAGTAAAAAGGTGAATTCCCACCCTCCTAAATTAGATCTCCCGCCACATGTACCTTTACAAGTTGAGACTGCCTTAGAAAAGGGTGGAAGGGAGGGTGAGGCTCTTGCAGAAGAGTTGGAGAGGACAGAGATTGAAGCTGCAAATGCATAAATGAAAAGGAAAATAAGTTTCCTAAAGATGTCAAACATGGATGAGGCCACACAAGTTGCAACCTCATCAAGTCACCAAGATTCCTTGAAACATGGTCCTAAAACCAATCTGGATACCACCACAAAAAATTTGGCCTGAAGGTTCATGCAACTAATTCTATAAATCTAAATCAAGATGGCCCTAGGGTACAAAACATATGATCTGGTGATGACTCTCAGAAGACTAAAGGATTATTCCAAAGAAGACCTATACAGTTGGAAAGATATAGGAAATTATACTTTGAGGGTATTCCAGGTTATCCAAACCCCATCCCTGATGATCTAAGAGAAAAGATGAGTAAGTTTGCTAGCAACAATGTTGTGACAATAGAGGAACACTTAAAATCTTTTATGGATATGCTAAATGATTATGAGGTAGAGTATGAAGATGTTGTAATGAAATTATTTGTACAGTCTCTAGTGGAGGATGCAAGGGATTGGTACAAAGGTTTACCTAATGCTAGTATTGGTTCATGAATGGGATGAATTTGAAAAGTGTTGCAAGGAACAATACAGTGATAAAACCAATGCTATTTTCATGTTGAATGAGTTCAATAACATCAGGAAGTCATTAAATGATCTTGTGATAGAATTTAATTTAAGATTCCAAAAAGCAATGTATAAGTTGTTCCAGGTTTTGAGGCTTGATGAAAACGTCTATCTAACCACATATTTCAATGCTTTTGATGCTAAAATGGCATATCTCCTTAGAGATAAAGAACCTCAGACTATGAGGGATGCATTCAGGGTGGCTATAAACATTTAGAGTAATAGGAGAGCTTCTAGGAAGTATGGTAGGAGAGAAGAACCCACGCTGTTAAAAAATCCTAAGGATAAGACTGAGAAGGTTTTTGTTGCAAAGCCTAAGGATGATGAGAAATAGGATAAGGTATTCAACACTTTGAAGGACATAAAGTATAATATTTCCAAGAAAGAAAAGGTTACAGGAAATGAAAATAAATAATATAATAAGAATAATAGACCGCCTAGGTTGCAAAATTATCCTTATAGCACAAATTGGAAAGATGGGAAACCAATCTTGCCTTGCTAGAAGCCTAAACATGATCAACATACACCAGACCCCCTACAAAAGCATTCAGTAAATCTGGTACATGATAGACAATGGTGTGAGGTGTGTGAACATCCACATAATTAAAATTACTATGGTATTTCTCAATTGCTTGTTGTTGAGCGAATGGAGCCGGACACTCATGAGCATAATCCTGAAACTGAGCAGTGTGATGTAGATGTGTGTATGGATAGATCATACATTGATGAGGTAGAGTTTTCCTTTGATGATGAATCATAGGTAGCTGGTGTGGATAATAGGAGATAGAGAAGTGAGATGTACCATCAACAAGTCTTCTCTGATGAGGAAGTTGATTTTGACCATAATGCTTGCAATATGGAGCAAGTTGATGATTTAGTGTCCTTAAGGAGACCATCAGAAGAAGAGATTTCAAGGTTAACTGAGGAAATGGCTTCTCAAATGAGAAGTTCACTTCAGCTGAGAAACAAAACTATGGGTGGTGAACAGGGTAAACCTACTGGCCTATTTATTAAAGAACAAAAGGAAAAAAATAAGGGTGTTAAGGTTGATAGCAAAAAGGATGCTATCAAAATTAAAGAGGTTAAAAATGATAATATTTGGGAAAAAAAGAATGAAACCCCAAAATCTCAAGAAGATAAAGCTTCATCATTGGTGAAAAATAAAGTGGTTACAATGTCTGTGGAACCTACTTCAGAAGACAAGAGGCAGAAGAAAACTGAGGGAACCAAGTCACAAGAGAAAAAAGAGAATGATGAAGTTATGGTGTCTAATTTACCAAAATATGTGCCCATAGATATGTTTCAAGTGCTTTCTTAGGTTAAAGTTATTATACCTTTTCTAGAAATGATGAGGATAGATGAACATAAAGAAAAGACAATAGCCTTGATCACAGGTGTTGTTGTTAATATGATTGAACAAGGTAGTTGTAAGGGAGAAAAGGAGGAAGGAGAAATAAAGGAGAAAGAAGTGGAGGGAATTGTGTCACAAATTCTTCCTGTATATTTAGGGAATTTCATTAATATGTGCCTTCAAAACATAAACCCCTTTTTCTTAACTATTGTTATAAATGGGAAGACTCTAAGGAATTGTATGATAGATTCAGGGGCATCCAATAATAATAATTTTATGCCAGTTAAGATCATGGAGGCAATGGGCCTGACAGTGGACACTATTCAAGGGAAGTGCCGGTTATTGGGACTATCAAACCATTTCCTTATAAACTGACTTAGTATCTTGAGAAGTACTTAGCCATGATTGTACTAGTTGTAGATATCCCACCACATTTTGGGATGTTATTGTCAAGAAAGTGGAGTGCATCAATGGGAGGTAACATGTAGTGTGACCTGTCATTTTCTACTTTCTACATCGATGGTAAGGATGTCAAGATTGAAAGAGAAACAAAAGCGTCCCATATGCTTGAGCATGATCCAACTAAAAATATGACATGTTTTATTGACAATGGCATAAATTAATTTAGGGTTGAGGAATTCCCTAAAAATTGTGATAAGCCTACTACACTGATTGATACATAAGTAAAACAATTGTAAGAGTCTGGTGACTTGTGGACTATTCACTTTTATGGTGCAAGTTCAAAAGAAGGATCTGGTGCAGGTGTTTTGTTACAATCACCAAGTGGAAATACATTAAGGTTCCCTTTCACGTTGTCATTTGAATGCACCAATAATGTGGCAGAATATGAGGTCCTATTATTGGGGTTAAGATTAGCTGAAAAACATGGGATCGAGAAGCTCAAGGTAATTGGAGATTCTGAGCTTGTGGTTTCCCAAGTTAGATCCAAGTATGTATCAAAGAACAAGAGGTTGAAACAGTATAGGAATGTTGTTTGGGATGAATTGGAAAAATTTGATGCATTTGGCATAGGTTGGATGGAGAGAGGCCACAAGAAAGTGGCATATTTATTAGCGAACATTGCATTAAAACCAAATGATATGACCTATTCTAGGATTTCAAAGGTTGAAGTGAAAACCAGGCCATTAGTTCCTAATAATATCAAAAATTGAAAAGTTTTTGATAATGATGATGACATACTGAGGTTTTTGAATTGTGTGGATGAATATGCAAATTAAGAAATTGGCGTTGGAGCTTTTGTGAAAACAATTGATGGTAAAGATACTATGTTTGGAAATGAGGTCATTCAGTTAAAGAAAAATATAATTCCTAAGGGTTTAGTTGTGTTAGAGAGGGTGTTTGATAATCAGGATAGGATAGAGGCTAATCATACTGTATCCCATCCTGATGATTTGGAAGAGATAAATATTGGGACAAAGGCATCACCAAAAAAGGTGTATATTGGAAAGAAACTATCACCAAAGGTGAGAAGGATGCTAATTGACTTATTAAGGAAGTTTAGACATGTATTTTCATGGTCCTATGATGATCTTAAGGCATACAAAGAGGATCTATTCCAATATGGGATTCCCTTGAATGATGGTGCTAAGCCATTTAGGCAAAAGCAAAGGCCCATTAATCCTACCTTGGCCCCCAAAATGCAAGAATAATTAATGAAGCTAAGGGATGCAAGGATCATCAAGCTAATCAGACATTCATCTTGGGTGTCAAACTTGGTACCAGTAAGAAATAAAAATGGAGACATTAAGTTATGTGTAGATTTCATAAATTTGAATGTCTCTTCATTAAAAGACAACTATCCATTACCTAATATGGAAGCCATGTTGCAAAAGGTGACAGACTGTGAATTAATGTCTATGATGGATGGGTTCTATGGGTACAACCAGCTCATGGTCAAGGAGTCTGAGAATATAAGAAAAATTTCACTACACCCTGGGGGACATATGTCTATCTGAGAATGCCTTTTGGTCTAACCAATGCAGGGGCTAATTTTCAAAGAGCCATGGATGTAGAATTTTGATATTTCATTAACTTGTTTTTGGTGATATACCAAGATGAATTGACAACATATTCCAAGAAAGAAGAGGATCATTGTGAGCATCTGGAGAAGATATTTAGTAGAGAATTGGAGTATGGTATCTCTTTAAATCCAATGAAATGTGCATTTCGGGTAAGAGAGGAAAAATTGTTGGTACATATTGTTTCCAAGGATGGAGTCAAAATTGATCCAGAGAGGTTAATTGAAATAGATAAAATCTCACAACCCTGAGGTATACAGTACTTCTTTGGAAAAATAAACTTCCTAAGAAGGTTTGTGACAATTTTTTGCTGAGAAAGTTTGCCCAATTTCCAAGATGCTTAAGAAAGGAGCTAAGGTTGAATGGGGAGAGGAGTTTGTACGAAACTTCTAGGCCATTAAGCAAGCCATAAAGGAAGCTATTGTATGGAAAACCCCTGATTTTTCTAGACCCTTACAAATCTTTTCATTTTATTCTTTCCACACAATTGCAGCTGTGTTGTTGCAAAAGAATGTAGAAGGTTTTGAACAACCTATAGCCTTTTTTCAGAAAATCTCTACAAATTGCAGAACTTAAGTATGATATAAATGAAAAATAGGCATATGCATTGGTAAAGGAAGTAAAATATTTTAGGACTTATTTGATGGGAGCTACTATAGTTGCATATGTACCTAGTGCTACTGTTAAAGATATTTTCACATAGCAAGAAGTATGAGGAAGAAGGTGTAGATGGATCAATAGGATCCAGGAATTCAATATTGAGATCCAGATTACTAAGTTGGTAAGAGGAAAAGTATTGGCCAAGCTTATGGCCCAAAGTAATCTGGAATCATATCAAATAAATTTGCAAGAGGAGGAGAATATAACACACATATGTGATATGGAACATTCTGAATGGTATAAAGGTGTGATCTATTATTTACAAACGATGAAATGTCCTGAAAACTTGAGTGATAATGAAAAAAGGACATTGAAATTACATGCTATCAAATATGTTATTATAGCTGGTAAACTTTCATGGAGAAATGGAGAAGGTGTCTTATTAAAGTGTGTAAATCAAGATGAAGCACAAGAACTTCTGAGTGAGATGCATAGGCAAGTTTGTGGAGGGTATTATATGGCCAAACCAATTGCACATAAGGTAATGAGGGCTGGATTTTGGTGGCCTGTTGTTTTTAAATATGCACACCAATTAGTGAAGACATGTGATGCTTTTCAACATTTCTCTGGTAAGTTAAAATTCTCTGGTAAGTTGCCTCTAAAACTAGTTGCAGTGCAATCTCCATTTCAGCAATGGGGAATTGATTTTGTGGGAGAGATAGCATGTAAATCTAGTGGAGGCCACTCATGGATATTGGTGGCCATTAATTATTTTACCAAGTGGGTGGAAGCAATTCCAACAAAGAGAGAAACTAGTAAGGTTGTAATTGACTTCCTGATGAGAAACATATTGACTAGGTTTGGATGTCTAGAAAGGATTGTGTCAGACAATGCAATGTGTTTCAGATCTGAGGAATACACAGAATTTTGTGAAAAACATGGGATCCAAATTTCTTACTCATCATCATATCACCTACAAGGAAATGGACAAGTAGAATCAAGCAACAAAATCTTGATGAAAATCATTAAGAGAATCTTGGATAAAAATAAGAAGGCATGGGATTCTAAGTTGAGATTAGCAGTTTGGGCAGATAGGGTTACTATGAAGAAAGAAATAGGTTGTGCCCCATTTGACTTGGTCTATGGGATAAGTGCTAGGTTGCCCCAAAATAATCTAATGGAGATTTATAAGTTTTTGTAGACATATGACAATGAACTTGATGATGAAATGTAATTGAGAGTAGAAGCTCTCATAGAATTGGATGAAACCAGGAGGGAGGCTCAAAAGAAAAATGCAAAATTGCAGTTGCAGGTAAAGAAATTTTATGATAAAAAGGAAACTGCAAGGAGCTTTCAAGATGGAGATTTGGTGCTAATGTGGAATGCCAGATTAGAGGATAAAGGAAAATATGGAAAATTCGATGCAATCTGGTTGGGCCCATTTTTTATCAATAGTAAGTGGGGTGAATATTCATACTTCCTCCAAGAGATGACAGGGGATATTCTTGAATTTCCAGTTCATCCATAGTTCTTGAAGTTGTACTTCACCTGAAGTATGTTTTTTCCATGAATAGTAGTTTAGGTTTGTATATCTGTTAGTAGTAGGTTTCTTTCCTGTTGGGTTGTTTGGTCTCAACAACCCCTTTTTGGTCGTCTCTGCAGTTAGTCTTCTCTACCTAAGATTCTAATATCTCACTTCAATCTAGTGGAATGAACATCCCCAAATGGAACTACTAATGGAACTTCACATTTTTTTTTTATAAGCTCCATTTTATCTTGCCTAGGTTCCTGGGCCTACTTGATGTTTAGCCTAAGGTTGGGGTTTTATCTTTGTTTTCATGTAAAACCCTAGTGTTTTATTTTATGCCTTGGATGGGTTATATTCGGTCGTTACTTTTGGGAGGGTTTTAAAATAACTTAAGTCTTATCATTTTGTCTAGATTGGGCCCCTTTTAATCCATCATTTTATTTATTTTGCTAGAATTTATTATTTCCTAAGTCTAGGGTGGCCCCATTTTCCTACATTTAAAACAAAATTATGTCATTGTTTGTCATCGGCCTAGTGATGTCCCCTCGTTCTTTTAATATGTGTTTTATAGTTTGCAGAGGGATAAAATTGCATGACCATAGATAAGTCACCGTTCGATCTTAGTCATTCCCCGCCATCCTGTGATGGCCCCACCACACTATTTTGGTTGATCATGATATCACGGGAAAGTGCCACATGTCTCATTTGGTGAAGCCAAAAGGATTGATAGGAATACATTGATACATTAATCCAGTTTAAATACTATGTGTAGTGGGTTACTAAAGCAGTTATGAGACACACATGTTTCAAATTAGTGGAGATGTTATAATCTTGGTAGGAAAGGTGCTCGATGATTAACGACAAGAGTTGGTGACTGTGTTATATGAGAAGGATTTCCGATGGTTGAGATCCATGGTTGCCCGCCATCATGTGATCAGAAGTTGTGAGGTCTTTAATGATTGCAATATCATGGGCAAGTGCCACATGGATTTCCTTGGAAACATAGAGTATGGTGGGCCAGTTTTGCCATAGTAGAGGTCATGTCAAAAAAATTTGAAGGCAGTCATTCGATGATGCAACCAAAGTGAAGGATCGATGACTAGTATTTGAATTTGCATCAAATGTGATTGGAGTTGTTGCTACAATGCACAAGTCAGCTTTAATGGCAGATGAGACATCTACTAGCATGATTTGATCAAAATAAAGTGACCATTTTCTTGCCCTATTGTGTCACAAAGAATTCAAAAAAATTCATGGAGCAATCTCAAGGCTGATGATGAATTAATGATTTGTTGTAGCAAAGATTAGGGTTCCCTCAAACACAAAGCCATAAGTTGATTTTTGTATCTCTTGGTTAATTTGCAATTTGAATTTGGGGGGAATTTGTTGTGTGCTTGTTAGAAGGCTTGTTGAAAATTGTTTTAGGCTTATAGGTTAACTGAATTATGAGAAATTGCAAGGTTTTATTCTATAATTTTGTAATTTCATTTAACCCTAGTTTGTTTGAGGTTCGAGGTAGCAAGGAAGCCCTAGTTTACTCAGGATGGCACCATCAAAGCAACATTCCAGCCAGGTTGATTATCTAAAAAGAAACCTCTATGATGATTTTCTCGATCAATTTCCCTTGTCAACGAATGAAAGGAAGAAGGGGTTGGTTTTGATATGAGTAAAAACCCTAGGGGAGGGATTAGTATATAATTTTTTCAACATAGCTAGTGCTAGGGTTCCCCTTACGGGTTTGGAGATGTTCAGATTTTGGTTTGGATAAACAAATTTTCCCCACCCCTTTTTGAATGGTTGGATGTATGATATGGGGAAGCTGGTATTACCGAATGTGTTTCTTGATGTGGAATTTCTTAGGGTATTGGTTGCACGATATAATCCTATCACATGGGTTATTAGAGATAATGATTGAAGGGTCATGTTAAGCATTAACAAAGAGGAGTTTCAAAAAGTTTTTGATCTAAGTGAGCCCAGTTTGTTCCTAGTTCCTATTGATCTTAAGGGGATGAAACATGAGTGTGAGAGGTCGAAATCACTTTTCAGAGTTAAGTTACTCCCACCTCATTTGGCTAGGGTAGGAGGTTCCAAATTTTATATTAGACCTGGTGACAAGGAACCTTTCAAACTGAACTGCTTTGCAAATCACTTCTTGGCCACCTTATACTCATTATGTAATATTTTGGGTTTTAACCCCAAGACAGTGATGCCCATAGATTATATGTTCATGGAGGTGAAAATAAAACACCCTAATTTCTCGGTGGTATATGATTTTACTTCTTTTTTGGCCGAAAAGATACATGAAGGGCTATTGAAGTTGCAGAAAAATGATGCAAGCACTCCTTTCTTCTAGTATTCCATGTTAATGCATATGTTCTTGTATAAGAATGCTGACTTATTTTTGAGAATATGAAGTTGAAGTAGTTTTTTAATGGAGAAAAGTTGCCAGTGCAAGTGTGGACTGGTGATTTATTATACAATAGGGATAATGCTAGTTATGTGCAGTTTGACAACTACTTTGCTTCCAGATTGAGAGCCAAGTTGATGGTAAATGTACCCAGAATCCCTAAGGAGTTTCATGATTTCCTCAAACCAAAGTGGAGGAAGCCAAAATTGAAAGTCTACCACAACTAGGGTGACATTATCCCGTACCTAGTTAGCACTATTTTCATGGTATATGGTTTTCAAGGGACCCCTCATATATTTCCCTACAATGTGCCACCAAGATTTGGATTTGTTGAGGTGATGTGGCAGATGGAATGCATCCATGAGGACAACCTTAGAGGAAGGGGTAAGGGAAAATTTTATCTAGATTATAAAGTGGTGTCTGATTTTTTTTTTCAAAGGGAGGTTGGGTCCATTTTGGAATTTTTTTTGAAATGTACCACTTGAATTGTGGTCCCAATTAGTAGCATGATCTTGAGGGTTTATTCACCCTTTTTAGACAAAGAATAAAAGGGGGAAAGTTTGTGCATGAGTTCAATTTTTGCGAGAACCTAATTAGGAATGAATTTGATCTAAGTAAACATGAATTGAACAAGGAGAAATGGATAGCTTATGACAAGCAATTGGCCATTTTGCACAAAATGGATCCAAAGTATGATCCATTGCTGGAGTTCAATCCATATCATAAGAAAATTGATTTTTTCATGGAAAAATTCAAAGAAATCATGGGAATTTTGCTGACTAAGAAGATAAACCTAGAGTTGGACCTAGGCATACAGGAAAAAGTTGTAAAGCAACTTGAAGAGAGGCCAACCTACCAACCTACAGCTGATTGGCCTATTTACAGGAAGAAAATAAATGATAGCAGTGATGAGGAAGATGAAGATAGAAAAGGAAAACAAATAATGAAATTGCTCGAACAACCAGGTCCAAAGCTCAAAACACCTAGGGAAATTAAGATAATTGATTTAGAATCATCACCTGAAAAATAGTCCCTCACCACCACTATCTAAACCAAGCCCTAAGAGGTGAAAGGTTGAGTAGTCACAAGAGGATTTGGTGGGTGAGATTGTTGTCACTAACCAGGATATGCAGATGGGTATGCCTTCTCCTCCCCAAACCATTTGAATTGGTTCTATGAGATTTGGATATGAAAGGAAAATGTGTACAAGATGCGAGGATGGAGGCCTGTAAGGAGTTTCTAGATGATGATGCCTTTCTAAAAACTCCATTCTTCTTGTAACTAGTATGCAGAATGAAATTGGAAGAATATCAGGAAAAATGAAAGAAGAGAAGAGAATTGAGGCCTGATAGGTTAGACCAAGAGAATTATGATGAAGTAAAATCTGAATTAATGAATGAATTTAAGAGCATCACTCCTGAGGAGGGGAGAAAATTGGTCAATCAAGATGGTGTGTAGATTCTGCCTGAGTGGAACATTGTCAATGCAGTAGCTTTGAACACTATTCTACAGTCCAAGCATCCCCTATAAAATTCTGAAGAAGAGGTCAAGGTAGCATTGCAAGATTCTTTCTTTAGTGAAGAGTATGAGACTTTAGCAATTTGGGCTTTGCCCCCCAAGGGAGAAAGCCCAATGTTACTGATATTAACCCAAATTTGAGAGGGGGGTTAATAATAAAGAGAGCTTCAAAGACCTCAACCATAAAGGCTACTAATTTGACTATAAATGTGGCCAAATTAGCCCAGAAGACTATTGTGAGAGAGGAGGATATAAAGAAAATCGTTATGGAAAAATACAATTTTTTAATTGGAGAATATAATAAGGTGCAACAAAGGAATATTGAGCTGCAAACAAAGGTGGACAGGTTGAAATATAGGGTAGACTGGGGAGACATCAAGTGCTCCAGGGATTAAAACATTGCCTTCCACATCAGGGTTAGTGCCTCTTGCCTCCCCCATTGTTTCTACACCAGGGTCTCCCAGTCAAACTCCTTCTCTCAACCCTACTTTGGAACCATTTGAAGAAGACTTAGAATGCTTTTTTGACCCAACAAAGAAGTTGTTGATGCACAAAAATACAGAGCTACAAGCATCTTTGAAGGTAAATGAGGAGGGAGTCTCTTCAAAGAAAAGGGATATTGTTAATACTATATTGAGGCATTTAAATGAGAAGGTTGATGACAGATTGTCATCTATGTATTCTTCATATTCTTTATTATTAGGTGCAATAAAGAACATTTATAGGGATCAGGAGGTAGCAATACCATTAGTTTAAAAATGGATCCCTAGGGCCAATGATTTAGATATAATGTATAAGGCCTCAAGGTTTGATGTAAATAATATGCCCCGATCATTAAGGCCTACTCAAGTGTTAGTTAAGTCATTGCAAGGTTTTCAGGCCTTACCAAATGATTTTAGTAGGAAGATCAAAGAGTTGGTGAAGAATTTTGATGATTGGAGTGACACTTTGTTACCTAACATAATTGATGAGCAAGGAAATATTAGATCACTTCAGCAGTGGAAGGATCCAGAAAATGAGGTCATGAATGCTCAAATTACACTAATTTTCTTAGATTTTGATTTATTGGTGAGCTTTATGGTCAAAATTATCAGCACCAGCTCATTCCTTGAGTCTTTTGAAAGAGAATAAAATTAGGTGGCAGTCAAGTATACGCCATATAGTGTCAAGATAAAGGTAGTAATTAGTTTTAATTTTCCAACTGATGAAGAGTACCAATAGTGGTTAAATGTATATTTAACTAAGGAAGAGTGAAATGGAGTAGGTTGTTAATGGTTAACAAATCAGTTGTTGCAATTACAACAGATTCGAGTTTTGTTTTTGATGACCATGTACACCCGAATTCTTGAAGTTTTGTTGCTACATCAACCATTCTCAATGGGCAAGACGAACAAGAAGATTCTCCAGGGAGATTGTTGTTGTAACAAATTTTTGAAATATCACAAGGCGGTCAATGTGTACTCTCTATCCTGATACTTTTTTTCTCCTTCATTCTCTATAAGAAGGATTTCAAGGCTAGAAGTACGGTTTAGCAAGTTAGATAATTTTGATCGAGTCTAGGCGAATTTGCAAAGAAAATTGTAAAGTCTAATAGTTTTTTAGACAAAATGAAATTTAGGTTTTGAGTTATTTTGTAGTAGGTTTTGATCTCATGGGAATTTAATGTTTTATGACAGTACTGTAATTTGAGTTAAAATGATTAATTCAAGCTCATGTATCTCCATTGTACAAGCATGTCTGAATTTTGAATAAAATGATCAAGGGTTGTTTCATTCATCT
Source organism: Sequoiadendron giganteum (assembly GCA_007115665.2). NCBI lineage: Eukaryota > Viridiplantae > Streptophyta > Pinopsida > Cupressales > Cupressaceae > Sequoiadendron > Sequoiadendron giganteum. The sequence goes on along the minus strand of CM021108.1, from coordinate 510,933,070 downwards.
CACTATTGTGGTGTGTCCAATTATTGCATACATTCCCATTGTGAGTAAAAATTTGGTGATGATGGGAGTGTTATGCAATTAATTTCATAGCGAGACCTCATCCTTTCACTTACCTACTGTAGATGCCACATCACATTAAAGGATGTATGGAAAATGCTTTGGTTGTTGATACATGGAGATTGTTTGATTTACGATGCTGATGTGAGGCATGATTCTTGTCACGAGGTTCTTCATCAGGACACTATTGTCCCACAAACTCATGGATCATCTTGATATGTACAAAGGATGCTCTCCGATTTTCAAATTGATAGTCGATGGAGTGATTTTAGGGATTGTTGCCCCAAACCAATAGAGCAGAGGATTCAATCTCAAATGGGGGATGGCATGGCACTATATAATTTATAGGAGGACACAATATGCATGAGGGCTAGTGATGCTAGCCTGGCTCTACCATGACATGCAATAGTTTTTTTATTGTGATGGAAAAGTGATTGGTGCAGGAGTGACACTCTTGCATATATGGGAATGGGATTACAAATTGTTGTGCTTCGACCGATTATGCACATAACAAACAATCTAATGGTCTCTAGATATAGGGGGTCATTATATTACAACATATAGGGCAACTTGGGATCCCCTATTAGAGGAGATTCCTTCATGACATGACAATTTTCAGATGGCAGCCATGGATACAAATGCCACCATGGTAGAATGATCAATAAAAATTGTTCTATGCTTGAAAAACCCATTACATGTAGGGTCATGAGCATACAATGATCGAGCAATACATGCCAGTTAGAGTGGCTCATCATTTTGGTAGGGCTCAGGATAGGCTAAACAACACATATATAACCATCTTTTCTAGGTCAACCTAGGAGGCTACATAGGGGCCATAAATACCACCCCATGAGGTCATGGATTGATTCAGGCAACTAGTTGTGTGACCATGGGATTATGACTAGGGACAGGTCAGTGCCTAGATGACTTCAGTGTATGATGTTTGGCTTGTTTCCCCTCCCAAACTTACAAAATCTGACAGGAATACTTCCTTGAGGGAGGCTAGGAAGGAGGGGAGCAGGTTGAGGCCGAGGATAGGGCTAGGATCAGTGATAGGGAAAAGGATAGGGGGGCCAACACAACTAGTAGCAGGTTTTTGGACAGATCCTACAGTAGCCACCATAGGGACCACAACCACCTCCACCTCAGGGGCCACTGCAATAGCAGCAGCATGTACCATAGGAACCATGACAATAGCCACCCATATAGAAACCACCTCTAGGGATAAATCCCTAAGACCTATAGATTCAATAGTTGATATAGGAGCTATAGGTAGTCACAACTGAGTGAGATCAGGCCCAATAACATATTGTGAACTAACTATAGAGAGAGATCATGAGTGATAGCTCTGACAGACATCTAATGTTTAGTTAGCTCGGGAGGTGGGCAGGCGACAACAACTAGAGGTTGTTGCTCAAAAGAAGGCTCAACAGGCATAAGGTCTAGTAGGATAGACAGTGGTAACCCAACTATATGGGTTGGTGAGGGAGGAGGTTGCATATTATCAAACCCTTCACTATAGATACATTCCTCTACACCGTCGACAACGTGATTTTGACCACAGGAGCTAGGTGCAGTTGAGTGGATCAGTCTTTGCTAGGAAACCAAAGCAGCTAGGAGATGGTGATAGAGGCAACATGGGATAGATTTTGCCCCATTTTTTGATACATTTTTTATATGTATCCTAAGTTTATACGTGTATACATTCATCAGCTCATTTTTATAGCCTCTTGTATATATATTTTTATATGATAATTACACACATTTGACTATGATACTTGTACCATGACAGTTATTTTTGAGATATATATGAGATGGTCTGATGCAGATTTATGATAAGTTGTATTAATTGCATGTTATGATTATGTATGGATGGAACGGATGCACATGTTTATGCTATGGATTCATTTCTTTACTTATGCTATGTGATGTGAGATGATCTATGATGTGATGTTTATGAAATGTGATGATATGATATGGATGTAATGTAATGGATGTGTTATCTTCTTTTCTAGTATCTTTTTATCATATGCTATGAGATGGATGTTATGATGTGTAGATGATATGATATGCTTATGTAGGATGTATGTATGGATGCATTTCCTTTTGTGTATTTTTCCACATGTGATGTAATAACATCATGATGTATATATATATATATGGATGATTATGGATAGTGCATATGTTCATGTTTATGATATGGATGTGATGGATGATTATGTAATGGATTAAGATTCTTAGAATAACAAATGTATATTATCCTAAATAGCTTAAATGATAATTATGATGTAGTGGATTATGTTTCTTGTTATGATGATATGCTATGATGATGCAAGATGAGTGCATGTTGATGATTTGTGGATCCAAGATGGATGCATTATGATTATTTTGTTGAGTTTCATGATACTAGGTTAGCGTAGAAAGGAGATAGAAGAATAAGATGAATGAATTGATCATTGATTTCAAGATTAATTCAGAAATCCAACAAGTCCATAATCCATCAAAAATTTATTAGATTATGGTGATGATAAGAATAATTTTTCTCATATTCAGTCTTGGGACTTTCTATCATTCCCTATTTTTGATACAACACATAGACATGATGCATCATGGTACTAGAAACTAGGATGGTGTTGTATCTAGTGTAATGGACTTTGACTTTGCAAACAAATAGGATAGTTCTTGTTCACATCTTGACATACAAAAACCATGTTGGAATGTATTTTAGAAGTTTAGAATATCTTGGACCAAAGCATACACAATAGTCAATGATTTACTCTAAATGACCTCCCTACACACAACTAAGAAAGTATGTGCCAAGATTATTTTACAAGAAAACCCACAACCACAACAAATGAAAGATAATGATTGATGCCCCATTCCTTTCCATCTAAGTTGTTGATATATCATTGAGAGGTCCTCAAAATAGGTCAATAAGATAATCCAAAAGAAAAGATCAATCAACAAACAATTTTGATGTTATCTATATCTCTTGCCAATGTAACATAGCTAAGGTGATCTCTGATGTTGATGTTCATTGTCAAAAGGGTGCATCCTAGGACATGTTTATCATATGTTTTGACTAATACTAAGTGTGTGATAAGCCATTGATACAAACACCATTGTCTCATTTATCAATGATCTAGACTTTCGATTTTGACTTTTAAGTTTTCACTTTACCACTTGTACTTTTTCTACTTGTTTTACCAAAGGTTGAATATGGTGATCAATTTATTATGGATGAAGGTTTGGTGCGGGTGAAAGTGAAAGGGATGGGTGGTTTTGGACTTTTTTAGAATATTTCAATGTTTTTGGTGTTTTGAAATTTTTTTGAGGTTGTTTTTGGTCTTTTGGAATATTTATGTGAATGTTTTGGTTTTTAATTATTTTGAGGCTATTTAGGGTTTTTTCCAAATTTTCCAATGTTTTTGTGTTTTTCGAAGTTTTCAAATGTTTTGGGGTTTTTTGAGTTTTGACCAAGAACCTAACCTAAAAGACTATCCTAGGGGCCTCGGGGGCTTAACAAATATGAGCCTTTCCTATGTTATACACGTCGATACCACATAGTTTGACTAACTTTGACTAGTTTATTGAAGAGATATGAACACTTGATGGATTTTCAGTTTATTATAATGGACTACTAAAGGACTAACCCAGTGTGTCTCAGGAGCACATCAATGATGGTCTTGCCTATGTTCAAGCTCAAAGACTCATAGCTCGACATGGTATTGTTTTCAGATTCTATTTTTTATGTTTTAACCTTTTTAAAGGATTTTTATGTGTTTTGGATGTTTTGGGGTTTTTGAATTTACAACTTTTTGAATGTTTTTGGATTTTTTATGAAGTTTTATGAATGTTTTTGGTATTGTTTATGATATTACCAATAACTCAAAGATATATAAGAACCCAATCTAAAACAAGCACAAAAAATTGCCCCTAGTGTGATGTGATAGACTACCTTGATATAGGTAGGACAAACTGACCTTTGGAATATACCAATTAGTACTAAGGGGAATATTATACTTTACAATACCAATCTATGACATGGAAATGGATGGTTGATGGAATAAATAGGGTGAATGATGTGATGTGATGGATGGCTATGATGTGAAGCATGATAAGCTAAAGAGTCAAAGATAGATGGAGGTGCTTTATTTATGCAAGGTGCTTATTTTCTAGGTTTTCACCAAGTTACTTGCCCAAAGTGCCACTGAAGTGGTTTTCACTAAAGGATGATTCTTTTCTTTACTATTTTCAATCATTTTTCTTTTTTCTTTTTTTTTAATCATTTTTGGATTTTTTGGATTTATACCCTTTAATCCTAGGCATAATTTTTTTTAAGATGTAGATTGTTGATTGGATCCTTCAAGGGTTCACCTTTAGGCATTGATAATTGTTAATATCCTAATCCATAGCTTGCTATGACAACAAATGGGACTAACCAATTAGGCTCAAAGTTTCCTTTACTATCTTGATCTAGAACGTTCTTTTGATTCTGCTTAAGGACAAGATCCCCTACTTGGAAAGATCAACTCTTGATCTTCTTGTTATAGCTTTGTTTTAGTCAATTTTGATAATCTTGCAAACTATTTAAGGCATCAAGATGAATCTCATCTAGGAATTCTAACTCATTTAGTTGAGATACCCTATATTCTTCATGGTCCAGTCATGGTAGGAGGGTCCTCAAAGAGAATAGTCCAGACCATGCAACAAGAGTTACACAATAGAAGCCACTCGGAACATGGAGGAAAATATAGATTCAAACATTATTATTATCAAAAATTCCAATTACAATTGGCCGGCAACATCCAAGTTCATATGTTGGGCTCATAGGCCTGATACAATGTGCTCAAAATATAGTATTCCTATATGCTTCTAAATGTGAGATGAAATCTTACATATCAAATCCAATATTATTTTCTACTTGCTATCCTAATGATCTATTACAATGATTTATATCACACCCGAGATCTAGAATCATCTACATCGGCCAAAGATCATTCCAATATTTGATGAAGGAAACTTAATGTGCATGAAATAGGTCAGCCTTCAATTTGAATTTCTCCTTGGTAGGTGAATATGATGAAGTGTGGACCTAAATTAAGGTTGGGAACACTCCATGAAACAATTCAAAACACAACATAAGGATCTGCAAGTTACACGAAGAATCCACAAGAGATCAAATTAGTCGTTAGGCTTAAAACTGCTTTGGTGCTCATTTCTAGAAATTGTCAACTAATTTGAAAGAGATAACTTGCCAGAAAAAAATCCAATCATGCTGAAATCTTGGAATAAAGAAAATGAACATGTCCATAATAAAAAATAGATCTGCAGGGTTTGGTGAGAAAATATGATGAAATACAAAATCTGCCAACTTGAACATAACAAGCACTGAAATTAAAATATTTTTTGGTTGATGCAGGATTGCAAAGAGCCAAGGATGCTCCTTCATTGGACATCCAGGGATATTTGAAAAGTGAGTCCCTCACTTTTCTGGGGCTAAAGGAAAATCAATACGGTCTACCTCAGCCTGATAAATCCAAGAGGAATCCTCTACTAGTCTTCCCTTACACTTTCCAAGATATTCTTTGTACTGTCTTCCACACATTGTCCTCCCATATCTGATATCCAAAACCTCTTCTATCTCGTCTGATTGTTGTTTAGGAAACTATTTCTCCAATTTTTATTTACTGTCTTCACTAAATTATGATTCATGGTACTAATGTAGGTCGGTAATGTTGAATATAGGTGATATACCCATGCCATTTGGTAACTCTACTTCATATGCATTTCTTGAATCAAATTTCTTCAAAATATTACAGGGTACAAACTTCTTCATTTTTAGCTTATTGTATGTGCCAACTAGAAATATTTACTTCCCTAAATACACCATCACTTCATCTCCAACTTCAAACTCCTTATGTATCCTCTTTTGATATGCTTGCTCCTTATACTTCTAGTTCATATATTCCAATTGTTACTCTACTTGAGTATGCACTTTCTTCATATGTTCTGCAAACTCCTCTACTTCTACACAACTTTTATCTTCCTTGATGATGTCTCACAACTCTGGTATACCTCTAGGATGAACTCCGCTAACAATCTCAAAAGGTGTCTTTCTGGTACTCCTATTCACTGAATTATTGTAATCAAACTCTACTTGTGCAAGGACTAAATCCCAACTACCAGTCCTCTCCCCAACCAAACATCTTAGTGAATTCCCCAGACTCTTGTTTACTACCTCTGTCTATCCATTAGTCTATGGGCGAAAAGTAGAACTAAACTTTAAATCTATCTTTAACTTCTTCCAAACTGCCCTTCAAAAGTAACCAAAAAACTTTGTATCTCTATCTAAAACAATACTCCTAGGTAATCCATGCAATCTAACTACTCCCTTAATAAACAAGTCTGCTACATGTCCTATATTTTTTTTCTTCTTACAAGGTATGTGTGAATATAAAATTCCCAAGCTCCCTTCATGTTATTTTATTTTTCTTAAAGTATCGGCCACACCCTCCATTAAAAAATGAAATACCAGGATCCTTTCACAAAGGCTTTATGTGAATTCCACCACTTGTCAACTGAATGCTTCTCGCAAGGTTTCCTTCTCTCTCTTTTCAAAAGTTGCCACCATGCTTCCACGTGTTAGCAGTTTGCAATCTTCAGTGCCTCTTTCCATTGCTCTCCTTTCGGACCCCGACCATATGCCACATAGCATCAATCCATGCATATTTCTTGATGGCCCCCACCTTTATCACAATATGCTTGGAGACCTCTACATGTCTTCGCAACAATTTTTTTTTATCACATTAGGGGAAGGATGGGTGTCAGCCCCAACTTCTTGCCAGGTGATCTTCTAAAAGGCTACATCATGAGGGATAATTAAGTAGGTGACAACCTCGCACTAGCTATCATTTTTTGTAACTATTTCCATGAGTGGATAGCATGTGTCAACACTCTAGTCTGTTGGGACCACTGCCATCATTCGCAGGGGAAGCATATGGCTCTAAGACATCCTCATTCATGGCTCGATTATTTTTCAGTTGCAATGGCAAGGGGAAACCATTACTAATAAATCATTGCCCATGATTGGAAGATTTTTTATGTTACTCGGTCACCAAACTAGGTTTTCATTATAAATACTACTTCTTCTTTCGAAGGAAGAGTTCATATTTTGATAGGAAAATTGGTAAAAGAACCAGTCCTTTACCACTTTTAGATCATTGTAAACACTTACAAATTGTGCCATTGTTTGGCCTTTCTTTTTTCTTAAGATTTTTGATAAAGTTTTATTGTGCCATCACGGTACTAAATATTTCATTTGTAAAACTTCTATAAATTTAATTCAAGTTTGTTGGTTTAGATCATATCTTTGACTCCTCTTTTCAGTAAACTTGCATGAATATTATTTTATGTCGTTGAGTGAATCATTGACTTCTATCTTTATTTTTTGTCATTCTAAGACATAGCAGATTGTTGAATGGGCCCTTAGATTGCATCTACAAGATAGATCTATCATGTCTTACATCAAAATCTTGGTGCACCGACCTAGTTAGATATTTTATTTTTATATCTACTTCCTTTTCTCATTCAAAACCCCAATTATAGAGGAAGTTGGATTCTTTAAAATTTGAGGGTTACTTAGTTTAGCACAATAGGTCCCCCCTTTAACTAAGTTTCCCACAAAGGGTTGTTACCTTGTCATTTTTTGGCATGAATAGTTTTTCTTTTTCTTGGCAGGCCTAGTGGGACCACTTAAATATACCAAATCAAAAGGGTGTACAAGTCATCAACCTATTACTAGGTCATGAACCACAAATAATCTTGGCTTGTTAGTACCTCCACTAGTAGCAGCACATACCCAAACTCGCCCAGTAGAACTTTTGGATCCCAGCCATGACGTAGATCATGAACTGAAATTATGTGGCTTGGGACATCAAAAGCCCCCTTGTAGCTCCAGTTACACCCACCATTTGGGCCCCTATCCCGGTCTCTTCTCTCAAAAAGCTATTCCAAAGTTTACCGGATATGGCTCAAGAACACCATTTGAACATCTGAAAGATGTTGCAGATGTGTGTTTAGTGCATGGATTGATAGATTATAACATAGCACTAAGATTACTTGTAGCTTTTTTGTGAGGAAGAACACTAGATTGGTATCACACTCTATCGACTAACTCTATTGATACTTGGGATCAGCTTGGGGATCCTTTTTATGAAATATTCTCTAATGACAGAGACAAGTCTTCACTATATCACTATCTATCAACAATCAAGTGGGACCCATCTAAAGCCATGAGCAATTTCAATGCCTAATTCCATACAACCTAGCAGAGGATCTAGAATTCCATCTGACCACTGCCTGAGTTAGCATTCATGTTCTAGTTAAATTCCATCAACACCAACATCTCCATGATGATCTAATTACTTGGTGGAACCACATTACTAGATGCATACAATATAGCAGTTAAGGTAGAGAACAACCTAATCGACATCAAGAAGTTGCCACCTTGGCCCATTTTGTCAATATTCCCTAAAATGTCAACCTCTACTCAGGAAATGCCATCTACTAGCACACTCACACCGCCCCCATGTTTGTGCACATATCCAAGTGTGCCATGGAATTTTGCTTCTACATCTGGTGCTTTGAAGGATGAGATGAGCGACATAAGGGAGATGTTACAAAACTTAACAACTGAATTAACCACTGTCAAGCACAACTAGGTTGCTCCTCTTAGACCATCCTACAAAGGTTATCAAAGTGGTAGACCCTCCTACCAGTAGAAAAAATATCAAGGAGTCACGCGCATAATTCCATCGACCCATACAAGTAACCAGATAGTGCTAGAACCGACTTTGCTAGGGACTACTCAAACTAGTACAAGCAAAGAGCTGACCATAGGTCAGAACAATCTTGCTGAAGATTTCAATCCCTATGGTGGCGCACATATGCCTCAAAATGTTTTGCATGGCAATTTGTGTAGTAAAAGGTTGTGGAGCAACACAGCCAAGGAGTGGTGACAAAATCATAGTATACATATGCCTCTCCCCAAATGGAGAATGTGGTTCTCACCACACAGATGTAGGGAACGCCCTTGGAGCAAGAAAATGACATAGCTCCTAACCATGTCCTCCTCTCATGGACGAAAGGGGAGGAAGCAGTTTTCACTTATGAAGCATCTACATCAACGACCCTACAAGTATAGTCTGACTACAACACTCAATTGAAGAGGAGGTTCATAAGTGAATTGGTCACTCCACAACCCTGAAATGTCCTGGACCAACCCCTTGGCCCTACCACAATTGCTCCATAGTTGCAACTGGACAAGGAGATTATCATCACCAAATCCAAGGAATAAAAGCCTCCAAATCCACCACTCTTCAATGTGGTGGAACAATTGAAGAAATCTTCTGCTAATGTATCCCTTTGGGATATCTTAGTCATTACAGAGTAGAACTCATTACTATAGAAGTCCCTACAAAAAGATACTGTTGTGCAGTCAAAAGAACAAGCTTTCAAAAATGATATTGACTCATCGCCTCCAGCCAAAGTTCTTGTGAATACTATAGAGGAGGCTTCACCAAAAGAAAAAGAGGAGAAACCAAAACCAAAACCCTTTTTCTTGACTCTCATTATAGGGAAGAAAATATTGCACAACTCCATGATTGACTCTAGTGCTAGCACGACAGTCATTCCCAAGAAGATAGTTGAAGCTTTATGGCTTAGCTATGATCCCTTAAAGAGAGGAGTTATGTAGCTGGATGGGAAAAAGGTTGAAACTGTAGGCCTCATTAAAGACCTCCCCTTAACTTTGTTTTCTTGTCCTACCATCATGGTGCTGCAATACACCGTGGTCATTGAAATCCCTCCCATGTTCGGCCTTTGCCTGTCCCATGAATTCACCTCAAAGATAGGCGGATACCTTTCTTTGGATTGGTCCCACCTAATTCTTAGAACTAAGCACAGGGCTAAAATGAATATAATATTATAACCTTTGCATGCAGAACATGTAGTTGTTGAAACCATGATCAACTTCGAAGACACTCATACCTCTATCACCAAAGAAGAAGCCAATGGTAGAAAGCTACTAGGAAATGAGAAGGCGATCAATGATAAAGCTAATCAAGAAGAAGTCTTCTTAACCAAGTATGTAGGTGCCAATCCTTTCAGAAATTATCATGCTATAGGTTTGGGAACCTATATCATCTATGATGAGGATCAAGAGTTCCTGAGGGTATTGAAGGACTCGATGGCCAAGTAGGCCTCAGACCTCTGGATATTGCACTTCGATGGTGTGAGATGCAAGTTTTGTGCTAGTGTCAGGATACACCTAAGATCTCCATCCAATGAGCAAATCATCGATTCTTTTTTCTTCCAGTTCACTTTCTCAAATAATGAAGCCAAATATGTGGGTCTTGTGCAAGGACTAAGCCTCGTAGAGCTCATGGGTATCAAATAATTAGTGGTGATTAGAGATTCTAAAATCATAATCAATCAAGTTAGAAATGTATCCACTGCAAAAAAATGTTTGCATGCAGTCTTATAGGCATAGGGTATGGGACCTCATCGAATATTTCAAAGCTTTTAACATCCACGCAGTGCCAAGGGAGAAAAATTTAGATGTGGATCTCATGGAAACAATAGGATCTCAATTCAATCCTATCTTTGACTTGATTAAGAATGTACACTTTGTACAAGTAATCATCTAACCCTCCATTCCTGATAATTATCAAAGTTAGAAAGTATTTGAAAGAGATGAACACATTGCCTCATTTATTCAACACTCGAGAGAGTTCACCGATCAATTTTAGCCAAAAATTGAAGAAGCATGCAAAGGAAAAATCATCCAATTGAAATTAAACAAGCTTCTAAAAGGGTTGGTCACTCTCAAAAAAAATTTAGTTGTGATGATGCAAGGAATGATAGGAGTAAATTTTTAGAAAACTAAGTAGACTACGTCGACCTTGAGGTAAAAAACGGAAGAAAACTGAAGGTTGAGAAAGAAGTCTCGCGGTGTGATAAAGATAGGCTTATACATGTCTACAAAAAAATATGAAGGGGTTGTGGCCTGGTCTTATGATGACCTTAGGGGATATAACCTTGAAATCATCTAGCACACCATTGAGCTAATGGAGGGTGCTATAACTATCCGATAAAAATAGAGGTATGTCAATCCAAATATTGATGCCTTAATGGCACAAGAGCTAGAGAAGTTGATCCAGTCAAAGATTGTCTTTCCAACCAAGCACAGTACGTGGGTATCTAACCTCATTCTGGTCCAAAATAAAAATGGAGGCATTCATCTTTGTGTTGACTTATGTGACCTAAACAGGGCATCACTAAAAGACCATTACCCGCTGCCTTCCATGGAATCAATCTTGCAGACTATGGAAAGTTCAGAGATGTTTTCTCTATTAGATGGTTTCTTGGGCTACAATCAGGTTTGGGTTAAAGAGGAAGATCAGCACAAGACCACATTCACCACCAAGTGGGGAATGTTTGCATATGCCAAAATACCTTTTGGCCTATAAATGTGGGGGCCACTTTCGAACGGGAAATGGACATCACCTTCAACGAAATGATCAAAAAAATAATCCTCATCTATTTAGATGATCTGACCATGTTTTCCAAATCTAAAGATGACCATTTTGATCATCTAGAAATGGTTTTCAAAAAATCCGAAGAGTTCAAGGTATCCCTGAACCCGAAAAAATGTATTTTTGAGGTAGCACAAGGAAAATTGTTGGGGCATGTAGTGTCCCAAGAAGGAATTTCTATTGATCCTGAAAGGGTAAAAGTAATCAAAGAACTTCCTCTTTTGGTAAACAAGAAAGGATTCCAATGTTTTTTGGGGAAGGTTAACTTTGTAAGCAAGTTTATTTCTGATTTTGCAGGAATAATTAGACCAATCACCTTAATGCTAAAAAAGGACCAATTGTTCAAATGGAAAAAAGAAGCAAGAGAAGCCTTCGAGAGGGTGAAGGATACTATTTCTTCAGCTCCTGTGTTGGAAAATCTATACTTATCAAAAGACTTCATAATGTATTTTTTAGCAACAAAACAAGCATCGCCACTATTCTGATTCAAAAGGATGATGAAGGAAAGGGAGATCATCCTATAGCATTCCATTCTCAAACCTTGAAGGAGTATGAGATGAACTATAACTTCATCAAAAGGAAAGCTTTCACAATTGTAAAGGGACTCAAGAAGTTTTGACATCTTATAGCTTGCACTAAGGTGATCATTTATGTTGCACATTCCAGTGTGCGTGAGTACATCATGGAAGAAGAAATCACTGAAAAAAGGGACAAATGGATCACTAAGATCCTAGAGTATGACATTGCAATCAAGCCTACAAAGATTGTCAAAGGAAGAGGGTTGTGCGAATATTTGGCGCACGATGAAGAAATGGAAACTGAGGAAGAGCAAACAGAGATAATCATAACAAATGAGTCTGAACTTGAAGGCTATTGGCTAGAGGATAGGGTAAGATTCATGCAAATTGAAAAGTATCCATCAGGACTTCTATCTCCAAGAATAATATTCTACCGACTACAAAATAGTGGGTACTCACTTATTGAATGGATCCTCTTTAAGAGAAATTTCAATGACATCTTAGTGTGATGTGTCACCATAGAGCAAGCAATAAAGATCCTCGACACCTTCCATAGCAGCTCAAAAGGTAGACACTTATCTGCGAAGACCACCGCCATCAAAATTTTGCACGCTAGGTACTTTTGGCCTACATTATTCAACGACTCCTACAAAATTATAAAACCCTGCAAAGAATGCCAATTCTACGTAGGGAGAAGAAAGCATTTTTCCATGCCTCTCAATCTGATAGTATCAGACAAACCATTTATGGAATGGGGACTAGATTTCATCAGAATGATCAACCCTACTGCCAGTGCTGGTCACAAGTGGATCCTAATAGCCAAATACTACTTCACAAGGTGGACCAAAGCCCTACCCCTAAAAAATGCAACAGACGCAAAAATTATGGATTTTCTCAAGGTGCTGGTAATGAGATTCGGCTTGCCAAATACTATCATCTCAGACAATTCCAAAGATTTCTTAGGTTCCAAGGTATGTCAATTTGTATTAGAACATGACATATTCTTGAAAAAATCCTTAAACTACTACCTGCAAGGAAACATCCTAACTGAGTCAACTAACAACAATATGGTCTGACTCATTAAAAGGATTGGGTCCGATCATGAGAAGGAATGGCATAAGAATCTTTAGACAACATTATGGGAAGACCATATAACTCCTAACAAAGCCTTGAAGACTTCACCATATGAGCTAGTGTATGGGAAAGACGCGCTATTAAAAATCTCTATAAAGGTACCTATGTTACAGGTACTCAAATCTCTAGAGATTGAAGAGAATAGAGCTATGGAGGTTCAGTTGGCCGAATTGCTAGAGGTATAAGAAAAAAGGGACAAAACCCTAATAGCCATGACTACCCGATAGTAGGTGGTTAAGAGGTGGTTCAACAAGAAATCTTTAGACCAAGGTCTAAAATGTAGAGAATTGGTACTAAAGTTCAATGAAAGAGCCACAAAACCTAGCCAAGATGGTAAATTCGATAAATTATGGGAAGGCCATTTCAGAATAATTCAGTATAAAAAAAATATTGCATTTGAATTAGAGAATATGGAACAAGAGCCACTGGGAATCTTGGTTAATGAGAATCTTTTAAAATTGTGAAATTAAGGTACAATCATTTTACACAGGTGTAAATATGTGAATAATATAATTATTTTCCCTTTCATGTTTTGTGTGTCGGTTCTTTCCAACATTTTCACAGATACAGGAAGCAAGAAAATTCATGAGACCCATTATTACAAGAACAAAGAAAGACTATACTAATCATATTGCAGAAATTAAGTTCATATGCGAGGAATTAAATAAAGGTTGTAGAGAGCACAAGTATGAAGACAAAGAGTTGAAGATAAGCAATTATATTCGTTATATATATACTTTGGTAGAAACATTGAAAAAATGGATTTGTGGCCATGCACTCAAAAGTAAGACTATATGTAAGGCTTCCTTATATATATGTATACACAAGCCCTCTTTCAGGTAGATATATACAAAAGGGAAAAAGGTGTGTTAATCTTCAACTTGCTAGAACATGAGCATTGTCTTCATCAACATGAGAATTTTCTCCATCGGCAAGAACATTGTTAGGAGCAATAGGAGGGTTATCACCAGTAGTGATGAGATGCAGAGCAACAACATCAACACTCAAAAGGAGCAGTGCAGGGAACACAAGGTTCTTGAAGTCAGTATACCAATCCACATCATAGAATAGCACTACATTATAGCAGCACAGTAAAAAGTGGCATGCATGGGTGACTCTCTGACGATGCTCAACAAGTGAATGGATCTAGAACCCACTTAGAAATGGCACCCATGGTACCACTGCATCTTCTTCGATATGCCTCTACAGGTCGCTTGCAATCGAAAGGCCCAAGATATACACAGCATTTCTCACTAATTCACCAAGGCCTCTGATGTACCTCTTCAGAAAAATCTGGAGTGTCAGGCAAAGTATTATGGCTTTTGAAGCCTAAATGTCAAGCAACAAGGCAACAAAATGGGAGCATATATTGATGTTCACCCAAATTTATCTTCATAATTATTGAAATCCCTACCCAAAACCCATTTGGTGGCCATAATTAGTGAGTGTTTGTTTTTGGTCATATGTTTCAGGTGTCTATTGGAGATCTCTCCTAGAAAATCTATTTGAGACTTGTAGCACACTAGCATAATTATGCTCAAAACACCTAAGTCTAGTGCTATGCAAATTTAAAGCCTACTCGACCGCCTAAGAAATAATTTTATCTAATTACCCAATGCTACTATTGTTGATCACTAAGTGTGATCCCACTACTGTATTAAGACTCCTTTTATAGAAATATCTGAGGTAGCCTACATCCAAAGCATGGTGATAATCAATTTTAACTCAAAAATCCCACCAAAAGGCCAGATCAATCTTCCAACCCAGATGCGTCTACAGGTATGAATTGTTGTGTGCAAGATTAAGGAGTGGTAATCAATTAGTGCAAATTGGTGGCAAGCTTAGGTGATGGATCATACACACAGGTGCTTAGGTTTCATGATGTAGGCCATTTCAAGCTCCAAGGTTGAGTGTGAATCTTTATAAGGTTCTCATTACAATATCAACTTAATTATGATTTTAGGGATATTAATGGCAAAGGCATGCGATAAGATGAAAAGAAAGAAGTCAACTACTCAATTCCCCATAAAAATTGCTTTGAAGGGACATTATGGCTAACATAATTATAAATTCTTGTCTTTTCAAAAGAGGAAAGTAGTTGATTTCACATGGACAAAGGATTTGGTAGTAAATGTCGAATTCAATACAAAAAGGAAACCGTTGTCTACCGGTTGTGGGCAGGAAATCAAAGAAAAAGCTAAGTATCGCATACAAAAAAATTGATAGAGCATAAACTTATTGGGCATACGAAGTGACTTGGAAGAACAAAATTGATTATGATAAGATGGTGTGGTGCATCTAGTAGAAAGGGAGCTAAACACAAAGGTAATTAGAGAAAATTCACTACCTCGGTATGGATTAAACCTAAAATAGGAGGTTGCCTACTTTTGAATTCAAAGCTTTGCATTGTCTTTTGGGTTCTATTCATACCGCTTCAGTGCTCTTTCTGGGCAGAAGGTCTACAAAGGATGGAAACTACTCAAAGTTCTCAAGAAGAGCTGGAAGAAGGAGGGGACCAAATTTTATTTAATATCATGCGCATAGCAGTGACCACCTACATCTTCAAGGATGTCTCTTATGATTCACCTGGAATTCCAGAAAAGCCAACATGGGTGAATACACAAGTTTTAGAAAAGAAGAACCCTCACAAAGATAAGAAATGAATTAAAGAAGAATGGGATAATATTCATGACCCCATTCTTGCCAGGAACCCTAAGACACTAAGGGAGGTGGCCTATGAAAGAATGAAAAGGAATAGTGACCTAGATTCCTTGGCACAAAAATGTTCGCTTGGTGGGCTTTCATAATATATGGTCTTGGTCATACACTATTTCCCTAAATTGGTCGACGAGGCCATCAAACACTTCAACCCGAATACTAACACCATTGAGGGTCAGGAGGTGAGTGTGCTTATCTACAGGGAAGCTATCTGGAATATGCTTTGTATCCTAGAGCAAAGCTCCAAAGTGCCTCAAATGGAGTCATTCACTCTAGTGAAATGAGAGACCTATTGGAGGACCAAAGACCTTACGATGAATTTTTTTAACGCAGAGACTCAAAGACCTAAAGAAGCTCAGAAAAGGCCAATACGGATCTCAACAACGCATAAGAGCTTCAAAGATGATATGAATTTTGTCTTCTCAATTATGGCATTTGTTTGCAATCTAGACACCAACAAAGAGGTCCAAGAGTTTCAACTAGGTTTGGGTTTTCAATTATGCAAGCAACATTCTCTTTTCTATTACGACTTTGCTAATTTTCTCATACAGGAGATGCTTATCAAGATAGAAGAATACCAAATTAAACAGAGGTGTTAGGTCTCAAAAAGGTAGGTTTGAACCACAAGAGGTTGCCAATCTCTTGACACGTTTTTGGCTAACTTACAAGTCCAATTAATGTAATTGAACCTTCTACTCTTTAGGCTCTTCTAGACCTAGGTGGGTGTACCTAATTCAAATGATGTACTTAACTATATGATTCCTATTTGTTTAATCTATCCACAATGGAAATTGGGAGGAAAGATATAATCCTAATTTGGTATAAATTGTATAAGAAATATCAACGTATATGAATATGTTCAGTTAACAGATGTAGTTGTTTAGAAAACCAATTTGATAAAATTAAATGGTGAAGTGAGTAAGACCAGTGCCTTGTTGGGTGAATGGATTCAAGTGAAGATCTAGAATGAATGAATGGTATTGGAAATAATTCAAAATTCTTGGCACACTTTTTTGGTTTATAACTTGTATAAAAATATAGGAAAGTAACTGAAAAACTCTACTAGAGACAGAATGTTAATCCTAAATATATCATTCTTCTTACTAATCCAAATAATACTTCTAGATTACTGTGATTGACCAAAAGGAGTTTTAATTATTTTTTAAAGAAACCAAATAAGTACATCGCATAGGTACAAAAAATGTGCATTGATAAATTGAATATATACTTGATATATCAACTTAAATAACTAGGAAACATTGAGTTGGAGACAATCAGATAACTAAATAATTGTAACAATCAATTGATACCAATATGGAGCCACAAAATTAGAGATCTTACATTGATTTCCTCAAAAATATACTTGCAACATAGTCTTCTGAATTATAAACATTATGGAAACTTTATGTTATCTTCCCCTCTGTAATCTAATATCTCCTTTGGTCTTGGTCTCTCATATTTATATGAGAGGCAGCAAGCTTCAAACCAAAGGATATGTCTTCTGGTAACAAAACATAATCATGAAACTAAACATAACTAAAATAACCTAACAACAACATGTGTGCTAATCCATTAGTCTTCGAGTAAAATACCATGGTCATCTAAGACTGTGCAAAGCTTTTACGATATGATTAATCTTTCTTTTTGATGATGATCATCAATCCTCATCAAATGCTAGATACTTTTCCTACCATTTACTTATTGTCAAATCATTTTTCCATTTGAATTCTCATGCAGCAGTGAAATTCGTGAGGTGGCTCTTTCATCTATTATCATGTAGATTCTTTACATCTGCCACAAAATTTGTCTATCCAATGTCTAGTGTGAAAATTCCATCAAGCATAGTATGAAACATGTCAAGGATGATATCCCCATCATTATGTATGTGTTTCAAGAACTAAGAAACCATCTGATCGAATTCATCTTTCCACTCATCGACACCATTCAATTGATTGCCCTCTTTGATGACCAAAGGGCTAAAAATGTACTTAATGGATTCAAATGCATTCTTCCTAGTTTCAACTTTCTTCTTCATATCTATTAAGTACTTATGTTCCTCAATTTCCCCCTTCACCATTTCTTGAGAAGGCCTGATTTTTGGAGGGGCATCTGGATCCCTTTGTGTTTCCTTGCAAAGAGTAGTTAAAATGTGAAAAGTAGGCTGCCATATTTTCTGGAGTTCCTTAAGGATAGGGGAATTGGCAATTATCTATTCCAAGGCTTTAACCCGATTGCTAAAACTTTCATGTACCCACCTATTTTTTCTTTCAGTACCTCAATTCTATGCTATAATATCTTTCTTAGGGTATCCAGGATGTGACGCTTCATATCTTCCATATTATGTCTCTTTAGCCTACCAATTTCATCTTTCATCTGTTGAATTTGTGAGTCTTCATCTTGGATAGGTGGGTGATAAACAACTACCTCATCCCCCCTCACTATCGTTTCCTATTGTAATTGTTGTTTCAACTTTACATTTTCAATAAACAATTTATTTACTTCATCATTTGATAATTTTAGTCTTTTCTCATGTTCACCACCACATCTTTGGTAAATATTTGTTGAATGCATGGTTATGTTGCAGCTTCTATAGGAGTTGTATCTTTCATTTTCCTCACCATGGTTGACCACCTCATTTCTTGCACCACATCTAAGAGTCTAGGTTTATTTGTGTTCTTTTTCTTTGTCCATAAGGTAAGAGTCTGAGTGGTAGGGTTATACCCTATTCCTGATACACCTTCCTCTAAATCAGACTCTGCAATCAACATTGGGTCATCTTGTTCTCTAATTTGGTCCAAAAGAAACACCTTGGACAACTCCATTTTTGGTATGATTATTATATCACTTTTCAACACTAATTTTCTTTCTTCATTGGGGGGTAACATTTATATTAGCAATATTTAACTCTGCCAATATTTGGGCTTGAACTTTAGCCTGTTTTGAATCATCAACTCCTATGAGATTTATATTCAATCTTTCATCAAACTATTTCATTTTCATCTTGATCCAAAAATATTTAAATTCATTAGTGTGAATAAAATTTTCATACTCCATTAACCTTAGAGAGACAACTACTCTCTCATCATCTTGAATCTCATCTATAGCTTCCTTTGATATCTTGATTTTGGGGTCATGAGGCTCTTGGATTATCTGCTACTCTGCCACCTCCTTCATCTCGATCAAATTCAAAATCCCTTCCTATCCCTCATCATCACTTAAGCCATAATCAACCAGTGACTCAATCCTCTGCCTCTTGGCCTAGGGTTCATGTGTAGGAGATGGAGGGGATGGGTATGTAGATGATGCAGGTGGTGAATGTGATGTGGAATCTATATGTGGTTGTTGGTGAGATGTGGGAAGTGGAATCAACCCCTCATCTTGGTCCATTTTGTACAATTCATCATATTCACCAAGGACCAACTACATCCTCTTCAATAGGTTAGGTTCATCTACAAAAAACCCCTTAAAACTCTTATCCTTTTTCCTCTTTTGACTTTCTCATTTCATCATCATTATCCATCTCCTTCTAATCTGAGATACATCAGAAAAATATAACAAATTCCTTATTACATCCTCCTCGGGATCAAATACATGAGATATGGCCTTGTTTGTCAGAAAGGTCCTCCTAATTGTATTAATGTGGCCCTCTGGGTCACAGACTCTTTCCTTCCTAGATTTGAGGGGATAACTAACCCTCATAAAACTTTGTAATTCCTCTAACATGTTAAATCCAATGGTCAATTCTTCAAACATAGTCAAGTCAGGTAGAAATGTAGCCTTCCTTTAATTCTTCATTAAATCATGCTCCATCCACAACATCTACCACATGAACTCTAGAAAGAATATTCTTGCTAGTACAAACTTTGGCAAGATGTGTGGTGCTTCATCACATCCATACACTCTAATGATTATGTGTTGTGGCGTAAAGAACCAGTCAACATAGTTGTGGGTAAAGCCCTATTCTGGCTTACCTTGTACTAGTCTCATCACCTTCATTAATGATTCAGGTAATCTTGGTGTTTGGAAACCAAGGGAATCTATTAACCTCATAGAAAAATCATCTCTAAACACAACAAAGTCAGATTATTTTCATATTTTGTCCCAAATGTAACACCAAATCTATACAGGGAGCCTTACTCCATTTTCCTATGTGCATAGCTTCATTCTTTTGGTCCATTTTTATTTCATTCTGATATAAAATTAAGTGACATAGCAAAGAATATTTTCTAAAGGTCATGGGAGCCTTAGCCTCTTTGACCTGCAACAAACCCTCATGAATCTTCTCTTGAATCACAGATGTAAAATCAAATTCAACATTTGACTCTGGATGTTGAATGATCATAGCCATCCTCATCAATCCTATTGATATATTATCTTCTACATATATCCCTAGAATTTGAAAAAATGCATGGTATGTGTTCTTGAAGTAAACCTAAAAATCAAACACTGGAAAAGGCTCCAGTTTTGAGGATGGGATGGGAAGTATCCTATTATTATCACCCCTTTTCATATGCAAGGGGAGCTCATCATTTTTGTAGGTTCTCCTTAGCCTCTTGTATTATTCTTCTGATTTCCCCAAATTCAGCTCTATGACAACTTGTTTGTTTAGGTTAAATCATTTGATAATGCCTTCCCTTGAGACATTGAATAAACACCCACCATTTGAAAGTTTGATGGTTTTGGTTGGGGCATGGTAACTGGAAATATAGTTCACCTTGGAGAATTCCTTTCACTTATGCACCTTGAGATCTTCTACACTTGGTTTCCACTGCTATGATCAAGAAATCTCAATCTACTTCATTTACCTCTTCATCGAGACACATTAACTCTCGAATAATAAATTCACATCATTAAAATATTTTGCATCGAGCTCAATTCATATTTTGAAGTTGACTGATGTGAATGGAATATTTTAAATATCTCAATGGCTACTTTACCATCTTACCTCATGCCACTTCTTTCTCCCCTCTAGTACCATAGGGTGCTTTGATTCTCCTTCACTATCTTACCACTCTACCACACATTTCTTTTGGTTCTCTTGCGGTACCACAATGTATACAGATATCAATATTACCACTATACCATGGGATACCTTTCACCTCCCTGCGGTACTATAGTTTCATTCCAATGTTCTTTCTTAGCACATTGCACTACCATGATGTATGTTTTAACCCTTTGTGGTATAATAGTGTCTTCCTTTATCATTATTCCTCAGTATACCACTCTATCATAGGTCTTGTTCTAACCCTCCGTAGTATAGCAGTTTCCCTTCATCATTGTTCTTCATCTCACCATTTTACTATGGGTTGTGTTCCATCCCTCCATGGTATAGTGGTCTCCTTTTGTCAATACTAATCATTATACTTCTATACCACGGTCTAAGTTTTAACCGTCCATGGTATAGTGTTAAAAGGATATAGTTTTAGCTTCCTTCACTATGATACTGTGAGTCATTTTGCAAGAGGCTGCAGTAAGGAGGTATGAGGTGAGGGTTATATCAGGTGGATAATGAGGTAGCAGTATAGGAGTAAAAGGCTATTTTGGCTTCATGGATGGTAATAAATGATTTTTTATGAAAATATAGCATGAATTTGGATTTTAATCAATAAAAACTTTTAGAATTTTTATGAAAATTTTGGTTCTAACAATGGCTCAATTTGGGGATGATTGATTTTCTAATCACTACAAGAATCCAGAATATCTCTGGGTACAGACCAAAATTGGTGAGGATGGAATGGAAATGGTTATGAAAATGATGGAGATGGAAATGATCCTAAACTACTATACATGGAAAGAAATTTTATTTTTTAATGAGAGAATTCTAGGATTGTCCATGTACTGGGAATCCTCAATCCCCTTGCATTCTTCAAGAAAAGAAATATTTTAGAAACTGCCCATGTACAAGCAATTCTTGTTCCTCACCAGACATGTTCTGCAAATAATAAGAGTCCCACCCTCCTTTGTCAGTGATTACAAAGGGACCTTACCATAAGGCTTCAAACTTTCCATGCTTTCCCTTCTCTTGACATCTAGCATTCCACATTAATACCAAATCATTCTCCTCAAATTGTCTATCTTTGGCTTTCTTATCAAAAAGATATTTCACTTGTGATTGCAGCTTCACATTTTTCTTTTGGATCATTCTCCTTATTTCATCAAGTTTTGAAAGCTGCTCCATCCTTCCCTCCATTGGTTTTGGAATTTCTAAATCCTCTTGAAGAATGAAATTATAAACTGGTAAAAGGTTTTGCAATGGAATCTTGGCTTGTGTTCCATATACCATCTCAAACAAAGACTTTTCAATTGCCTTTTTCACAGTAATCCAATCCACCCATACAACCATTCTCAACTTTGAGTATCATGCCTTTTTGTTTCCGTCTAATTTCCTGCTTATGATTTTTAAATGACTTTTATTACTGGATTATGCCTAACCATTTTCTTGTGGGTGGTAAGGGGTAGCATAAGAAAATGTAATACCATATGTAATGCAAATTTTTTTGAATTCATCAAACCTAAAACACATCCCATTATCTGTGATTAGTCTTACTAGTGTACCAAATCTGGTTATGATATTCTCCATTAGGAAATTTATTACCACCTTTCTTGTTTCTTGTTTAGTTGGGATTGCCTCTACCCATTTAGTGAAATAATCAGTAGTCACTAATATCCATTTATGTCCTCTACTTGAATTTTCATGTATTTCCCCAATAAAGTCAATTCCCCATTGGTTGAAAGGGGCTTACTTGTAAGGTTTTGAGTGGTAGGGCTCCTTGATGCTTCAATTTTCTTGAGAACTTCTGAAAAGCTTCGCACCTCCTTACATGTGCAAAATAATCATTAAAGAACTTAGGCTAGTAATAGCTAGCTCTGAGAATCTTATGTGCAATGATTTTGGTAGAATAATGACCTCCACATGTCCCTTCATGCATATCCTTCAAGACATGTTCTTATTGGTATTCATATAGACATTATAATAGCATTCCATCCCTATTCTTTCAAAATAGATCCCCTTCTATGAATACATACTTGGATTCCTACAACTTTAGAGTCCTCCTCTAATTATCATTCAACCCTTCAGGGCACTTCATGTGTCTGAGATAATACACTATGTTTGTGTACCAAGGAGTACGTTCAATGCTCGCAACTATGCCATCTTCATTTTCCACATTACAAATCTGGTTAGCTTCAATATTGGTTTTTACCATTAGTTTGGCTAGGTCCTATCCCCTTACTAACTTGGTAATCTGAATTTCCATATCAAATTCTTGGATTTTATTAATCCATATACATCTTTTCCCTATTACCTCTGTCTGCTCCAAAATATTTTTGACAATTATGTGTGGTACATATGCAACTACCTTGGATTGAACTAGATATGGTATGAAATCTTTTGTTGCTTTGACTAATGCAAAAGCTTGTTTCTCCATAATGTCATATTTCAACTCTGACCCCTACAATGATTTGCTAAAGAAGGATACAGGTTTCTCATGACCTTCATCATTCTTTTGTAACATTACAAATGTTATGGTGTGAAATGAGGTAAAAGAGAATATTTGAAAAGGTTTGGTAAAATTAGGAGACTTTAGAATGGGGGCTTCTTTGATGGATTTTTTGATGGATATAAAGGCTTCCAGGGCTTTTGCAGTCCAATCAATCTTTTCTCCCTTTTTTAATATTTTGGATATAGGTTTAATGATTTCTACAAAATTTGATACAAATATCCTAACAAAGTTAATTTTTCCAAAAATGATTGAATGGTTTTGATAGTTTTGGGAATGGGGATTTTGTCTATGGCTTCTACTCTTTGAGGGTCTATTCTAATCCCTTCTTTTGATACAATTTTCCCAAAAAGCTTACCCTCTATGATGAAAAAGTGACATTTCTTGGGATTGAGATTGATACCATATTCCAGAGCCTTGATGAATATCTTCTCTAGGTGTTCTACATGGTCTTATACTCTTTTGGAATAAGAAGTGAGGTTGTCTTGGTACACTACCATTATCACATTGATCAAATCTGAAAATGCCACATCCATGGCCCTTCGGAAAGTTGCCCCTACATTTGTGAGGTCGAATGGAATTCTTACATAAACATATGCCCCCCATGGCATAGTAAAATTTGTGTTATATTGCTCAAAATCTTTAACTTTGACCTTATTATATCCAAAAAATCCATCCATCATTGATAACAACTCACACCATGTTACTTTTTGCAATATGGCTTCCATATTCGGGAGAGGGTAATTATCTTTAAGAGAGGCCACATTTAAATTTCTAAAATCCACACATAGTCTAAAGTCCCCATTCTTCTTTCTTATCGAGACCAAGTTCGAGACCCATGTTGAATTTCTAATGGGTTTGATAATACCTCCATCTCTAAGTTTTTCTAGTTCCTCTTGCATTTTAGGTTCCAAAGTTGGGTTGATGGGTCTTTTTTTTTGTCTAAATGGTTTTGCACCTGGATTTAATGGAATCTCATGTTGGAAAAGGTCTTCTCTATATGCTTTGACATCCTCATAAGACCAAGCAAAGATATGCTTGTATTTTCTCAACAATGCAATCAACATTTTTTTAATTGTTGGACTTATCTTGTTTCCAATGTAAACCTTTTTTGGTGCTAACTCAATCCCCAGATTGATTTCTTCAATATCTTCTCTCTTTACTGGTGTTTTCTTCATGAGAGAATGATCATTTCCATCATATACCCTTTCTAGTACCACAAGTCCTTTGGGAAGTTTGTCAGTTTTAAGTTGCAAGACTTCTTTCCCAAATACAATATGGTTGCCATATACTTCCTCAACAAATGCATTAAAGTCAATCTTTTGGGCCTCATACTGATCTATGTAATGGAGAAATTTTACGAGATCAGTGTCATCACTAAAAAATTTCCAACTATAGATATTATTAGGGATAGCACATCTTGTTTTGAATTCAACTTGAGATACTCTAGCCAAGGTGATATCATCTCTTTTTAGTGCTACATTGGCTAAGAAATCTACCATCAAATTTTTTGATCTGTCTATCCATTCAATTGAAAAAGCATCAAATAATTTAGTTGTATCCCATACAACATTTCTATAATGTTTTAACCTTTTTTTATTTGCAGCATATTTTAACCGGACTTGTGAAACAATCAACTCAGAGTCTCCAAGAATAGTTAGCATTTTGATCTTGTGTTTGAAAACCATATTCAAACCAATTAGCAAGGCTTCATATTCTGCTATATTATTTGTACATTATAATATAAACAAAAAAGAATACTTGAATGTAACACCTTCACGTCAAATAAATACTACCCCCGCTCCATTTCCTTCCTGACTAAATGCTCCATCAAAATACATCTCCCATACACCATGTTGATCTTTAGAAACATTTTTATCAATTCGATCAATATTCACCAATCTAGGTTGGGAAGGCTCTATTCTGAAACTCCCTAAGTCTACATCATAGAAGTAACTGATCTAATCTTGAGGAACACAATCCACAATCTGATTCATCCTTGGTTCTCTATATAATTTTACCTCTTCACCATTTATTGGTATTGTAGCATATGACAATTCGAACAATACATTTCCTCCAACTACTGCAGTCCATTGTCTTGAAATAATCATTCCAAACTGAGGAGGTGTATCAATCACAGTTATTTCAATATTATAAGTCGCTTGTGGATACGTAGAAAATTTCACCTCTACATCTTTCATAATTCCTATCACTAGGACCGGCCTTCCATCCATAGCATAACATTTTCCACCCACATGCCAAGTTGTTTCATGACCCCAACTGGCATGATGTTGATTTCAGCACTAGAGTCTATCATACAATTTCTTACCAATTTTTTATTTAGAAGTAATGTGGTGAAGAATGGATCAACTTGTGGAGGATTTATCAATGCATCACTTAGACAAACCTCAGGAACTTTCACATGCTCCTGCTTATTATTGGTCTTTGAATTTTATTTTCTCTCAAAGTTTATTCTTTTATAATTTTCATTAGATATTAATTGAATAGCACATCCCTATATTCTTTTATTTTCATCATTTCAAGTAATGGGACTGACATCTTTACCTAGGATAAAGCTTGTGTGAAATCAAAAGAACTTTTTGTTTTGATCATCTTCCTTTGCTCCAATGACTCTCCTTTGTTCTCTTCCTTTTCTTTTTTTCTTGTTTGATCAAACTTTTTCTTATCTTTATGCAGTTCTCTATTTTATTCCTTATGAACATGCTTTTGTTCATTCTTATGATGCTGCTTATTTTTTGTCTTTTTTGAAACTCCCTATGTTTCTCCTTTATCTTTCACAAATATTCCTTTTGGAACACCTTCATTTTCTTTCATTGTTTTGTTTCTCAACCAATATTTCATTTTGGCTTGTTCCACTGCTGCGATGGTTAACTTCTTAATTTCTTTCTTATTTGATCTTCTTATATTGCATTTTCTTGTCTCAGATAATGTACTAGGAGGACATTGTTCATCATCACTTTCTTCATGATCGGAAATGACTTGTTGTTCTACCATATGGATATTGTACCTTTGGTTATCAACATCATATTCATAGCATCCTTCTTTTGAAGATGAATATCCCTACTCAACAAGATGAAGAGTGTGGGAAGTTAAATAGATTGTATGATACTCTTCATTATTATGTACTTGTATATCCTCTTCTTATATCGATTGGGCTACAATACAATGATCAGGGGAATGAGGAAAGTTGCAAACTTGACACCAAGGATTATTGTTTACCATATATGCCCCTCTCTTCTTTAAAGGATTAGGTGTCTCCTTCATTTTAGGCCTATCCATCACAAGATTTGCATCCTTCCAATTCATATTATAAGGAATATCATGCAACCTTTCCCTTTGATTTTTTCATGTATTTTCTTTCCTATTCAGAGGGTTACTAATATTTTTGGGAACCCTAGGATTATCTCTCTTACCAACCATCCCTACAGTTTTTCTATTATTTTCAATAGTCAGTACTATTTTTTGTGCTTCAACCAAGTTTATAGGGCACCTATTTGTAAGATCATATCCTATCTTTGGATCAAAATATTTCAGATAAATACTTAATGCTGCAAGGTCAACCAATTTGGATCTAGGAGGTATTTTATTATGCAATCTAGAGAACCTTTGGTTGAAGTCATAAACTGAATCACTATTATAATTTGGGATACTTATCAATTCATGCAAGGAAGATTATGGTGCACATTGATTCCCATACTACTCAAGGAGTTGATCATAGAATTCCTAAATAGAAGCAATAGAAGTTGTTGGTAAACTGTTAAACCAATCTCTAAATTCTTCAATTAATGACATCAAAAATAACCTCATTTGCACATCTTCATACTGCATATCCAAATCTTGAATGAAGGCATTAAAATTCCTTAAGTTCTCATCAGCTATGACTACACTACTTCCTGTGAATTTAGGAACAAGACCTCTCCAACTATTTTCCATAGGGTAAGGGTATATTTGGAATCCTGCCAAGTCAAATTATTTGATCATAGTTGTGTAGTGTTGTGGAGGTGGGTTCTAAGGATGATGATATTGGTATAATGGATTATTGTATTATATGTGGGGTGGCTGGGTATTTGGGTGCTGTGACAGATTTTTAGGTGGAGCATTCGATGATCTCTGTTGATTTCCTAGTTTTTTTTGTGGTACTTTTGGGGGATTTGAAGGTCCTGTGTTAGGATTATTTTCCTACGAGGTGTTTTATATTTAGGAATATTAGCTATCTAAGCATCAAATTGGGCTCTCTTTAGTTTCAAATCATGTAGTTCTTTTCTCATTTGGAGCTTTTGTTCATATTATATTATTTTTCTTTCCAATTCCTATCTTTCATACTCCAACTGTGCATTTAATTATTCCTAAGTCATAAATTCATAGTTTTCTTTAGAAGCTACTTCATCACCAGGTCCATTATGGTTTCCTTCAAGTGATGCCATTTTCTAATCATATTCATCTTGTCTCATGTCTCTTTCATCCTCCAATCCAACTATAAATTCCTCATGTTTCTTAGGTTCTAACTAATAGAAAGGATTCCTCATTTCTTCAGGAGTGTGGGGCTCTCTAGATAGGCTATTTTCATTTTTCAGTGTGTCAGCGATTATATGTCTCAAGGTGTGATTTTGATGTTTTGTCTATTTTTTAAGCATATATCATCATACACCTTATTTCCCTTATCATTCTTGTATGCCCATTTACTCTTGTCATTAGGACCATCTTTATATAGGGACCTTCTACCCTGCATGTTGTGCACAATTGTGATGATCTGAACCTTAAGGTGAATTTTGATGTATGCTTGATTTTTTCAGTCTTAATGAACTTATCTCTTTAGAGTCGCCACTCACTTTTAAAAGAAGTGAGAAAATTTTGTAGTTTCTTATCCCCAGTAGAGTCGCCAAACTGTTAGGTCTCAAAAATGCAGGTTTGAACCACAAGAGGTTGCCAAGCTCTTGGCACATTTTTGGCTAATGTACAAGGCCAATTAATGTAATTGAACCTTTTACTCTTTAGGCTCTGCTAAACCTAGGCCAATGTACCTAATGCAAATGATGCATACTTAACTATATGATTCCTATTTTTTCAATCTATCCACAATGGCAATTGGGAGTGGAAAGATATAATCCTAATTTGGTATATTTTGTATAAGCAATATCAAGGTATATGAATATGTTCAGTTAGCAGATGCATTTTTTTGGAAATCCAATTTGATAAAATTAAATGGTGAAGTAAGTAAGACCAATACCTTGTTGGGTGAATGGAGTCAAGCGAAGATCTAGAATGAATGGTTGGCATTGGCAATAATTCAAACTACTTGGCACACTTTGTTGGTTTATAACTTGTATAAACATGCAGGAAAGTAACTGACAAGCTCTACTAGAGCTAGAATGTCAATCCTAACTATATGATTCTTCTTACTAATCCAAATAATACTTCTAGATTACTATGATTGACCAAAAGCAATTTTAATTCTTTTTTAAAGAAACCAAATAATCACATCACACATGTACAATAAATGTGCATTGATAAACTAAATATATACTTGATATATCAACTTAAATAAATAGGAAACATTAATTTGGAGATAATCAGATAATTGAATAATTTTAACAAGCAATTGATACCAATATGGAACCACAAAATCAGAGATCTTTCATTGATTTCCTCAAAAATATGCTTGCAACATAGTCTTTTGAATCGTAAACATTATGGAAAAAATTTGTTATCTTCCCCTCTCTAATCTAGTATCTCCTTTGGTCTTGGTCTCTCGTATTTATATGAGAGGCAACAATCTTCAGACCAAAGGACATTTCTTTTGGTAACAAAACATAATCATGAAAATAAACATAACTAAAATAACCTAACAACAACATATGTGATAATCCGTTAGTCTTTGAGTAAAATCCTTTGGTCATCTAAGACCTGTGCAAAACTTTTACTGTATGATTAATATTTATTCATGATTATGATGATCAATCCTCATCAGAACCCAGATAATTTTCCTACCATTTACTTATTGTCAAATAATTTGGCCATTTAAATTCTCGTGTAGTAGTGAAATTCATGAGGTGGCTCTTCCATCTATTATCAAGCAGGTTCCTGACATCTACCATGAACTTCATGTATCCAGTGTCTAGTGTGAAAATTCCATCAAGAATAGTATGAAACCTATCAAGACTAATATCCCCATCATCTTTTTATGTGTTTGTAGCACTGAGAAACCATCTAATTGAATTCATCTTTCCACTCATCCACACCTTTCAATTGATTACCCTCTTTGATGACTGAAGGCCTAAAAATGTACTTAATGGGGTCAAATGAATTATTCCTAGTTTCAACTTTCTTCTTCGTATCTATTAAGTACTTATGTTCCTCAATTACCCCCTTCACCATTTCTTGAGCAGGCCTGATTTTTAGAGGGGCATCTAGATCCCTTTTTTTTGCCTTGCAAAGAGTAGTTAGAATATGATAAGTAGGCAGCCATCTTTTCTAGAGTTCCTCAAGGATAGGGGAAATAGAAATTATATGTTATGAGGCTTTAACTAGATTGCAAAATCTTTCATGTACCCAACATATTTTTTATTTCAGTACCTCAATTCTATGCTGCATATCTTTCTTAGGGTTTCCATGATGTGACTCTTGACATATTCCATATTATGTCTCTTTAGCCTATCAATTTCATCTATTGAATTTGTGGGTCTTCAACTTGGATAAGTGGGTGATAAACAACTACCTCATTCCCCCTCACTATTTTTTCCTATTATAATTGTTGTTTCAACTTTATATTTTCAATAAACAATTTATTTACTTAATCATTTGATAATTTTAGTCTTTTCTCATATTCCGTTATTTTCTTTTCCATATTCTCCACCACATCTTTGGTAAACATTGTTGAATACATCATTATGGTTGTAGCCTTTGTAGGAGTTGTATCTTTTATTGTCTTCACCATGGCTAACCCCTTCATTTCTTGTACCACATCTAAGAGTTTGGGTTTCTTTTTGTTCTTCTACTTTGTCAATAAGGCAAGAGTCTAAGTGGTAGGGTTATACCCTGTTCTTGATACACCTTCCTCTGAATCAAACTCTGCAATCAACATTGGGTCATATTGTGCTCTAATCTAGTCCAGAATAAACAACTTGGATAACTCCATTCCTGTTATGATCAACATATCAATTTTTGACACTAATTCTCTTGCTTCCTGGATTTAACATTGATATTATCAATATTTCACTCTACCAATGTTTGTGTCTGAACTTAATCCTATTTTGAATCATCAACTCCTATGAGATTTATCTTCAATCTTTCTTCAGACTATTTCATTTTCATATTGATCCAAAAATATTTAAATTCATTAGGGTGAATAAAATTGTCATCCTCTATAAACGTTAGAGAGGCAACTACTCTCTCATCATCTTGAATCTCATCTGCAGCTTCCTCTGATATCTTGATTTTGGGGTCATGAGGCTTTTGAATTTTTTGTTGTTCTGACGCCTACTTCATCTTGGTCAACATCAAAACTAATTCCTATCCCTCATCATCACTTGAGTGATAATCAACTAGTGACTCAATCTTTTGCCTCTTGGCCTAGGGTTCATGTGTAGGAGATGGAGGGGATGGGTGTGTAGATGATGCGGGTGGTGAATGTGATGTGGAATCTATATGTGGTTGTTGGTGAGATGTGGGAAGTGGAATCAACCCCTCATAATGGGCCATTTTGTACAATTCATCATATTCACCAAGGACCAACTACATCCTCTTCAATAGGTTGGGTTCATCTACAAAAAACCCCTTGAAACTCTTATCCTTTTTCCTCTTTTGAATTTCCCATTTCATCATCGTTATCCATCTCCTTCTAGTCTAAGATACATAAAAAAAATATACCAAACTCCTTATTACATCCTCCTCAGGATCAAATACATGAGATATGGCCTTCTTTGTCAGCAACCTCCTCCTGATTGTATTAATGTGGCCCTCTGGGCCACACACTCTTTCCTTCCCAAATTTGAGGGGATAATTAACCCTCATAAACCTTTGTAATTCCTCTAACATGTCGGATCCAATGGCCAATTATTCAAACATAGTCAAGTTAGGTAGAAATGTACCCTTACTCCGATTCTTCAGTAAATCAGGCTCCATCCACAATATCTGCCACATGAACTCTAGAAATCATATTCTTGTCTATACAAACTTTGGCAAGATGTGTGGTTCTTGGTCACATCCATACACTCTAATGATTGTGTGTTGTGGCATAAAGAACTAGTCAGCATAGTTGTGGGTAAATCCCTAGTTTGGATTACCTTGTACTGGTCTCATCACCTTCATCAATGATTTAGGTAGTCTTGGTTTTGGGTAACCAAGGGAATCTATTAACCTCATAGAAAAATCATCTCTAAACACAACAAAGTCAGATTCTTTGCATCTACTATCCCAAATGTAACACCAATTTTGTATGGGGAGCCTTACCTATTTTCTTGTGTACACAGCTTCATTCTTTTGGTCTATTTTGTTTCATTCTAATATAAGATTAAGTGACATAGAAAATAATATTTTCTAAAGGTCATGGGAGCCTTAGCCTCTTTGACCTGCAACAAACCCTCATGAATCTGCTCTTCAATAACATATGCAAAATCAAATTCAACATTTGACTCTAGATGTTCAATGATCATATCCATCCTCATCAATCCTACTGACATATTATCTTTTGCATCTATCCCAAGAATTTGAAAGAATGGAAGGTATGTGTTCTTCAAGTAAACCCTAAAAATGAGACATTGGAAAATTCTCTACTTTTGAGGAGGGGATGGGAAGTATCTTGTTATTATCACCCATTTTTCATATGTAGGGGGAGCTCAACATTTTTGTAGGTTCTCCTTAGCCTCTTGTATTCTTGTTCTAAGTTCCCAAAATTCACCTCTATGATAGCTTGCTTGTTTAGGTTAAAGCATTGAATAATGGTTTCCCTTGAGACATCGACTAAACACCCACCATTTGGAAGTCTGATGGTTTTGGTTGGGGCGTGGTTATTGGAAATATAGTTCAATTTAGAGAATTCCTTTCACTTCTACACCTCGAGCTCATCTTCACTTGGTTTTTGCTGCTATGATCGAGAAATCTCAATCCAATTCATTTACCTCTTCACCGAGACACATTTACTCTTGAATTATAAATTCACATCATTCAAATCTTTTGCATTGAGCTCAATTCATATTTTAAAGTTGACTAATGTGATTGGCATGCTTTAAATATCTCAATGACTTGTTTACCACATTACCTCACACCACTTCTTTCTCCCCTGTGGTACTATGGGGTGCTTTGATTCTCCCTGAATAGCTTACCGCTCTACCGCACACCACTTTTGGTTCTCTTACGGTACCACAGTGTATACACATATCAATATACCGCTATACCGTGGGATACCTTTCACCTCCCTGTGGTACTATGGTTTCATTCCAATGTTCTTTCTTAGCACATCACTCTACCATGGGTTATTTTTTAACCCTTTGTGGTATAGCAGTGTCTTCCTTTATCATTATTCCTCAGTATACCACTCTACCGTGGGTCTTGTTCTAATGCATCGTTGTATAGCGGTTTCCCTTCATCATTTCTCTTCATCTCACAATTTTACCATGAGCTATGTTCCATCCCTCCATAGTATAGCGGTCTCCTTTTGTTAATACTTATCATTATATCGCTCTACCATGGGCTATGTTTGAACCCTCCATGGTATAGCGATAAAAGGATATAGTGTTAGCTTCCTTCACCGTGATACCATGAGTCATTTTGCAACAGGCTGCAGTAAGCAGGTATGAGTTGAGGGTTATATAAGGTGGATTATGAGGTAGCGGTATAGCGGTAAAAGGATATTTTGGCTTCATGGATGGTAATAAAGTGATTTTTTATGAAAAGATAGCATGAATTTAGATTTTAATGGATAAAAACCTTTAGAATTTTTATTAAAATTCTAGTTCTAACAAGAGGTTTTGGTTCCCATCTTTTCTCGCTCACATGTTCTTGCATCAAAATCCTTACTTCCTCGAGAAGTGTCTAGGGCTCTTCATTTTTTATGAAAGCCAAAGGAGGAAGCCAATTTCCATGTGGACTCCCCTTCTTTCCATAACATTTGATTATTATGCATTTTTTAGATTATTTCTTATATCCAATTTTGTAAGATTTAAGAGGAGACAACACTATCTTACGGTTCAACTCAGACCAAATTGAGTTCATGCAGAACTTCACTCCAATGTGTGACTAGCTTCTGGGAAAATACTTCATGTTCATCTAATTGTGTAGCTTCACTGGAGAGCCCTTTTGACTTTCGGCATGTCTTATAGACCGGATATTGGCACTTGAGGTATTCTGCTAGGTACCAATTATCAACGTCACCTTTTGTAGTGGAAAAGAAAAGAAGAAGAGATTCTCTAGCTACCCGATGAGCTTCAAAATTGTAATCATGGCCAAGAGGAATTCTCACGACTCACTGTAAGAAAAGGTGTCTCATCTAGGGTTGATATGGATTTTTAATAAGTGGAATTACAACCCTGATGATGAATTGCCAAATAAATATGTCAAAGTAACACACTATCCCTAGCCTTATTGGGAGAAGCATCAGAATCTAGTGTCGGATGCAGATGAATTTATAGTCAACCTAGCTTATATTCCTACCAAAGGTGGTCAGACTCCCTTGCTCAAATTTTACTACCCGACAGGGGAATATGATAAGACCAAGCAGATGGGAACTACTCTTCGCAACAATCTGATAACAAACTACAATTGGAAGGAAGAAAAGGTTAATGATTTTTGGATATATCACCAGGAGACTCGGTGCATTGAGGCCCCTTATGATAGTGAGGAGATGGATGACAAGCTCAACAAATTGTGGAACAATGAGCATCTAGATTCTGATGAGAGTGATGAGAAAGACTCCAGTTTGGAAGAGGCTGAATCACAGTCAGATGAAGGAGAGAAACCAAACACAGAAGCACAGAATGCCTCGATGCAGCAAAAGGGAAAATCTATGAAACAACCTAGAAAGGTCTCCTCTAATATATAGGTTAACATATCATGTGTGAGGTCTTCATTAACTTGCACCTAGACTGCAAGGAGGACCAGGGCAAACCAACCACAAAAATCTAAAACCATAGTGGTAGATGACTTTCCACCAACAAAGCAACAATGAATCGAGGCATCTTTTGAAGAGTGTTCACAAGACCTTGAGGCAAGTGAAGAGCCACAAATACGTCAATGATCATAATCATGCACACCACAGGTATCTTTCTCTCTATATTCTCTTGTTTCACAAACCTTAGTTGCCCCTATTGTGTCTGCAATACCTCTCATTTCATGCACTGACCAAGGCATTTTGGCTTCTAGTTCAATGGTCACGGGTGGGTTTCACATAAGTCTCTCATGTGACCCCATTTCCCTTACCCCTCTGTGGACCCTTACACCATTTTCCTTGGCCCATTCCACATAACAAAGCATCTCACACTATGCCTCTGCTACCTTCATTGATACATCTCCTGCCACCGCAATCTTGAAACCAATCCACTCTTCCCAGCAAATGGAAACCACCATGACTCTGCTTCCTTCGAGTCCTCCTACTATTTTGTAGTTCATGTATTGGAGTATCCCCCCTTTCTCACCTTAAATAGTTAGTGTTCCAAAGAAGAAGTCTCCTAGGACCACCACCCTTCCATTCCCTTTTTTTCTTCCTCCAGGTGCACCTTTCGTAGGTGGACTCATCAGGTCACCCTTTGAATTCTTATTACAAGGTGAAAAAGCTAAGAAGGCATGAGAAATGAGAGCTCAAAAGCCAAAAGGCTAAAAATTCGAAGAGGTTGATGGAGCCAAAGGTAAAGAAAATTTTTAATGAGGCTCAGTAGTCGCTACATTTTGTGACTATGTACTTGACTGTCAACAAGTTGCAAGAAGAAATGTAGCTAGATGACTACAACATGTATGTTGTTGGGCTCAATTTAAGCATAACCCAGCCTCAAGACAAGGTGGAGCTCATGGAGGAAATCCAGTGGGTGGTGACCATTGACTTTCTTAAGTCTAGTTGCCAACTAAAGAAAATGGAGGAAGAGTTGAAAAGCATAAAGGAGAGAGATGAGGTCTTGCTCACCAAGGAAAAAGCTAGGGATGTTGAATATAAGTGCTTATCCCAACAAAAGGAGGTGGAGCAAGCAAAGATCTGCAAGGAACCTATGAAGTTTCAATCCCTCGACCCTAACTTGGTCATTGAGTTGTAGTAGAAAAATGAGGAATATCAAGACTAGTTGGCAAGGTTGTGGCAAGAGGTGCGACAAAAGGATGAGGAGTTTTATTGCCAGTATGCTCAACTAGAGAAACATTTGTAGTAGAAAGATGCAAATTTAAATATCCATCGGGCCCAATTAGAGAATGATATTGTAGAGGTAAACTTTTCCTTAGAAGAGGAAGCAACAAACAAGGAACGAGTCAAGGCTAGTTGGGTCACATAATCATAGAGCCTGCAGGGACAACTCACCACAGAAAAACAAAAGGTGGTGGAGCTTATGCATGATATAAAGCAAAGGGATGTAGATATTATCCTATTGAAGAGCTCTGTCTTACCTCCAGTTGATCAATCAGACCTTCTTTAGATAGCCCACGAGTTATATGTTTCATACTGGGAAAGAGTGAAGGATTTCTACCTAACTCTACAACCAAAACACCAAATTATGAAGGAGGCAATAGGCTTGGGCAGAGGGGTTTGTGAAGCAATCAAGCAATTCCCATAGTCCATCACAAAGAGAGTTTCAGAAGCCAGTATATTATTGGACAGGCTATATATGGTCCCAAATGAAGTCTTGGAAAGTGCAAGGATTGAAGACCGAAAGGCCGCTGCAAAAACAACTAATAGGTTCATCCATTGCCATGTAGCTATCCTTCATGCCAATGAGTGTACCACCAAATTAGATCAGACCATGAATAGCATGCACGTCAGGTTATCTCACCTAACTCATATGGGCTTACCATCTTCATTCCTTGAAGATAAATCAGTGGCCACAATGGAGCATATTGTGGAAAATATCAAGGAGAAGCAATGGGATGCATCTACCTTTCATATTTTTAGCCAGCTGCTTATTGCAGGAGATATTGAGAGCATCACTCATTTGATTGCATGGCTCCTTTTTCAACTTGATTCTTGGGTCGTTATATCATCGACACTACCTTATAAATAAGTGATCGATCTGCATGGAGTGCAAGAAAGTTTGTGCAACATATTGACTCCATCTGAGGCTAAATGGATGCCTCTATAGACCTCCCTCTCTAAGCTCTAATCATGTCACCCAATGGATAAGGCTCTGGTCTACATACTAGAAGATTTTTGGGTTCCTCATTTCACAGGAGAAACACCCCTAATAAGTCACCAGAACCTATGAATATAAAATTTCCAAGCTCCTTTCAGGTTATTTTATTTTTCTTAAAGTACCAGCCATGCCATCCTTTAAAAAGGCAAGATCAGGCTCCTTTCACAAAGGCTTTATGTGAATGCCACCACTTGTCAGTTGAACGCTCCTCACAAGGTTTCCTTCTCTCTTTTTTCAAAATCCACCACCATGCTTCCACGTGTCAGCATTTCACAATCTTCAGTGCCTCTTTCCATTGCTCTCCTTTTGGGACCTAATCACATGCCATGTAGCATCAATCCACACATATTTCTTGGTGGCTCTCACCTTCAACACAGTATGCCTGGAGACCTCCACGTGTCTTCGTAGCACAATTTTTTCATTGCATAAGGGGAAGAATGGGCGTTGGCCCGAACCGCTTGCCATGTGATCTTCTAAAAGGCTTCATCACGAGGGAGAATTAAGTAGGCAACAACCTCACACCAACTGCCATGTTTTGTAACTTCTGCCATTAGTGGATAACACATGTCAACTCTCTAGTCTGCTAGGACCACTGCCATCATTCATAGGGGATGCATTCGGCTCTAAGGAATCCTCATTCATGGCTCAAATATTTTTGGTTCCAACGACAAGGGGAAATCACTGCTAATACATCATTGCCCATGATCGAGGGATTTTTTTTGTTACTCGGTCACCGAGCTAGGTTTTCATTATAAATACTACTTCTTCTTTCAAAGAAAGAGTTCAAATTTTGAGAGGAAAAATTGGTAAAAGAACTAAGCCTTTACCACTTTTAGATCATTGTAAAGACTTACAGACTATGCCATTGTTCGACCTTTCTATTTTCTTAAGATTTTTGATAAAGTTTTACTGTACCATCATGGTACTAAATGTTTCATTTGTAGAACTTCTATAAATTTAATGCAATTTTTTTGGTTTAGATCATGTATTTGAATCCTCTTTTTAGTAAATGTGCATGAATATTATTTTATGTCATTGAGTGAATCATTTAGACTTCTATCTTTATTTTCTTTCATTCTTAGACATAGCAGATTGTTGAACGGGCCCTTAGATTGCATCTACAAGATAGATCTATCGCGCCTTGCATCTAAATCTTTGTGCATCGCCCTAGTTAGATCTTTTATTTTTATATTTTCTTCATTTTCCCATTCAAAACCCCAGTTATAGAAGAAGTCAGCTTCTTTAAAATCTGGAGGTTACTCAGTTTAGCACAATAGGTCCCCCCTTTAACTAAGTTTCCCACAAATGGTTGTTACCTTGTCATTTTTTGGCATCAACAGTATGAAATGTGTCATTTTAGAAAATCTATCCACCACCACAAATATAGAATCATTACCTCTTTGTTTCTTTGGTAAACCAAGCATGAAATCCATGATGATATCCTTCAAAGGTCTCTCTGGAACTATCAAAGGCTTATACAATCCAACATTTTGACTACTCCCTTTTGCAACTTGAAAAACTATACAACTCTACACAAATTTCCTAAAATCCTTACGAATCTATGGCCAAAATTAATTCTCACTTACCAATGCTACTATCTTATCAATTCCAAAGTGTCCTACCAATCCTCCACTATGTTTTTCTTTCACCAAGATAACCCTCATTGAACTCTAGGGTATACATGACTGATTCCCTTTGAACAACATATCCTCCTAAATAAAATAATCCAACCACTAACTCCTATCCCCCAAGACTGGTTCTTTACAAGCTCTCCAAGGTTCTAAAAACTTCGGGTCTTCCTCATACAAGTTCTTCAATTTTTCAAAGCCTAATACCTCCACTCCCATCTCTACCGGTAAATTCCTTCTCCTACTCAAAGAATCAACAAATCTATTTGACTTTCCACTCCTATGTTTTAAAACAAAAGTATAACTCTTCAATAATTCCACCCATCTCATGTTTCTCTGATTCAACTTACATTTACTATTCAAATACTGCAATGCCTAATGATCTGTATACAAAAAAAAATCCTTAGGCAGCAAGTAATGTCACCACTTCTTCAAGGCTTGAACTATGGCATAAGACTCATGGTCATACACTAAATACCTTCTCCTAGCATCATTCAATTTATCATTGAAATAAGTTACTGATCTTCCTTCTTGACTTAATACTGCTCCAATTGTATTTCCACTTGCATCATAGTCTACCTGAAATACCTTATTAAAGTCTAGTAAAGCCAAAACATGCTTCTCAGTCACCTTCTGTGTCAACAACTCAAAACTCTTATCTACTACAAATTTCCACCTAAACTCTTTCTTATATCCTCTCATTGTTTATGTCATAGGACGACAAATAGAACTAAAATTCCTAATGAACTTCTAGTAGAAACTAGCCAATCCATGAAACCATCTTACCTCTCCAATGCTTTCCAGTGTATTCCATTCAAAAATTTCTCTTACCTTCTAAGTATCCATCTCCAATACATTAGCAGATATCGCAAACCCCAGATATACAAATTCTTCCTTCATGAAACTACACTACATGATGTTTATCAACAACTGCTCTTCTCTCAACCCCTGCAAAACTTATCTTATACACAACAAATGTTCTTCTCTAGTCTTACTGAAAATCAATATGTCATCCAAATAGACAATCAAAAACTTACCCAATAATTTATGTATACCTCATTCATTAGCCTCATGAAAGTACTCGGTGCATTTGTTAGTCCAAAAGGCATCACCAACCACTCATACAATCCTTCATTTGTCTTGAATGTTGTCTTCCATGCATCCCCTTCTTTGATTCTGATATGAAGATATCCACTCTTCAAATCTATGTTTGTAAAGTATTTATCTCCACTCAAACAATCCATAATGTCATCCATTCGAGGAAAAGGAAATCTATACTTCACTGTGATTTGGTTTATGGCTCTAGAGTCTGTACATATCCTCCATTCTCCATCCTTATTAGGTGTTGGAAAAGTAGGTACTACACAAGGACTTAAGCTTTCTCTTATCAAAACCATTCCTCAACAACTCTTTCACTTGTCTATTCAACTCTTCATTCTCTATTGGTGTCATCCAGTGTGCTTCTTTATTAGGAAAACTAGCTCCAGGAATCAGATCCAAGTAATGACTAATACTCCTCATAGGTAGCAATCCATCACGTCATTATCCAAAATGATAGCTTCATAATCTGCTAGCAACTCCTTTATCTGCTCTGGTTGTTCTTCTACATGCTTCAAGTCTTCAGCCTTCTTAGGAACCAAGGCATAGGACATGTTCTCATGTCTCAGTCCATCCAGAAATCTCCTTCCATCAACCAAAAAAATTCTCGCACTTGTGCAAACCTCAAATTTAGGAACATCCTCCAAGGGCAACAAAGTCATCTTCATCCCATTATCAACAATGGTATATGTATTCTTCTTTCCATCATGAATAGCCTATTTATCATACTACCAAGGCCTTCCTAACAAAACATGGCATACATCCATAGGTATCATATCACACAAAACTTCATCATGATAATTTCCTATCTTCAATTTCACCAAACATTGTTGACTTACCAATATCTTATGCTCATCTTGAATCCATGCTATCTGATAGGGCTTTGGGTTATTCAATCTTTCCAGCTTCAATTTGGTCACCATATTTTTAGAAACTAGGTTCTAGAAGCTTCCACTGTCAATAATCACTCTTTATCAGCTACCTTGCATTTGGTTCCAAACAAATTATTTTTCTGCAACGGTTCCTACTCCATCTCACTTTGACACAATACTCTTATGTTCACCAACACTTCTCCCTCTTCTAGTTTATTATATAATCCAACATAATCCTCCTCAACAAAGGTTGTTCTTCTACTATTCTCTATCTTTTTGCTTGTCTCTCCCTGATTACATTCAAATGCTCTATGTCCTTCTCCACCACACTTAAAAAAACTTCTCCCGAATATTCTTTTCTCCTATCCTCTATCACCTTTTCTATAACCATCATTCTAGTAACCACCATATCCTACTTTGTGGTAGGAGTTTCCATCATCTCTATGGTATGGATTATCATTCTTACCAACTTTCTTATCTTTATTCTAATCTACAAAATATCCTCTTCCTCCTCCAATTAAAATTATTCCTCTCTGGAATCCTCCACCGCTTCCTCTTTGTCTTTGCTCATGTCTTTTATTTAGATTCTCTTCTACTTTTAGGGCACATTGATATATAGAGAGCTTCAAGCCATTCACATAATTAGCTACTTGCTTGGTCTCATCCTCCAAATATATAGATTTGATATTCAACTTGTAGAACTCCTTAGTATACTCTATCACACTTGACTCCTTCGGCTTTAAATTCTACAACTTTCAGAACAAATTTATCTGATAGTCTGTGGGCATAAACTTCATATTTAACTTATTCACCATTTGAACCCATGATTTTATCTTCTCCTTCCATCTTATTTTCCTATCTATCTACAAATGTTCCCACCAAAGGCATGCATGTCCTTTCAACTTTGTACAAGAAAATTTCACCTTCTTGTGTTTGGTGGTACCTTCAAAAGAAAAATACTTCTCCATCTCCATTATCCAATCAAGCAATTCATCTGAATCCAACTTACCACTATAATCCGGTGGATTGAAATGTGGTTTTGTATTTACTCTAGTTAGGGATCTTATGAACATCTCTTCTCCCTGATCAAGGCCAAGTTGATTTTCTCTTTCCCCTTCTTCGTATTCTTCTATCTCTTCATCACTCATAGCATCAACTGGTTGACCTCTCCTCTGGGCCATTTCGAATTCTTCTAATCTAGCATCAATTCCTCTCAACATCTCCATTATAATTGGTTTAAATTTCCATGCACTCCATTTCCTCTACCATTTCTTCTTCCTGCCATATTTACACAGGTCCTCTATAGCTGTAGGTTGGATCCCCAATCTTCCACCCCAAAACAAATCTTCATCAGGACTTCACAAACTCTAACAATATCTCATGGAATGAATCTTACTTTGATACCAATTTGGTGTAGTCATAGTAGGAAGGTCCTCAAAAATAATAGTTTGGACCATGCACTAAGAGTTACACAATAGAAGCCACTCAAAATATGGAGGAAAATGCAGATTCAAACATTCTTATTATCAAAAATTCCAATTACAATTGGTTGGCAACATCCAGGTTCACAGGTTGGGCTCACAGGCCTGATACAACATGCTTGAAATATAGTATTCCTATATGCTCCTAAATGTGATCTGAAATCTTACATATTGAATCCAATATTCTTTTCTACTTGCTATCCTAATGATCTATTACAATGATTTATATCACACCTGCGATCTAGAGTCATTCATGTTAGCCAAAGATCATTACAATCTTCGATGAAGGAAACATAGTGTGCATGAAATAGGTCAGCCTTCAATTTGAATTTCTCCTCAGTAGGTTCATATGATGAAGTAAGGACCTAAATTAAGGTCAGGGACACTTCATGGAACAATTCAAAACACAATGTGAGGATCCACAAGTTACAGAAAGAATCCACAAGAGATAAAATTAGTCATTAGGCTTGAAACTACTTCAGTGCTCTATTTTAGAAACTGTCACTTAATTTGAAAGTGATAACTTGCAGGAAAAAGATCCAATCATGCTAAAATATTGGAATAAGGAAAATGAACATTTCCAAGATGAAAGCATAGATCAATAGGGTTTGGTGAGAAAATATGATGAAATACTGAATTTTCCAACTTGAACTGAAGAAGAACTGAAATGAAAATATTTTTTAGTTGATGCAAGGTTGCAAAGAACCAAGGATTCTCCTACATCACTTCATTAGTGATCAGATTTTGTAGTGACACTCGCAGTGAAGGAAACTCAACCTCAATAAGTAGGATGGCTTCTAATCCATAGACAAAGTAAAAAGGGGTTGCACCTATAGTCATGCAGATGCTGGTTCAATAAGCCTAGAGGGCGGGATTTAACTACAGATGCTAGTCATGACCAGCTTCATTGATTTTTTTCTTTAGGATTTTCAGAATGATCTTATTTGTAGCCTCATCTTGGCCATTTCCCTAAGGGTAATTTAAGGTAGAGAACTGGTGTTGAATGTTAAATAATTGGTATAGCTCTCTTACATCTTGATTCTTGAAGGGCATTCCATTATCAGAGATAAGGGCTTGCAAAAAACCATAGTGATAGATAAGGTAATTCAAGATAAACTTGGATATTTTCTTGACCATTAAATAAGTCATATAAATGGCTTCAAACCACTTGGTAAAGTATTCAGTGGTCATCATGATAAACTTGTGGTCATTTGATTAAGTGGGGGTAATCTTTCCTATGAGGTCAAGCCCCCACTATGAAAAAGGCTAAGGTGTGACCTTTGTTGTAACTCCTTAGCTAGAGCATGGATAAGATCTCCATGATGTTGACACTAGACACACTTCTACACATATTGATGAGATTCTCTTTCCATGGTTGGCGAGTAATACACTTTCCTCAATAGTTTGTTGGATAAGGTTATTCCAGTAGAATGGGAACCATAAATTCCTTCATGCACTTTTGTAAAGGTAGTCAAGGCTTCCTCTTAGTTGAGATATCATCTTAATTTTCCCTTGATGCTTCTACAGTATAAGGTATCACCTAAGATGATGAATCGAGATGCCTTCTTTATGAAGGTCTTCTTAAGGTTAGAGGTGATATCATTTGGGAGTGTTCCTCGACTA
This sequence comes from Sequoiadendron giganteum, assembly GCA_007115665.2. Taxonomy (NCBI): domain Eukaryota; kingdom Viridiplantae; phylum Streptophyta; class Pinopsida; order Cupressales; family Cupressaceae; genus Sequoiadendron; species Sequoiadendron giganteum. The sequence goes on along the minus strand of CM021108.1, from coordinate 510,889,505 downwards.
AAATAGGTGAATATATCATGATACCATGGGGATCTAGGACCAAAAATTACACATATGAATTCAAATTCAGGAATTTTAAAAGTTAGTATGAGAAGTTTTTCTACCAAGAATTCACATTGAAGGACGTGTGGCATGTCTAATAATGATCCAATTGTCACCATGGCATCTGCTACTCGATTGTTCATGCATTGTATATGGCCAAAGGTTATATCAATGAAAAAGTCCTTGAGACTTTCTACCATCTTCATATAAGGAGTGATTTTATCATCCTTGGTTGACAATTAGTTGTGAGTCCCCATAGACTTTTAAATCTTGTATCTACCATTGGACTACTATTCTTATACTTTTTATTAGGGCTTCATACTCAAAAATATTATTGGTAAATTGAAATGATAGCCGATGTGACTTTGCAATATAGTTTCCTTGAGGAGTGATAAAGAGAATACCCGCCCTTGATCCATGTTTGGTAAACAATCAATCAAAGTACATTTTCCATTGATATGTTGCATTAAGAGGGAATACTAACTCATTAGGAAACTTAGATATCAAAGGATTCTCTACATAGATAGGTGCTCTAGCTATTTTATCTACAATCATTTGTCCTTTTATAGCCTTACACTCCACATACTCTATGTCAAATTCAATCAAAATCATTACCCATTTGGTTGTTCACCTAGTGAGAGTTGCTTTGCATAAAAGATATTTTAATGGTTTGATCTTAGAAATAATATTGATTGGGTATGAAATCATGTAATGTCTAATTTTTTGCAAAGCAAAGACCACCACTAAGCATTCCTTCTCAGTAGATGAGATTCATTTCATATCCTACCAAGGTCCTGTTGATGTAACAGATGGTTGTTTCCTTTCCCATTCTATCATGTTGGGCTAGAAGAGTGCCTAGTTCTATTGATGTTGCTAAAATGTATAAGATCAATGATTTCTTTGGTATTGGTAGAATAAGAAATATAGGTGGCAATAGATAGTCCTTAATCTATTGGAAGGATTTATCGCATTTCTCATCCCACTTATAAGTTATTCCTTTATGGAGAAGATGCGAGAAAGGGTGGATTTTATCTAATAATTACGCTATGAACCTTTTAATGGATTGCAACCTTCCTTGTAACCCTCTCATCTACTTCAATGTTTGTGGTGGCTCCATGTCTAAGATTTCTTTCACCTTTGTTGGATATATCTCTATCCCTCTCTATGACATGATGTAGCCAAGAAGATTCCCTGATGCAACCCCAAAGACACACTTTTTTGGGTTCAACCATACCTTATACTCTTCAATTCTATCATAGATGGGTCCTAATACCTCTATGTGTTCATTCCTTTTCTTTAATTTTTTCGAAATAGCATCCACATAATCTTTAACTATTTTATGGATCATATCATGAAAAATTAGGGTCATCACCCTTTGATAGGTTGCACCAGCTTTCTTTAGCCCAAACGACATCATGTTCCAACAATATGTACCCTATAGACAAGTGAATACAGTTTTATGTTGATCCTCCTTGGCAATCATGATTTGGTTATAGCCAAAAAATCCATCCATGAGTGATAGTATTTCTAGACCTTCAATTAGATCGATAATGATTTTGATGTTAGGAAGAGGGAAATCGTCCTTTGGACTTTCTTTTTTTAAATCCCTAAAATTTGTGCATATTATGATGCCCCCAGTGGGTTTGGAGATTGGTACCAGGTTGGAAACTCTCTCAGGATAGTTAATCGATCAGGTAAATCTAACGTCAAGAAACTTTTGTAGCTCTAGTTTAATCAAGAGTGCAATCTAAGGGTGCATCTTTCTCAATTTTTGTTTCACTAGCTTGGCTTCAAGGTAGACTACTAAATGATGCACAACTACTTCTAGATCAAGCCCTAGCATATCTATGTATGACCATGGAAATTTTGTTCTCTTTTTCATTAATTCTACTAGGTTTTCTATTCTTCATCCAGAAAGGATTCAGTATAGAAAGTTATCCTGGTTGCTTCTTCTATTCCTACATTCACTAGGGTAGCCTTCTCTACTAATACTATCGATGTTTCTAGATGCATTGCACTAAGGGAGAGATTGAATCCCTCATCCTTGGGCACCTCAGAGAGGTTTTCACCTTCAGATGCATCCTTTATTTTTACTATTATGAGAAATGAAAGTGCCACAATGTGGTTTTCACTTAAGTATCTACATGTGATTCTCATGTCATCAATTTTGTGACTCAAGTATTCAATCATCTCCCCATAATATTCCTATGTGTCTAGCTCTATATCAAATCCTTCTTTGTGATCCCCACAAGGTAAATTATTGCAAAGTCCCATAAATTCTAAGATTTCTTCATTTTTTTTTAATATATCTAGAATTGGTGGCCATCGTTGGTCCCAATAAATTAAGTGGGGGTATACTAGGCTTAATTCAATGGTTTCATCACTTGGGGTAAAATATGTTGATATCATAAAGAGGGAGTTATTCTCAAATAGGTCAGCAACATCAAGGGGTAAATCATCTAGGGTATTATCATGCGATATTTGTAACCAAGAGGAAGCCTTGGCCCATTTTGCAGAAGTACCTTTTCCAAGAATGGTAACCTTGCTAGTAGTGTACATCCTAATTCAAGATTCTTTGGATATCTCTCTGGAACAATGGGTTCTAGCAAACCATTATCCTTTTGTCTCAACTTTTCATTCTTGTTGTATCCCCATCCCATCATTAATTGTAAACCTTTATTGTCATCTTTCATGGGAAGAATGGGCATGGGTGAGTTGTCCTGATAGATAAATTTAGAGATGTCTTCCTCATTGAAGTCATCTTTGTTCAAATCCCCCCATTTGGTAAAGGTGGTAGAGGCAATCTTTAACATTTCATTCACTTTGTTGATAGGTGTGGGTTTTTCATGAGATTTGGGGGAAAGAGGAAATTCACTCAACACAAAAGTGTTTATCTTTAGATTATAATCTCCACAACCATTTTCATTCATAACTACTTTGATATATGGTATAGTTGTACAATGGGTGTTTTGGATTCTAAGGTGGATGTGTAAGGGAAGATGGGTCAACAAATGAGGATGAGGATGTAGGGACTTCATCATTCTTTGGTATCTATGGGATCTTGTAGAACTTAGCCTCATGGGTTATTACAATAGTAGAAAGGCTTTGGATCTCCATGGATAGTAACTTTCATTCCCTCAAAAGGAAACTTGACACATTGATGATAGGTGGAAGCTACAACTCACATGGCATGAATCCATGGTTGACCAAGAAGGATGTTGTAGGGGAGATAAAGGTCTAGAACCTAGCATGTAGTCTCAGTAATGACGAGTCCCACTTGGATAGGGAGAGTGATAATGCCTTGTGACACTCTTTCCTAATTGTCATATGCACTTATGGTAGCACTCTTTATTTTCTCAATAGCATGCTTTGAAAATCCCAAGTTCTTAACTAGTTGAAGGGTGAAAATGTTTAGACCAACACCTCCATCTACTAAGACTCTTTTCACCTTGTTCTTATGAAAAATGACCTCAAGGTGCAAAGCTCAATTGTGGGATGGTTGTGTGGGTAGGTCTTCTTCTGAGAAGGTGAGAAGATGAGGGGTAGTGTTATGCCCTACCATATCTTTAAACTGATATATATCAATATTCTTATGGATGGAGGATGCTGATAAAGCCTTCTCTAATATTTCCCTATGTGTAGGGGATAGCCTCAATAGTCCAAGATAGAGATCTATCTAGGGATCTTATTTAATTGATCAAGTAGACTGTAGTTTCTAGGGTTTAACATTGGAAATGTAGGTTGTACCTTAGGTTGGGATGATGCTCCTTGGATGGTGATCTTTACATCTCATCCAGTGACTCCACACTTCATGCTAGGTCCCTTTATGGTAACAATTGTAACGACATTGTCACAAGAGGCAACCACATTGGAATAAACATGTTGGACATTATTATAATCCTTCCCTTTTCTATGATCTAGCATAGGGTTCTTATATATCTTTAGGTTCTAGTTACCGGCTAGTACATCAATAGATATGTCTCCATTCTCTATAAGATCTTGGATAACGTTCTTGAGCTTCATGTAGTTTCATGTTTTACGTCCTTTCATTTTTTGAAAGACAAAGATTCTTTTCTTTATACCAGGTGGTTTATCCTATGGTTCTTGGTAGTTTTGAAAATTTGGAAGCATTATCAAGTTTTACTTGACCAATTTCTTCATGATAGATTCAATAGGCTCCCCCAATATGGTGTATTTGTGTTTTGGGCGGTCATTCCTATTGGGGGTTCATCTTTGTTGAGTTTCAATGTTATTGACCCAATTATTCTATGGTGGTGATGTTGTTTGTTGTACGAGTGGTTTGATTTTGTTCAAATAATTTGTGCTTGGCCTAGGAGAACTTATGACCACTTTAGCATCTACAATTCCATCATTTGTCACGTTCTTTTTTTATCCCAAATGTATGGCTTGTCATTTGAACTAGTTGATTGGCAATTTTCTCTATATGCTTTCATGGTTCTTTATGAGATTAGGGCTCTCTCAATGTTGAGGGCCCTAGGGACAAGCTCATCATAAGTGGTGATACATTGCATCTTTAAGTGAAAGGATAGATTTGGATCAACATTTTCTAAGATAATCGCCACTTGTTGTTCATTAGGAATGGGCCACTTGCTATTACTAGCTCTTTGTCTCCATCTTTGCAAGAAATTAGTGAAGGGTTCTCCTTTTTTTTGCTTGAGTGTGTATAAATATCCTAAGCTTACCTCCATGTCAATATTAAAGTAGAAGTGATCAATGAATCTATCAATTATTTCTTGGAAGGTCTTGATACCTAGAGGCAACTATGAAAACCAATCGATGGTTGGGCCCATCAAGCTTGATGGAAAGAGGTGCATCAAGTAGGGATGATTATAGGAAACCTCCATATACATTACATTGAATTCCTTGACGTGATCCACATGATTCCCCCCCTTTTTATTTATCAAATTTAGGGACCTCAAAAATGGGAGGGAAAGGTACCATTGAGATGTTTCTATCGAATGGGTATGACCACATGTTTTGTTGTGTATTAGTTTTCTTAATTTTTTCCATTTGAATATCCTACATTTGTTGTGTTAGCACCTTGATTTGTGATTCCATATCATCTTATGAGTTTAGCAGAGGAACATATGTTGTCTATTGTGGGATGGTGGATGGGTTGCACCCAATATTTTGATATGATGAGGTGTTGTATGATGTGTAGTGTGGAGTTTGACATGGTGAAGGTGATGGTGGTAGAGATTTATATTCTCTTGATGTGTTGGTATTGAGGATTATAGTATAAACCTTGTTGTTGTTGTTGTGTGTATTGTTGCACTAGAAAAGCTTGTTGTTGTGTGACTAAGGTTGCTTGTTGCGCTTGTTATTGTTGTTGTGCTACTAAGACTGCTTGTTGGGCTTCTTGTTGTTGTGCCACTAGGGCTTCTTGGGATTATTGTTCTTCATGTTGTGCCACTAGGGTTTCTTTTTAGGCTTTTTTGGATTTTTGTTTTTGTAAGGCTTGTTGATAAGCTTGTTGTGCTTTTTGGAAAGCTAGATAATTTTCTTGTAATGCAAGATCATTTGGTTATTGGGACATCTATGATGGGTTTTGGGTGTTTATGGTGTGAGTGAGTTGTGGGATGATGGCAAGTTGGGGTTTTTTTTGGTTTAACATTCCTTGTAAAATGGTGGGTTGATATGGAGGAATGTAATTTTGAGGTCCTATTGGATTTTGCATGAGGTGAGGGACCAATGGTAAGGATGATGATGGCACTATTTGGTATTGTGATTGAAATGGCACATTAGGACCTTGATTCAATTGGCTAAAAGGGTTCCCTTGACCGATGTGTGTAGGGTTCTCCTATTATGTTTGAGATGGGACCAAGGTATTACCTCAATTTATGGGATTCATGATCAATAAGTTGTTTTGATTTGGGTTGGTGATGGATGGGATTGATGTGTTTTGCAGACCCAATGGATTTGATGAACCAATGGGGTGGTTGGATTAATATGTCCCTTGTTGTGTTAAGGGTTGATTTTGTGTAAGGGTGTTAACTTGCCCTTTTTGATCCATTTGGGACACTTGGCTCACAATTCCTTGCATGAAACTAGGCACACTTGTGGTACTCGTGAGGATGGACGAAGATGGTTGTGCTTGAAATGTCCAAGTTGTAGTGGAGTTATGAAATTTAAGTGGTTTGTGTGGATGCAAATAGTGTTTTGAAATGGTGGTGGAAGATTGAGGTGGGGCACAAAATGTTGGTTCCCAAGTAGTGTTTTGGTGAGGATTCGTGTTTAGAGTACCCACAAGTGTGTTTCTTTCCAAAGGAAGGGTCTGACTAAAGTCCTTAGCAAGACTAGTTGTAAGACTAGGAATTTGTTTTTGACTTGGTAAAAAGGATGGATTTGATTGAATCATATATGGAGTCAAGCCTTGTGCCAACCTTTGTGCAACAAAATATGGGTTAATTGAAAACACTTTCTCTAAGGCTTGATGTTCTTGTTTGTACTCAAGGATTTATTCTTTTCTAAGCTCAAATGGGTTTTTGTGATATCTTCTACCTCATATGGTCCTAATGGATCTTGGGGTTTCTGTGACGGGGTAGAATGACTCCTTGGATAAAATTCTTGAAGATTGGTATCACTTGTGGTGGATGTGACATTGGCTTGTTCCATGATTATCTTGTGTTGTGATCTCATTGTAACCAAAAATTGTGGGTCACCTATGGGAGAGTTATGTTGAGATTTGTAATGTTTAAACTCTCTAGCTGAATCAAATTTTGGTAGGAGGGACACTCTAGGTCATTTTGGACCAATGATGTGAGTGGGAGATGAAATTGGTGAATGATATGGGGAGAGTGATCTTTTTAAAGTTTTGGGACAACAATTTTAGACAAAGAAATTTGATGTTTTGATGAAAGGTGCCAATGAACTTGTAAATCTTGAAGTAAGACTTGTGACTTTCAAGATAAATTTTTCCACAAAATGTGATAACCAACTCAACTAAGTGCATGAAAAATGATCCATTTCACACACAACATAGCTAAGTTAGGGGATTCATTTGATGATGTCTAAGTCAAAAATGTTGGTGTGGCCAAATTTTTTTTAAGTATAGCGAAGTGAAATGTAAAATATGATAAAGGGTGGATGAAATTTTTTGACCCAATAATGTTAACCTAGAATGAACCTTTGTGTTGCAAGACTGAGGTTGTGAGAAAAATTCTTTACCCTATGAGTAACTCAAACCCAAAAGATCAATGTTGATTTAAATGCTAAGTTCATATTAGATATGCAAGTCTGGTTTGTTCCTTAAAGGGTGTAGATAAAACTTCCATATCAATTTCTCTTGGTTGTGGTAATTCTTAAAGATGCATTTTTAGATAGATCTTGAACTATAATGTCTATTTTTGAAAAAACAAAATGTGGACCTTCACTTAGGTATCTTGGCCTTACAAGAGATCATGAATACAAGTACATGTGTGGGGTTCAATTGGTGATTTAATTTTGATTAATGACTTTCTTTTACCACATCCACTTTTCTTTCTTAAGTTTCAAACAAAAATCTCTATGTCGAAGCAAAATTTATTCCACAAAGTCCATTATGTGAAAATCAAGATGGCAATGCCATAGTTTCCCTATGTTGACTTTGAAGACTGTGAATTAAGACATGAGTTTAAATATTTAGAAGCCTCTAGGGATAAAATCCTTAAGGACAAAAATTAATATCAAACTCTTCAAAGCTATTCACACATTTCAAAGGGTTTGAAATTTGATGATTTTTCAATGTTTGTTTCAATGTTTTGGAACCAAGCAATGTGTTTAAACTGAAACACAAGAAATATAACATCCCTAGCTTAAGTGGGTTCATATTTATTAGTATACTTACCATAATCCCCTAAGAGATGATTAATTCATGAATATGGAGGAAAAATAGGCTATGTCAAGATAATGTACCATCTTGACATGCTAGGAAAAAGAGTCCCTTCCCTATTTTCTTTATTTCCTTAACCAAAAATTGAACATGGTAAGTAACTTCTTGGAATAGTTCTATTCCAATGTGCTACTTCAAAATATGCTTCAGAGATGAAATTGGTTAGCCACTACTAAACAAAGTTTCTTAATCAGTGCTTTTGGGATAAATTGGTGTTTATACATGTGGTGATTCACTCAATTAAGAGGCCTCCTAGCCCTTAGAAATATCTAAGGTTTTTTGTGTATCTCACGGATACTGAGGGAGACTTTAGTCAATATGAAACATCCACACTAGCTAGTTAATGACTTTTGTCACACCAGTTATTTATATAGCAGACCAAAATAAAAGTAGCATTTGGGTTGTTCCCTCTCACAAGTTGGAAGTTAGGCCCTCTAAAGGTAAAACACGGTGCAAAACTCAAGATGTACTTTTAGTATACACAAGCAATAAAAATAAAAAGTATACTTAAGTGTTTCTCTTCACACAAGATCACATGAAGTGCAAGGGGAGTGGATACAAACTACAAGTACAATAAAGAGAAGTGAGCACTCATTCATTTTATCCTTGAAAAGCACAATGAGTTCATTTTAAGCACCAAATGGAAGTGTTTGATTGTCTTGTTCAATTTTAACTTGATATAGAAAAATAAGGATGTGTGGGCTCCATTTTAACCAACCTTGAACATTAATTTTAAACCCAATGGAAGATTAGTTGGTCCTAAAACATTAAGTAAAGCAGCATGTAGTGGGTTATAATTTCCCCATAAGTGTAAAAAACTTGTTACAATGTATGGCCAAACAATAATATGCTCCTTCACTTCAAGTTTTATTGTTCAAATCTGCAAAACTAGTTAGCCCCAAAAATAAAAACTAGATGTTAGTGACATGTTA